>VYXH01009018.1:211063-521792 GCA_013397275.1 Burhinus bistriatus
CCTTCCAATGTGCTGAGTTTGTTTGTTTTCTTTTATTTTAGGTTCCTAAAAATAGGCCTGTCACATCTTGAGGCCCCTGTACACCATGAGAAATGTAATTACAAGGCACCAGTTGAAAAATGTCAACTAAACCCCGACTGACTCAACCCCAAAGTCAGAGGGAACAGATCACATGACTGTCTTCCTCGGCAAAAGCCAGCGTAAATGCAGAGGGTTTTTGTCTGGTCACTGGGGTCAACGCGCTTGTGTGTAGGACCAACTGTAGGAACCAATCCAAAGGTGTTGTACCGAGCTTGGTATTGATCCCTCTCTTCTTCCCCTTTCTCTTCCCAGCAACCCTCCTCATTCAAATGGAGACTGAGGCCAAATGTGCATCATCCACCTATACAGTGACGGAAAAGTGAGATTCTTCTCACTACTCTCATTGCTGAACTGCAACATTTTTGGAAAAGACAGGACCTTGCTTTCAGTCTCAGCAAAACCCCCAAATGTCGTAAAAGGGTAAAAACTGAGAAGACTATGCCTATTACACTGGTACCTTTTTAATAAGAAATTAGTTAAATCCAATATGGCACAATCATGGAAATAAAAATCTGAGTCATTACAGAGCTCAGCTGGATCTGAACTACCAATCAACACACTGAAGACTAATAGGATATTTATTCCAAGGAAAAAACAACAACAAAAGACTTAATTAGGTAACGAGGAAGATAGTTACCACTTGGCTATAAACATTCTGTCTCACCCTGAGCTAAGTGTGTGCAATGAGTAGGAGGAATTCCTAAGAATGCATCTAAAAGTTTTCCATGGGGGCATATTGGAAAGTCCCATCTCCTTCTCACATCCATATAGCTTCTAGTTCGCTACTGCGGACCTAGAACAATGCAGGGAATTCCGTTCTGGGAGCATCAGTGATCAGAGACGGCACTTTGGGGTGAAACTGCTTGGAAGGCCCAGATATGGACTCAAAAATGGTGTCAGCATCTGACTTCTTCCTGCAGGTGCTACAATGACCAGCCTTGCTCCTCTGGCTCTCCTGCTCCTGCAGTTCCTGCTGACTTAGAGCTGGTCACAAAACAGATCTGGGGAATTATTCCAAACTTTGATTTGGTGCTGAGACAAGCCAATGATAATACTTTTTAAGGTTTTCTGAGATTTTTAGGTGAACTTGACAAAGTTTAAAAAACAGGTGAAGGGGGCTCCTGGTGTGAAATACCAAAACCCTGTTCCGTTCTCGCCAGGAGCTGACTCAGCCCAAGGTACTTCCGAGGTGCCGTCTTTCAGGGTCAGTGAACCAGCACTTTATGATAATCTTGTCTTTCCTTCTGAAACAGCTGAAAAACTGTATGCGCTTTCCCCTTTTCTTCTGCCTCTTTCCCAGGTCTTTTTCATTCTATGTTCCCTTTTTTCCTAGACTTAGCTGTTGAAGCTCTCTACCTTTCTTGCCTTTCTTTTCAGCTAATTTCCTCACAACAAAGCACTACCCAGAAAAAGTAGGAAGAGGAGGCAAAAGAGGATAAGTGCAGGTTGCAATTCTACGAGGAATGGATAATCTTAGTCTTAGGCTGCGGCACCTGGATACCACAAGTGTGCATCTAATAAAAGATGCTAAAAATAACATAGTTCTGATACCTTCTAAAACAGCAAATGTTAATGTTTCTTTTAAGGTAGTTTTACCATGTTTTGGTCAGGTCAGAGATGTGCTACTATTGATCTGATGTAATTAATCTATTACTATTCATCTACTCTGCCTTACAAGAAATCTAAGTGTTACCGTACTGTTAGCTTTTTGTGACACGTTAGTGTCTGGGACAGGTGAAACCCCCTACTCAGAGTCAGGAAATAACACCTTGATATTACTAGAGGCTGATAAAGGAGCAGTGCTGGTATTTTTTTTCGCCAAGAATTCCCAGCTGGATTCCTAAGGTTGTTTAGATGGTGATTTTAAGCTAAAGAGATGAATTCCGATGAAACAGGCTGGAAGCTGAGTTTGGTGCTTTATTGGTATCACATTATCTACTTGGCAATGTTGGCATGCAGGAGAGCTGGATCGTCACTTACCACCCAGGGCTTGCTGCAGAAGTTGTAGATGGAGTAGAGGGAGTTGACCGTGTGGATGCCACCATACTGGAGGCCGATGATGAGGCCGCGGAAGTCCTCTCCCAGTGCCATACTGTAGGCATGCTGCCGGATCAGGACAAAGTCAGGCTTGAAGGACCTGGAAGAGATGAGAGGAGTGACGTTTTACTTTCAAAACTCAGCAACATTTCGTGCCTCCCTCTGATTCTTCTCCATCCTTCCGCCTTTCATTAACTCATCTTGCTCTTCTTTGTGCCTCTCCTCATGGGTTGCTTGTGTTAGAAGGTAAAAAACTAAACAAAAAACCTCTAATCATTAAAAAAAGGAAAAAACCAACATAGCTGTGTGAGAGTGTAGAAACAGGCCAAAGAGATTTGCTGCAGTTTCCATGTCAGTCAGGCATGCACAGGAACAAGCCACAGGCAGAGCCAAGGGTCATAAATTCACTGGTGGGGGGATTCTCTTTTCTTTCTAAAATCTTGGCCATATTTGGCAAGCTCGTTTCAATGTGCAACACAGATGAGGGAGCAAGTTTGTTTCCTGACGATTGAACTCGATATTGAAGCAATGCCCAGTGGGTGGGAAGATCAGGAGGGATTTCAAAAAGCTATCGTACACATCCATACATTGACACACATTCCCCCTTTAATCGGCTTACTACATACGCAGCACATCCCAGGCTTTTATGGCTATGAGTCAACAAGTAAAGGGCAGGCATGGTAATGTAATTAATCAAATGAGCAGAGCCCCTCATCCAGTGCTGTGACTCATGGCGTGGACTTCCAGAATATTATTTAGCAAGACTGGAGCTGGGACTTCTATAGTTCAACAGCAGCAGCTCTCAGCAGAGGCACAGAAAAGTGGGGCCCTTTCTAGGTAAGCCAACAGGCGACGGATTATCTTTCAAACAGCCAGATCTCATTCCTTACTGACGCTGTGTCTTCGGAGCCATTCAGAAATCTCTGGAAACAGCAGCTGGAAAGAAACCGTTCCCAAAATGGAGCTCAGCAGTTCATTCTCGAAGGCATGGAAGGGGCTTTTCCATTGAAACAGGGGGTTATTTTATACTTTAACAGAGGTTGCATCAAGGACATTGGAAAAATTTCCATGCTGTATTAAAGTTTTTCAGAGAAATGAGCTCTGTAACCAGGTCCCATTACCTCACTACCCTCGAACATTTTCCTTGCTAAGAGACTATAATTTCTATCTTTTGGATGTATGAGCTGGAAATACTTTGGGTTTATAGCCCCTATTTATATTTCCATCATTCTGGCAGGGAAATCCGAGATGGTGACTCTGGGCCAGATTGTGGCAACAAACACTGTATACAAAACCCAGTGCAGTTTTGTTGTTTCAAAGCTGTTCATTTTGTTTGTTGGCCTCGGGCTTTTGTTATTGCCCGAGACATGGCGAGGAGCATGCTCTGCTTTTGTGGCGCAAGAGGCCAAGCTTTGGAAATGTTGTGATTCCCTCCCATGGAGTATTTTGAAACCCAGGCATGTTCCCTAATGTACTTGGCACCAAAGGTGGTGCTTCCCTCCAGCAGCGAGATGCATAATGAGCATTGGGAGGGCTGCACTATCACTCTGCAGCTGATTTATGGACCTCCCTGGTGTCAACGGGGGTGAGGCGAGCGGTGACCCCCTGCTGAGAAACAGCAAGTGATTACAAATCTTGGAAAGCTTGAGCTGCTCCATTCTGCTGGACTTGCCATGTAGAAAGTACCCCATAGGCAGGCACAGGTTCTCAGGAAGGATTAACCAGCTTCCTAGGACCAGGATTTGATATCCGTGCTGGGTTACTAAACAGTTGTGGTGCCTGGAGGGGCAGGACCTTCAGGCATGTCCCTCCTTCATTCAGCTTTCTGAGCGTACGAAGAAGAAGCTCCCCCAGCACCCCGGGATGGGGATGTGGTGCCATGGTGGGGACGAAGCATGCAAACGGGCATAGCCAGCCGGGATGGGGGAGGAGGCACATACAGTGGCTGGGAAACTGCCTTCAGTGGCTTTATTTCTGCCAGCCAAAAGTTTAGAAAAAAAGCTTGTCTTTTCAGATCCTGGCAAAGGAAGAGTTTTTCAGCTTAGAAAATGGACACAAGAACACAGAATTAATGTAGAAAAGCCTATTCTCAAACTCTGCATCGTATAGGAAGGCAGGGCACTCTCTCGTGCAGCAGATGAGGAGTGAATCTCTAAAGCGAAGGTGGACACTGAATCCCTGTTTTGAGCTGCGGGACAATGAGGATGTTCCCATGGATACTGAGAATAAGGCAGAGGAGTGCAGGGCCTGGGACTAGCTAGGAATAAACATCAGCCGGAAAGCCCTGGAGCCTGCGAGACGTCTGTCATGGAGAAACAGAGACCAGTGGCAAAATGTGAGGCGAGGGGCTAGGAAGGATAGCAGGCAGTAAAAGGGAAATGAATAGTCATGGGAGGAGTGGTGGCATGAAAACTGAATGACTGCGGGTACCAGTGATCTGGAGAGAAAAGAACTTAATTGCTTCACAGGAGGATTCTTGGTTTTTTTGGTAGCAGATTACTTTCGCAAGCTACCGCTTATTCTCAGAGTGTAAAGCTTAAGCTAACATAGCGAGCCTTGGACTTGGAACAGCTAGTAGCGTTAACTGTTTTCTTTGCTAGTTCAACCCAACCCAACAGCATCTCCCATGACAGAAAGTTGAAATCCTTGGCAGACAGACAGGTTAGGCAGAAGTCCCACATTTGAAACACCGTTGCCAAAACCTTTGAGTGAGCCAAACTCAGTAGCACCGCCTGTGCTGAGGTCCTAAGCACCCGAGTCCAGCAGGACTAGGAGACCTGCGGCAGGAGCACGCTCCTTTCCTCTCCACTAGATCTGTCCAGCCAGCATTTAGATGACCACGAGCAGTCTTGAATGAAACTATACCTAGATCCCCGCTAAAGACAGGTCATGGGAATGGGTTTGGTCACAGCAAGAATACATGAGAGCCCATTCAAACATCTAGTGGACAGGGAGATGGAATAGGTAAATGGAACTAAAAGTAAACCACAGATTAAAAACATGTTGCTAATAAGCTGTGCTCTGTATGTTGGTGCAGTGCCCTTCCTGGGCTGCATGGCAGACACCTACCTGAGGTCATGAATCTTCCTTAGCATGATAGCCAGATGGATGAAGCTTCCAGCAGAAAGCTGGAGCCCATCTTTGGCCACAACCCTTTTACAGAAGCCCTTTCTCAGACCCCAGGAGCTCAGTTCTCATTTAGAGTTTGGCTCCTAGTGGCAAAATAAAGGCCACTGCAATGCATGCAACACATTCCCAGAGTGGCGTAGAGATAAAAGAATCCTGTTTAAAAAAGAAATAACCCAGGAGACTAGAAAAATTTCATTTTCAGATCGACATAGCTGGTGAGATTTCATTTTCTTCTGGAATGGAAAGGTGCTTTCCTTTCAGCTCGTGTTGCCACAGGTAATGGCCTTTACCACACATGAGCCTTTCAGTGCTCCAAATGGTGCACGACTGAACTGGCCACCCCGAGAGTGAAGCAACCCTCCATACGTCCCTGTGACTTTTCTCCCTTTGCCGTAGTTGCCTCCTTGTCCCAGATCCTAGCCAAGGCACAAGGCAGCAGCTCAACTTGCCTCTCCTCCTGGCAATTGAGATCGGCCAGTGATTACCAGAGTCAATCCCCCCTGGGTGACGACAAGTGCCTGGCTAGGAAGCTGCTAGTGCTGCCAGTCCTGAGCCTGGACTCTGATACTGCAGTGCAGGATGCTTATTTGCATTTAACTAACTCTTTTTCAACTTGTTCCAGTGCATTTTAACCATCTCTTTCTTTCTTAGTGGTAAAACTATACTTCAGAGACAAACCTAAGTATAAAGCCTGGATCCAAAATAACTAGTAGGAAGAGATGTGGCTGCAGAATATAATTTCTTAGGTTGGACCTATCTACCCTTAAATCTGTGACAGCATTAGCTGTCTTGGAAATAGTTTTGTTGGAAATGAGGGAATATAAAACAATTTAAGAGATTCCTGATGTTAAATACGGAAGTTGAACATCTCAGGAGTACCAGTAGCTGTTCTGGTGACCATGTGTCTAGCTTCTCTAATTAGGAGAAGAGGATCAGCTCTGAAAAGATCATCAATAACATTTCTCTGCAGAAAGCAAGTCCTCACCCTGCTTTGGGGTAGAGAAGATGATGACAGCAAACTCTGCTGGGAGATTTCATGCCTTAAAGAGATTTCCCAGTTCTTATTTCTGCATACAGCCATAACTCTGGCTTGCTGGCTGGTCCTTCAGCTTTTCTCACTGAAGCACAAAGAGCTTCATGGGAATGAAAAAAGAACACACAAGAATAGACTATGTTGTCAAAATATCTTTTAATGATCCCTTCCACTGTGAATTATCACCTGCAGCCAAAGGGTAGACCTGATTTATACTTGAGCGCTATGATGGGTTTAGAGAGCTTTTTGCCTGTGCTGTGGGAGAAGGATGGGCTCTCCTGCTCTTTTTCTTAGAGTGCCAGTCTTATAAGACACTTCACCCTTCATGTCAATAGAAAAACATCTTCCCTGGACACTGAAGATGCACATCCTCACTTCAGGTTCTGTCTACCCTGGTTATTCAAGGAGGCTTTATTCACTTTTCTGACACTTCCCAGTGATCAACACATTTTGACTAAGTTCTCTTCCAAAGCCTTTCCTATCTGCTTGGCATGACATGAAGATGACGAAAAGTGCATAATTAAGCAATATGATACATTAAACTTTGCATTACTGGCAATTAATGGAGCCTTCAGGCAAGCTTTTGAGGCACAAGTCCAAGCCGTTAGTGGCTGCAACTACCAGAGATTATTGCAATAATCCCTCCAACTATGCAGTGCCCCAGGTGTCTGAGAGGTAATAGAAAATGGCATTTACAAATAGGAACAAGGTTTTTTTGTGCTTTACTTGGGTGTTAATAGTATTGCTATTACATTACTGAAAAGTAATACGAAATCTATGACATTTTCACCTATCACGATGTTAGATTTAACGTTATGTTGGGTGTCATAGTAAAACGGGAAATTTGCTAAGAAAAAAATCTCACTTCAGTCAAAACCTCATGTCATATTTTCCACAGAAAGACATAAACCCTGCTGAAGCTATTCAAAGAAAGAATGAATATAATTACTTATGTGAATGAGGTAATGCAGAGTTGGTTTTAGAGAAACAAGAAAGTAACATAGAATAAAGAATGACCTTGCTTTACCACGCTGGAGGAGAGAAGCAGGGGGTCTTTTGGGACACTGTAATAGAGAATGGCTGGGGAAAAACCATGGGGTGTGGGGGAGATCAGTGTAACAAAAGCAGCAGGAACCAGGAATCATGCTTGCAGGAGGACCAGTACCACTCTATGCAGATGAGGACACACTGGAAGATGCTCTGATTTGCTTCTCAGCCACAAACCAATGGTCAAGGAGCCATAAAATTGCATGCCACACACTCTCTGAACTGTACTGTGGCAGTCTCCTAAGTCTGTCTTATATTTTACTTGTAAACTGATCAACCTTGACAAGGAAAAGCACGTAGACCCAGATGATGGCTCAAAGTATTAACAACTACACCTGCCAACAGCAGCTTGCCTTCAAAATGCTTGTGACCCAAAGCTTTTACAGAAGGTGATCCAAATACTTTCCAGCATCACAGAATAAAGTCATAGAGTGATTTAGGTCAGAGAAGATCTTTGGAAATCCTCTGGCCAACACCCTGCTCATTGCAAGCCTAACTTTAGAGTAACATCAGGTTGGTCAGGGTCTTGTCCAGCCAAAGTTTGAATATTCCCAAGGATGAAGATCCCGTAGCCTCTCTGGGAACTTCTGCCACTGTTTGACCGCCCTCACTGTGGAAATTTTTTAAAAATTTGCACCTAACTAGACTTTCACCTGCTGCAACTTGTGTCTGTTTTCTTCTTTTCCTTTCACTGCACACCTTCAACAAGAGTCTGGCTTCACTTTCGTTACACCCTCCTCTTAGTTGCCTGATAGCTGCAGATGGATCCCCCTCAACCTCCTCTTACAGACTGAACAAAGCCACCTCTTGGTCTCTCCTTGGAGGTCTTTAGTCCTGTTCAGTGAGCTTGGTGGCCTTTCACTCAACTTGTTCCAGTTTGTCAGTAACTTTTTTGTACTGTGGAGCTCACAGCTGGACACAGCACTCCAGATGTGGATAGTGTCTTGTTAGCTACACACTTGCTAATACAGCCCAGTGAGCCATAGGGCTTTTTCCCTGCAAGGGCACACAGGACCTCCAGGTCCTTTTGTGCAGAGCTGTTTTCTCTCCAGCTGCTCCCCCAGCAGTACTGGGGTTATTCCTCCCTCATGGCAAGACTTTGCAATTGTCCTTATTGAACTCCATGGGATTCCTGTTGGCTCATTTCCCCAGTTGTTGAGGTCCCTTTGAATGGCAACTCTATTGCTTCCCACCCTCCAAGTTGTTGCCACCCATGAGCTTGTTGAGGCTGCACTCTGTCCCAATACCAGGTCGTTACTGAAGATCCACCTTGACCAGTATAGTGCAGGTGCAGCAGGACTTGACCCTTCACTTCTCCGTTTGCCATTCTCTGGAAGAAGCCTTAGTGAAAACCCACACAGAAAGGAGACGAATTAAGGCAGGATTGGGGGGGGGCGGAAAAAAACAACCGATCGAGACTGAAACAATCTACAACAGTCTTTAATCATTCTTGCATTCAGTCCAGGATTAACTAATTAATGAGTGCTCCAGGCCCTGGCAGCACATTTCTTATTGGAAAGAATTACTGTAAATGAGAAAAGGGCCAGGGAGTAGTTTAGTCTCTGAGATGCTCCCCACCCTGGTCTGCTCAGAGTGACTTTTGCTTTCTGGCAGCTGCCTGCACGCCAAATGTTTTCCCAATAACTGTCAGCATCCTGCCTGCATGTCGGCTGGGCGCCAGCTGCTGGGGAGGTGAAGGGGGACATTATTCATCTGGGAGATCAGTAAACCCCAAAGGGAGAAGTAGGCCTCCAAGCAGCTGTTCAGCAGCAGGAGCTGAGGTGGAAGCAACTGAGAATAAATACATAAATAAGCACACCCCAACTTCTCTCTTTTAGCTCCTGCTCAAAAAAAAGAGAGGACAGGAATAGGCAGGTGAAGAGGGGGGAGATATTGGTGAAAGATGATGGTAAATCATCCTCCATGTGGGAATAATTTCTCAGTTTCTAAATGTTGACTGGAGGTGTTAAATGGCTTCATGTGTTACTGCAGCTTGCCAGGGTCTACCCTATTTGACACCTTGTCCCAGCCCATTGTCCCTGCAGGGTATTTTGGTAAGGGAAGAGGTCATTTGGCACATTAGTGTTCTGCCTAAAATGCACTTTCAAAAGCTTACATGCTGTTACACACACTTCTCCATTACATTTACAGATTGCCATGCCATCAATACAAAAATATTGCCCAAATGTTGCTCAGTGTTAAATATATAGCACATATTGTACTATATCGTGTCGCACATTCTGTGAATCTTGGGAGAACACATTTTTCCATCTGGCTTCTAGAAACCTAAACTCTCCCAATCAATTTCTCCCATTTTTTCTCCCATCTGCATCTTTGCAGAAATTTTCAGAATTTTGGTTTGGAAGCAACAAAAAAAATAGAAAAAGACATTCTAAAAACGACCAAATTAGATGAGTTAAATTAAAAAAGACAAGGACTTAACAGAGCCTAGGCTTCCTCTTTGACAGAAGCTTCATAGAAGATGAGGAGCTGGGAAGTGACCTACTGCCTACCAATATGTCCTACATCAATGTCCAGGGACAGTAGCTACTCCCATGACCTTCCTGGACATTCTCCCTGTAGAAGGACTGCAAGAAACCACCAACTCTTGTGAATGAAAAGTTCTCGAGAGACAAGAAAATATCCATCTCCTAGCAATATGCAGCCACTGTGTGGTGAGAAAACATGGCCTCTATAAGTTAGAAAACCCAGATGCGTCTTTCAGTGAGCAGCTTGTCAATGGCCCTGTGGGGTGGGTGAACCTACTGGGACAGGAAAGCGTGCAGTGGGCAGAGGACAGTGTCCTCACCGGACTTTAAAGAGTCTTCCATCCTGGAGCAGGCAGATCTTTTTCAGCCAGAGTACACGTCTCCCGGGGTCTGCAAGCTCTGAATAGCGGGGAAACACCTGCTGCTGGGCTGGCCAGTTTCTTCCCTGCTCCTCCCATGTAAAAGGATTTGCTTCCTCATACTGTGGTTGTACTGCAGCTTGCAGTGCAAAAATATGCTTTGGGAAAAAAGCACTTTCACATCCTAGTCTATTTGGGATGGTGATTCAACGGGCTGCTATCCTGATAGCAGAGTGCAGAGCATAGTAGAAGCACTGAATCAGCTGGAACCAACGGGAAAGTTAGTGTTAATTAGAGGAATGAATGGACTTGTATGGAGGAATTACCAGCCCCACCACAGCTGCAAGTGACAAGGGCATATCATCCAGGGTGAGCGGGGTGAGACATGCACCTTCTTACACAGACCAGCCGAATTCAGGCAAGGCCTGTAGGACTAAACACCACTCCACAACAGAGATCATTCCCCACAGCAAGGCTTTGTCTACAGCGCTGAGCTTCTCTTTGCCTTGGGTCCTCCCCATTTCAGACCCTGGGCATCTGCTGGTCCATCAACTGTTGTCTGTACTGTGGTATTACAGTGAGTCTGCGTAGCACACAGTAAGTGGTACGGCCACCACTGTGGTAGGTCCCATGCAGACACACAAAAATGTGCTTTCTCCCCGGGACGATCAGCCCCAATGGCAAAAGAGCCAGCTCCACTGGGAGACAGGAGATGAGAGCAGTCTGGTGCATGATTAATTTATATCCTTAAAAGTCTGAAATGCTCCCAAAGACATTAGTATTCCCTATGTAAGAAAGCTGTCCAGATTTTCAACATATCCCTGCCTTATTCCCACATCTACTGGAATTAATAGCTGAAGGCTTGTAAAGCCCAAAAGGCAAACACAGGACTGCATTTAATCTAATGCAGAGGCTGAGATCATAGTTGGGGAGTCTAAGTGTTGTCAGAAGCAGAGACAGCCCAAATTCTCATTTATACTAAGACACTTTTATAATATCCTGAAAGCATAAATGCACCTCAGAGTGGGTGCAGTGCCAGCACTGACGGCCTCTTTGCACTGTGGAAACATTGGTATGAAGGGCCCTTCAAAGAAATGAAGACAAGTGAAAATGAAAATCCCATTCCTTACAACTAACCCCAGTAGAGGTGACACATCCCAAGAGCTTTCTAAGGTAAATTAGACTCCAGACGGTTCACTCTGTGTGTGTGTGTGTAGACCTGTGCAAAAGGAAGTTGTTGGTGCACTGGAAGGAGGATGAAGAATCCATCCAAATGTTGTAAAAGCAGGCATCAGGCCATGCTTGTTTTTTCACGCTCTTTAGTAGTTCAGCCATCTCACCCAGAAATGACTCCATTTCTCTGTTGAAGGGGTTGCTATGTCTATGTTGGTGAGGGATCCTTTGGGATGAATAGCGCCACCTCCTGCTTCCCATATTTCACTTTTCATTGGGGAAGCTCTGGTGCCAATTTTACCCAAAGAAGTGCTGGGGTTACAATGACCAACGTGCGGGAGATTCGCCCCCACCAGCCCAGGCTGAACCTAACACTGCTCCCAGTGCCCAGCTCATCCCCCTGCACTATCCTCAGTCAAGGCCCGTGTTACAGGGCACTGAAATAGGAAAGTGCTTGCCAGAGACTGCATGAGATACTCCATGGCCAGCTCTTTTTCTTCTAACTCTGAAGAAAATGTGCTGAATAGGCTGATGGGACCGTTGCATACCATGGTGGAACTGGCACAGAAAAACACATGCAGTTTTTTAGATTTGTTGGATGATAATCTTTCTCTCCAGTAGCACATTTCTTTATCAAATCCCTCACCCTGTCCTACAGATGTGCAGAACTTAGTAGCTGAAAAAGAGGAGGTGGAGACCCAGAATTTTGTTACTGTAAAATTGAATTATGGGAGCCACACTTGTTTTAAAAATCAGGCAAGCAGCGTAATGCCTGGCTTCAGTTATGTTGTTTGCTAACTACTTATAGCTACTTGTTTCAAGATACACAGACTAATAATCGTGGAGGTCTGTATACTTTCAGTTCCTTGCTCTCTTTAATTGACAATAATGCTTCTAAAGCTCCTTTTCTTTTTTAAATTTGCCTGAGGCAAGTCATAAGTGTAGGGCTTCAAGGACTGTTATACCTCCTTGTTAGGGGATTTATCTTCCAGGTAAAAGACCCACAAATCTCTCCTAGTGCAGTTCAAATCTGTTGGCACAGGCTCTAAAAGAATGCCTTAACTCCAAGGTGTCAGAAAGGATCAAGGGATCAGCAAAGAGCTTTTATTTAAATATGCAATAGGATGTCCCCAGTTTAAAGAAAGAACTAGGAGACCTGTTGCAATATGGTGGAAGTTAATAGTATCATTTAACATAATTTCAAACTGGAAATACAACCCAGTGGTTGCTATATTATTATTAGTAGTAGTATTAGTAGTAGTAGTTGTTGTTGTTGTTACTGCTGTTGTTGTTGTAAACGTTTATTATTCCATTGATTTAAAATCCACTGGTCTGTAGTATATTCACTGTCTTTTGACTAAACTGCCACGCTCTGTTGCCTGCACTTTGGAGTGTGAAGAAGGCAGAGCTCCTGCAGGGAGAGAATCCCAAATCTGGTTGTTAGCAAGATGCTGTCGTATTTCCTTCCTATAGCTTGTCAGTGGGATTTCCAAGGACTTTGACTATTCAAAAACTATGATGACTATTACATCTCACCATCCAGAAACATTCTGACTTGTAACCAAATATTTTGCTGAATAATTAACAGAGGCCTAATAAGTGATGGAAAAAAAGATGTCATCAACAGCAGGGTTGGTGCACACACGTGAGTCAAAGGTGTCCCACGTGGCATCTCCCTGTGGCTGGGCACCCCAAAGGGTGTCTGTGGCCAGGCAGGACAGGGCTGCAGGTGGGATGGCAGGACTTGGAGGGAGCGGGAAGCAAGCTGCACCCATGTGGATGGGCTGAGGGGCTTCCACACAGCTCAGTAGCAGTATGATCCATAATTCACCTTCTAAAGTGAAGAAGAGTTTTTACTTCTGTAACTTCTAAAGTATTGGCAGGAGTGGCTGTGGAAGTTGGCTGGCCTGAGCAATTAAACTGGCTGAGCTGGGCAGGACAGGGGCACATCAGCACAGGCTGTAAACCAATGGCTAGCGCCTATAAGGACTATAACAAACCATGGACAACACATGCCACATAAGTTGGGTATCCAGACAAGTATGTATTTGTCAAATCCACTTCCCAGCACTCAAATGCATACGTCCTTAAACACACATAGACGAAAACAAAAAAAACCTGCACTAATGACATTCATAAAAACATGCATTTTCATATACAAATATCCACACAAAAAGGCTAGCTGTGATACTTGTGTATTAACTGTGAGCAGAAACATGAACACCATGCCCCAGACATTCTTGTGAAATAAATTTTGTCTTCAGTTTCAGTTTAATAGCTCAAGATCTTTCTGCCAGATGTATGAATGGCTTTGGGAGGAAAGGCACGGGAAGGAAAATGAAGATGTGATCAACCTAGGAAATGGTTCTTGGGAAACCTTCCAGTGTCAAGAGCAAGTGAACACAAGAACGCATTAGCACGGCACACTGTCTGATGGAGGCTCCAGCGGCTGGTTCACAGGACATACGCTTTGTTTCACTGAGAAACAGACATTTGTGGGATGAGAGAAAGCAAATGGATGTAACAGACTCAACCTTAAAAGTTTTTAGCAGAGGCTCATGAAATTGGACCAAAGAACGAATGGAGACTTGTGGATGTACTAAGAGCTGTCAAGACCTGAAATAAATTGATGGACCACAGTCATAGCTAATTGACAGTGACAAGTGTTGCTTTGCACTGTTTGGACTGGAAATGACATCTTGAGAAATTAAACTGAGGCCAACACACTCAGAATCACTCGTTTTCAGCTCTTCTAATAAGCCCTTTCAAAAACATCCCTGCATGCCATATTATGTGTCTCTATTTCTGAACTAGAAGCAAACAGACAAAGGCATTGATTAAATGTGTGAACAATATTAAACTTGGAGATGGTGTATACACTAAAAAGTGCAGAAGAATCATACAAAAAGGTAGGGAGGCTAGAAAAATGGCTTGGGAATAGCAATGAGATTTCAACACGAACAACGAAAAGCTTTTGTATCAAAGATAAAATGTGGAGTTAAAAGTTGTAATGATAGAAACTCATAAAGATGTAGGCTTGGGAATAAAAGGGTGAAAGGTAATGTAAACAGTGGCATTTTATCGTCATACACAAAAGTGACAACCTACACTGCTCTTTATGCAGCACCAGTTAGAATGCATCTAACATTAACTCCAAATTGCAGGCACTCTGGTGTCAGAAAGAAGGGGAACAATGCTTTTGGAAAGTGAATTGGGTGCATGATTGGGGAAGCTTTGCTCAGTAGAAGAGTCTGCTTGCAATGACTGCAATTATGAAATAATGCTAGTAGGGACAGAAATCCTCATCAAAAAGAGCTGTGGTATTACCTCTGAGATATACCGCAGGGCAAGGTTGGAGCATTGGGAATCTTTGGCAAAAAAGGTGATATTTCAGGAGCAAATGAGGCTGTGAGGATCAGTATCATGGAAAGGCTTTGTGGTTATTGAGAGGGTAGTCCATTGGGATCAGGACCTAACACAGGTAGGGTAATGAATGTAAGCCACTGTTTACAATGAAGGTTGGTTGACACAGAAGGAGGATGGTGAGACACTGAAACAGGCTGCCCAGAGAAGCTGTGGATGCCCCATCCCTGGAAGTGTTCAAGGCCAGGTTGGATGAGGCTTTGAGCAATCTGGTCTAGTAGGAGGTGTCCTTGCCCATGGTAAGGAGATTGGAACTCGATGATCTTTAAGGTCCCTTCCAACCTAAACCATTCTATGACTCTGATTCTGTAAGAGAAAAATCAAGGGAAAGCAAGATCCATTGTCCCTTTTACTGGGAGACCTAAGGCTAAAAAGAACCTGAAAAGGAGGAATTTGTGGTTGCATGAAGGGTCTAGACTGGAAACAATGACTGTATGTCATAATGTGCAACTGAGACCTGATATAAAACCACCAGAGTCAGGTCAGTCTTTCCACAGCTTTCAGGAAACCTTGAAGTCATCAGGACTATGCTGTTCTAGTTCAGATACTGGTCAGACCCTGAGGTCATCCTGCTTGCCCCAACATTGCTCCAGAAAGCCTGATTTTCAAGACAAGCTGGTGCTCCTCACCTTACCACCTTGGTGCTGTTCCTCATGACCTGCATGTCCACCATGCAGCCACCTGTGACGTAAGCAGCCAGGTTCAGCTCGGAGAACTCAGCCTGGAGCAGAGCAAAAGGACAGAGCGTTACTCAAGGGCAGCAGAGACACAAACACGCGGACACAGATGCAGAATTGTCTTCAGCTGGAATACGCCTTTCCTTCTTTTTGTTTTCTTTTCTTTTTTTTCCCTTTTATTTTTCTGTGAGGCAATGGGAGATCCAATTACAGCTGATTTGCCCTGGAGAGGCTGCAGAAGTATTTATGGTTCCCACACTTGGGGTGTACAAGTATACAGGATTAGGCTTATTGCAGTAATAAATACTGAAGGAATTAAGAATGAGCAAGCTGAAAAAATGCATACAGGAAATAATAATAATAATAATGAAAAAAAGAGGTAAGGTCATTTGAATTCAAATTCCAAGTCTCCACTTGGAAACATTGATTTAGAATTATGTCTGAGTTGGCTGTCGTGCCACTGGCCAGCTATAACCTAATACAAAAGATTTAAACCTCCCTAAATAGCTGAAAAGCCTCATTATGCTGCAGGAAGGTGATAAGCAGAGAAACTCACCTGATGCCATTTACTTATTAAGATTTTAACTATTAGAGGGTTAGCAAAGCTGGCTAGGCTATTAACAGTACTGCTCAATTATTAAAATACTTTATATTTTAAAAGAGGTGAGACTTAGAAGGCCGGTAAGGTTGGTGAGGAATATTTAAGCTATGGAGAGCAAAAGGCAATGTGCATGAGGGCGATTACGACTGCAGTGGGTGTCAGTGAAGGTTAAGACACAAATCAGAGCGATTAACTGGGCGAGAGGTGTGATAATCCTCCCACATGGCTGCTGGCTCTGCTGCCCCTCAGACAGGAATGCCAGCGAGACTCGATGGTCTCAGCCCACCCTCAGTAGGAGGAGGATGGCAGGATCAGCACTCGTCTTGGGCTCCAAATCCTAACTCTGTTTTTTACGAACAAATGAGTAGATCTTAAACTAGAATAGCCTATTATTGTGCCATGCAAGTCCTCCCTTTCCAGCACAATGCAAACACCTGTACCGATTCAGAGTCCTGTATTAAATTAGTGCCTGCGTATATAAACAACATAAGCATAAGCATAAACATAAACACAAACATAAACATAAACAATTAGGTTTCACTTTTTGAGATAGAAAACTTAGTCTTTTCCCTCTGAACAGCTTTTTCCCCCCCTTCCTGTTAAGGCCTTTCTTTCAGACTTCCTATGATGGAGATTGGGCAGCAGTAAAATCATCTTCTAATCAGTGGCTACCTAATATCAGAGTGCTCAGATGGTGTTGTTAATGCTTGTGATTTTATTGAGATCCTTGTACTGTTTAATGTTCTTCTCATACTTCTACTAGCTGGAAACCAAAAGATAGCCAGGAACAATTTTTATACAGAAAAAAAAACAAAATGAAAAAAAGCTTGTTTTGTTCTCATGAACACATGGAAAAAATTTGCCAATGGAGAACTAGTGCACCTATAAAGGCTCAGAGGCCAGACGACAAATGAAAAAATCACTTCCAACTTCTTTTTTTAAAATCCACATAATTTTAAAGCAATGACCATGGACTGGTGACCTGGTGATGTAATAAGATTTCACGTCTGTGGCCCTGTGTAAACTTTTCAAAGCAACACCCTTACATGATCTTACATCATTGTAACTCACAATTACAATGAAAGGAGGGGGAAAATTCCTGTTGCCAAGAAATAAATCCTACTTCAAACACTTACACACACACACAGAGGGAATGGCAGTGGTTCATGTGACGGGCTGGACTTTTTTATGAGATTGCACAGTGTTGCCTTGGCCACAGCCACGCTTCTTCAGTGATCATATTGGATCAGAGATAAGAAGATATGTGCCTCCAAAAGGCACCTGCATTTTATACATTTAAAAAATCTCAGTAGATGTAGGGAAGGGGGAGTCCACCTTGTACGAATTCAGCAAGAGCAGATGCTCTGGGTACCATCAGTGAGCTCCTCAGTGGGTTAAGGCAAACTTGCTGGCTTACACATGGGCTTGAGAGGCTCTATGGACTGGGGAGATGAAAGGATGGGTTCCCACCTTTGTGTCTGCGTATGCCTCAGAGATGTCCCACTCTGAAAGCACAGTGTTACTGAGCTGGACCTTCAGCTGCTGCAGCTGAGGGATGCATCATCTGATGTGAACACCAGAGCAAGAGAGGGAAGTTTTAGATCTGTGTTTTCATATTTTTTATGCTTTTCTTCCGTAATTTTTTCCATAATGGCTTTGTACTAAAGAGCTTAACTCTTTGCTTTGCTGGGGGTGAAAACGGACAATCTTCATTTGGTGGCTGGCACTTACAGTCTAAGTAAATCTGTCTGACAGGCATTGCCCTGAGGCAGTCAGACCAAACAAAGCTGTGTTCAGACACCTGGTGTCCAAACAGGCCTGGGAATCCCCCGAACTGGTAAGTTCTTCATACCAAACTGCCAGGACCAATTTCAAGCCTGCTAATATCAAGAACCAGAAGAAAGGGAGAAATCCCCTTTGGCAACCATTGTCGAGGGCACCCTGGCAAAGAGGAAGGAGTGGAGAGAGGGTCTGGGGGACTCAGCGACCTCTCCCCCAAAACATCCAGATATTACAATCACAGCTGAGCGACAATCCTAATCTTTTCCCGGTATTTGCTCCTGCTGTAATGGACTGAGTTAAGGACCACTGCTGCTTTCATGTAGCTGCTTTGTCCCATCTGACAGGCCGCTGCTAGCTGGCGCTTGGAAGAAACTTCAGTCAGCAGAAATTGTTTCCTGTTGATTTTCCAGTGCTCCCTGTATTTTTAACTTTGTGGGTTTTGTAGCCTGATGACTTCCCCTGGCTGGGATTTCAAGTCTGAGATCATCTCCAGCTTGAGTTTACCTTGCAGACAAAGAGGTCTTTGAAAGCAGCCCATGCAGATAGAGTGACAGGTAACTACGCATAAAACAGGAGAGCCCCTCTCCCCGTGGCCTTGCAGAGTCATTTGCATTCGGACTCATCGAATAGCAGGCGGCATTGCACGAGCCTGATGGTGTTTTATACTCACTTTGCAATGGTGCCAGTGGCTGCAAAAACATTTAGAGCAAGAGTGAACCACGTGTGACAAACGTGACACAATCGGTCTTGAAGAATAATGTAATACAGACTGTGGGAGCCGAAATGTTTTGTACCTCTGTGAGGCCCAGCTCGGAAAGGATGCGCACAGATGTTTTGAGGACAGTTCTGTTAAAAATGCCTATTTCAGGTTATTCGGATTCAGAAATGTCCCCAGATCGCTTGGACTAAACCTTAAGCTTCTCTCGGTTTCTCCCATCAGTGTTCTCTAGGTGCTGGAGACCTTTTTGGTGAGCTATTTTAGAGTTTCTGGTTTTGTTTGCTGATAATATAACAAGGAGGATTTTATCATTTTAAATCATGCGATAGCAGAAGTGTCTGGCTTGGTAGCCATACCTACTAATGATTCATGGGAAGCACATGTTCAAGGTGGATTTTAAGCATTTTTCATAGAATAACAGAAAGTTGCGTTGGAAGGACTTCAAGACATCACATAATTTGTCTCTCTTTCCTAAGCTGTACCTCTACTGCTGGGTGCAGAGACTGCATAACCTTTTTTGTATCTTCCACAGATGAGGAACCTCCTCAGGCAATCTATGCCTTAACAACCTTGGAAAGTTTTCCCAATGTCCAACCTAAATCCCTCGCCTTACTTTTTAAGACTGTAATTTTTTTGTCCATTACTTCCTCCTGCAGAACCTGAAGACTTACTGCTTGAAGACTTACCCTTCCTTCTTCCTTTTTTTCCCTAGACAAAACCAACCCCATTCTTTTAAGATTTTCTGACAGGTGATGTTTTTCAGCACAGTGATCAGTGTTGTTGCTGTCACTGGGATCCTCTCTGACAGGTCCGCAACTTCCTTGAGCGGTAATGGCCCAAACTCACCATGACCCTTCAGCAGAGACCTGACCGTTGTTGAGCAAGATGTAAGGCCACTCACTTTACATTAAATACTGCTGGCCATATGTTTCAGTATGGATTTGTCATATGTGCAGCAACATGACTATTTTTAAACTTGTATTCTGGCTGAGATCCACTGTAATCCTTGCATTGCTTTGTCTAGGTTACTGACTTGTCTTCAGTTCCCTATCTTGTGCATCCACCACTGATGATTGATGCATAAGGGGGAGATTTGTCAAGGTCTATAAAAATCTGATGGGAGGCAGTAAAGAAGATGGAACCATAGTCTTCTCAGTGGTGCCCAGGGAAAAGACAAGGAGCAATGGGCACAAAATGAAATACTCTAAATTCCATGTAAACACAAGAAAACTCCCTTTTTATTGCAATTATGGTGAAACACTGGAACAGGTTGCCCAGAGAGGCTGTGGAGTCTCCATCCCTGGAGACACTAAAACCTGTATTGGCCCTGGTCTTGGGCAGCCTGCTCTAGGTGACCTTGCTCAGAGCAGGATATTGGACTATGAGATATCCAGATGTGCCTTCGTGCCTCAACTGTCCTGGGTAAGTTTGGTATCTGGCAGATGTCCTTATTAAACTTCTCCCTGCATGTCAAATGGGAACCCCAAGAAAGCATCCCAGTTTGCTCCTTGAGCAGATGCTGAAGGTCAGTTCATCTTCATTGTGGCACAGGAATGCAGGGATAGGGATGTAAGACAGGTTTTTGGACTTGTGTTTTGGGGGCATGGTGGCTGATTTTTTTTTTTTTTTTAAGCAAGCAGGCCTAGCCACCCATACAATGACAAGCACATTGGGTTTTTTTGAGCTACTGAGCTTTCTAAGCCCTCATCTGTACATAATATAACTAAAGTTACTCAGGTTGGTTATTGGTTAAAAGGGAGACACAAAATTATATTAGACTTCCATGTGAATATTTGCATTTATACTCCCATTTGCAT
Organism: Burhinus bistriatus; assembly: GCA_013397275.1. NCBI lineage: Eukaryota > Metazoa > Chordata > Aves > Charadriiformes > Burhinidae > Burhinus > Burhinus bistriatus. Next base: position 231,430 of record VYXH01009018.1, read on the forward strand.
ACACACCACACATACACAAAAATAGCAGAGGGAGTTTTAGGACTGCCAGGGAACCTTTGCACTTTTCTCAGTGGAACACACCATATGCTATAACACATACACTGGTTTTTTGGGGGGTTATTCCATCACAAAAGCCACAGCACTGAGCTACCATTGCAGTACGCAGCTTTCCATAATGCAATGCAGAGTACCCGCATCAGGATCCTAAGTACGAGTTCGGTAGTTACTCTGACCAGCCTCTCTCACCCACATGGGCATAGGGGAAGGTGGGTTGGCTTGTGACACTGGAGCCACAGGTGGCTTGCAGGGCATTGGGTCTCTTGCATGGCCAGAGGTCCCCAGTCTCCATGTCTCCTTTGGCTCTGCCCTACCCACTGATTGTGCTCTGACCAAGGCTCTCCACTCTCCCAGTCTTGCTCCTGAAACTCCTCACCAATTATCACTAAATGTCTGTTTTTCTCCCTCTGCCTCATGACACAAAATGCAGTCAGAATAACAGGCTGGTTCGTGTCATGGCTTAAGCACTTGGGATGAGGAATTACTACTGTCTAATCAAATCACATACATTCCTCAGTGGATTTTATGGTTTAGTTTTTGGTGGATCTTCCAATATGTATGAGGAAAGAAAGACTTTGGCAGACACCAGACTGCATTCCTATAACAGCACATTTCACTTCAACCATTACAAGCATTTCAGTGGGGAAGTAAGCAATCCCTAAATCCTGCGCAGGCAGAAGGGTAAACAGACTGTATGCATGTGAACAGGGGGAGGGTTGGGGCTGTGCATGCTTGGTGTGCACACGCATGCAGAATTAGAGATTACACACCCTGATTCCCCATGTCTCCTTCCTGAGACCTTTTCCCCTGGGAAGGCACCTTGCTTCCCACCTGCCCCCAGCACTGGGGTTGCTCTCTGGGAGAAAAGGACGGAGACATTCCAAGTGGGAGGGGGATGCTGCTGTGCAGCTCCAAGGGGAGCTTCCACAACTGCTCTTCACAGGTCTTGAAGCTAGGATGCATGGTCCTAGGCTACAGACAGCACTGATGCTGAAGGTCCACATGCCTTGACCCGTGTGAGTGCTTTTTGGTGCATCAGCTTTGGGGGCATTTGGGATTGTCTCTTAAATTTTCTTTTCAGAAGTTCTGTGACTGCCTGAAAATTGAAGCTATAGCAAAAGCACATTTCTAAACCTCTTGATCCCAGGAAATAGCTCAAAAACATGAACTCTGTAAGCCTCCAAAACCCAATGGAAATAAAAAAAAAACATTGAAGAGACTATTTATTTAAGAAATTAATGATTTTTGAGTCATTCTTGCTATTTCTCCAAGTCTCTTTATTCATGGTTTCTGAATGTTTGTATGTGGCAAAGAACTGCTGTTGCTGTTCTTGAACTGTTTTCTGGCTTTTAGTTGGGAAAAAAAAAATATATCCTAGAGTATATAATGAATAAAAAATCCTAAACATATGATGAATAAAAACTATGCAGCTATTTGATGAGAGGCTAATTTTCCTCATCAGACTCTACCTTTTGAAAGGACCACTTTATGCTGCACATGAAAATACCTCTTTAGGACGGGAAGTACAATGGAGCTGGAATTCATGATTTGTATTACAATTATCTTTTGTGAATGCCAAGTACAACTTTTTTCCTGACAGTGCTGCCAATGGAGTCATAATCTATACCACAAGACTTTTCCAGAAGCATGTACATAGGAGTTCACTGAATAATCATTCCCTGAAAATAAACCAGGCAGAAGGAGCAAGTGAATGAGCTGTGTGAGAAGAATGCATGTCAGATAGACAGACGGATCCACCTCATCACAGCAGGAAACGGTGGGAAGGAGACGGGTGGACAAGCAACAGGAATAAAAATTTAGATGAACTTTTTGGCTTCATCACTCCCCCTTCACCCTTTTCACCCCCCTCCACCATCAATTAGCCAATGCCAGGAAAGATATCTCTGAATATATTAAAATGCCTTTGGGAAATATCTGAAGGAAAGGTACGCTGAAGGTGGCAGAGTCTCTCTGAGAAGTGCTGTTTGCTTTTGCCTGCTACATCTCTGTTCTGCTCTCTCTCTCCTGGGCTCTTGTTGGCCAACGCAGGACACAAGACTGGAAAAGCCCACCAGAGCCATAGGGTCTAACCCCTTGCTACTGCAGGCAACGTGTCATGAAACCTTTTCTTAAACCAGTGTATTTATTAAAAGCAGCCGTGTCTCCTTTAGCCTCTGTTTTGGGAGGATAAACTCAACTCTTTCAGCCTCCTCTCATAAGTCAGGTCTCCACGGTCATCCCAGTGACCCCGCTCTGCACATCTCCTGCTTTGTGGGCACCTCTCTCCCACACAGGTAGCAAGTGTCCCACCCATCTGGCCACTGCCCACAGTGTCATGGTCTGTCCAATGGGTCTGTGGTTGTCCGGGTCTTAGCCCTGGCTCTCCTGCCCTCTTCTGCGCTCTCATGCCCTCTTCTGCTTGCACTTGAGTGTGCTGGGGATGCACAGCCATGCATCATCCTGCTTGTGCGTGGGGCATGCCTAACACCCAAGGAGACTCCCCGCCTGGGATATGTTGTGATCCATATGGGAAACCCCAGAGTCATATGAAATCCTTAGATCCTGTAAGGCTTAGTTTTCTCTGAGACAGGGCAGAGAGGGCGGGGAAGGAGGTGCTGAATTACTACCGGTTTCATCTAGTGATGGAAAACATTTGACAGAGCATAAGGCCTATGGTATAATTGCTCTTCTTCTTGAATATACTCTGTTTTCTAATGCCTCCCGTCCTCAGGACAGCGAAGGACTGAGAAGATATAAGCAAAATTAATTTTGGGAGAGACTAAAAGCAATGTGGTCAACTCCTGTGACACTGTAAGATTCTTCTTTAAGCTCAAGTTAGCCTTAGAGCCACTTAATCAAACTTAGATTTTTTCATTTCTAAAAGAATTTCTCTAGCATCTGTATTTCTAGAGAAAAGGACCGGAGATGTATACACTGCAGTCTTAAAGCTGGAAATCACAAGGCAAATAAAAACAACAACATGGATCAAAATCTAAGAACCTTATATTTAGCATAAAATAGGGATAGTATTTTTAGGCTCAGCTGCTCCTTAAAGCTTAGGGGTTTACCCACACTGAGTTAAGACTTAAACCATCAGGGTTTTAATGGGAATAGGTCAAATACATTTTCACTTTTTGATCAGTGTTTCATTCAGTCTTACGAATGACTATCATTGCTACAGATGGACTTGTAGTGGAAAAGTATCCAAATAATCAAAATGTAATCCAGACTGCCTCCAAAGAAAAAGGGGCCCTGATTAAGGAGAGAACTTGCATTTGCTTCCCGCTACCCCAGCCCTCACTCAGCCCCGGCACGTCTGCCCCTGCAGCCAGTGGGGAGAAGGAAATGGTGTTACATGCCTGGGTTTCAGTCAAGGGTGGGCAAAAATAAATCCCACAGCCTCTGATGCATATTAATAAGTAAGTTTGGGATGTTACACTTGAACATTAGAAGAGAAGAAATGAAGGTGGAAACAGAGTCAGGCCTCATGTTCATTTTAATGAATGACAGGAGACAGCAGCAGCTGGAGAGGGGTGTACCTATCACAGTGTCCCTGACAGCTCTCTCTCGTATTCACTGGCACCAGGCAGTGCCCACAGTGTGTCTTGCCTCTTGCTAGTGTTAAGGGACCTAGCTGAAGAGCAAGGGCCTGGGGGTGGTATCGAGGTCATGCAACTAATTTCTGTGCTAAAGAACCAGAAACCCTTCTTTGAGAGTCCCTAAAACCTGTTTTCATACAAGCTGAGACTTACAGAAGCAACTCCCTGAGCAGCCGAATGGCCTGCACATTATCCAGTGTCTAATACAAACTTGAATTCACTTCTTGTAGAAACTTAGTATCTTGAAAATTCTGCCTGTTTCTCCAATTCGGCTGAGATCAGCCAATGCCTTGCACAGTGTTGGGTGTGGGGGATAGATGGAGTGAGACAGCATGATCACATACGTCTTGCATTCCTCGGATGACAGCCAAGGGGGAGAGGCAGCCCAGAGAGCTGGTAGGGGTGTATAACCAGATTAGATAACTGACTTCCCGCTGCTAAGAGAGGGAGACACAGCTCTGCTTTCAGCACTTCTGCTCCGTTACAAATAAGTGATGTCATGACTTTAAAAAAAAATCACCTACTGTCCTACTATCTTGCTCTGCTTCCCCCAAAGATTGCGAAATGGCTTGCTAAGAAAGAATTAAAATGTTATAGAGATGGAGATGAAGGAGGAAGAGCAAAAGCAAGAAGGCAAACTCTTCCTTCAGTTTAAACCAACTACAGAGCATCCTGGAAGAATGGCAAGAAAAATTAGCATGGTCAGAAAAAATAGGGCAGTTGCTTTTTCCTGATGTGGTTTTTCGAGAGTATTTAACATTTGGATATTTCCTTTCACTGTTTTCTGCCATTCAAACTTTTTTGTTATTTAGCTTTTCAGACCAAAAGTGTTTTTTCCTATAAAATATAAAAAAAATTCTTAAGACAAACTGTATTTCTGGCTGAGTCAATAACGTGTGGTTATCTGAAGCAGGATCAAATGGAAAACTGAAAAACTAAATGAGCTTACTGAGCAGACCAGGCAGCTCATGAAGTGCCAGAGAGTCAAACTTTGATCTGATGCAGAGTTTATTCAGAACTGAACAGCCAGATTAGGGCTTGTGCACCATGGCACAGCCTGTGTGCCGTTCACGGAACAGTTACAGTAATGAAGACTGGTGAGCTGCGAACTCAATGAGAAAGGTGTGGACCAGGGTGGTAAATACAGTTATTCCCTGCTTTTTTTTTTTTTTTTTCACCATAAGGAAACTGTGGAAGAACATTTGTTTTTCAGGTTGAGAGGGTCTGCGTTCAGCCTCAGGGGACCCGTTCCACAACAGCTTAGGCTCCTGGGTTGTGCTTGAGGAAGAGGACGAAGAAGCGAGGAAGGTTCCAGATAATCAGGGTAGGAACAATGAATGAAAATTAAATATCAAGAAATAGTGAGCAAGGATGGATGAGCAAAAAAAGAAGGGGACAGAAAGCCAGAGCTTGAAGAAAGAAGTACCCCTTTCTTGGCCTCAACGATATGCAGAGGGGCCTGAGGTCAGACTCGAGGACTGCCTGTGACAATGCAGCCTCTGTGTTTCCCTTGACAGACAGTGATCCAGCTGGAGAAAGTGATCATCCCTTCTGCTTTCAAGGTCTGGGGGAGTCAAGAGCAGTTCCCTGCCCTCTATGTGGAGGTTCGGCTGCCTGACCTGAGGGGTAGGGAGAGGGCAAGGGGAAGCAGCCAGGACCCTTGTTCATTGTTCCTCAACTCTCCTTCCCATTGCGTGCTTCATTCCCTGGGGAAATGCTGCAGTCACTATGCTAAGTATTTAACAAGGGGCCTGGCAGTGGTCCTCACCAGCAGAGTCACACCAGCCTTACGGTCTTTGCTTGGAGCAATTTGGTGCCTTGTCTCAAACATGGACGTTCAGCCCATGTAAAGGATTTCAAGAGACAGACTGGGAAAGTCTCCTTGAAAGGGTCCTTGGGGAAATGTGATAAGTATTTACTAATAGCAACAATGACGAGGGTCATTACTAGGTTTAACCCATGAGGGATCAAGAGTCCACTTCTGCCCTTCTCCACTCACCAACCATTTGAAGATAGTTCCTTTATAAGGACCTCAGGTGCAATACCATTTGAGGAGAAGGACTGTGAGGGCAAAGGCAGAGACTGGAGCTTAAGGAAAGAATTAATGGGACATTTTGAAGAGTATCAGGCCTAGCTTTGAAGTTGACCCTGCTTTGAGTGGCAGACCGGGTTGGATTAGAGGTTTGAGGGGCAAATCTGAATTATTATTTGATTCCATGTTTCTATGTGAGAAGTGTGTCTTTTTTTTTTTTTTTCTTTTTCTTTTTCCTGTTCTCTTTTAGGACATTTACTAAGGCAGCCAGCAAAATAAAGACTTTGATAAGAAAGTGCAAGTGAGAGCTGTTCTTGCTAATACCACCCAGTACTAACAAGTGTGAGACCAAGAAAAAGAGAAAAATGAAGTGTTCATGGTATCATAGTTGCAAAAAATGACTTGGTAACTTTTCCTTTCCAGACACAACCTTTGATCAGAATATGTGTGCTTCTGTATAGTCCTAAGTAACTGGACAGCACCCCTTTGAAAAGAGAAGGAACACCTTATCAGGGGCAATGGGTCCTGAGAAAATCTTCAAAACCACCGCATTAATAATTCTGTGCACACATGCACACATGTGTGTGCGCACACACACAAACACACACACACATGAGGCAGAATCAAAAGCTTTATGAAGACAGAAAATATCAGATCATTCAAACAACATTCACCATCTTTCTTTATCCATCCAAGGAGTTTTATAGCCCTAATGAGTATAAAACAAGCATATGATTCCTTCGGGATCACCAGCTCATCTCTACATCTCTCTCTTTTTACGCCTGCTTTCAAGATAGGCGCCTGCAGGTGATTATTAACAATCATTTCTACGTTGACAACAGCATGCAAAGTCTCAGTCAATACGGGGACTTCATTTTGACAGACACTGCACCAACACAGAGAGGAGGGGACAGAGCCCAGTGTGAAGAGTTTTCAATTGAAATGAATGGCTGGTGCCAAGGCTAACAGAGAAACAGAGAACTTGTCCAGTGCTCTGCGGAGCACGTCAGAAAACAGGCCATCGACCTCCTTACTGTTCCTATGGACTTTCAACAGATAAGAAGACTTTGCATAGGTAGGTTTTTTGCATACTTAAACCAAAGGTTTCAGGCTTCAATCAGGCTGAGTCAGAAGACTTGTACAGCTCACATGTGGAACATAACATCACCAACACGTACTGTAGCATACTGACTTTGCACATTTTCAGGCATATATATGGAGCTCTGAGGCAATTTCAATTCTTCCAATGGAAGAAATTATAATCCCATCACAAGAACAGAAAATTTCATTTTAAGGTGAAATAGCAATTGATTCTTGAAAGGTTTGGAGGTCAAAGGGATGGCCCAATAATATATTTTCATTTATAGCTTCCACAATTCTATAAAAAAATGGACATGTCTTAAAACTCCTAATTTCTTCAAGATGAGAAATATCCACAGATTGTCTGTCATTAAGACCTCAGCCCTGTCCACACACATTTCTTAGAGCCAATTTCAGTTGTCACTGACCTGTTCCACTCGGATATCAAATTCTCCATTCACCTTCTTCCCCTGGAAATATTTGGCCCTGCAGAAGAAGTGAGAGAGACAAACATGGTTAAAGAAGATTTTGGCTTTCATTACGTACTGTTTTGCTTCTGCATTTCCCTTTTTGCTGAAGAATTTCTATCCGGGTCACAGCATGTTTTCCTAATTCCTATCTTCTTTCAGCTTTCTGTTCTACAGGAGAAACCTGCCAAGCCAGATGAAAACCACATTGGAAAGTTCCTTCAAGGCTTGTGACTTTTTCATTTTATTTTCAAACTGAAAACCAAATGCTCTCCTAATCTTTTCCAGAGCAACAACTCTAATCAATGATTCTTTGCTGTATCTCATTTAATACTCAGTCTTTATTCTGTAAAGGAAGGAGAGCAACATATGGCACAGCACTGGAAACTTCTTCTGATGTTGAGCAAGGATCTTTACCATCACAGCTGAAGTACTTGTGAAGCCTATTCTCTTGCTCTCTCACCCCAGAGCTGCTTTTTGATTCTGTTTATTTTTCTGCTACTGATTTAGAGAAACAGTATCTGCATCTACAGTGTCACTAATGCAGGATCTCTTCTGAACTGAGAAACTGTGTTTCTTTTGAAGTCGAACAGTGTCATGAGAAGGACATACACCTTCCACCACCTCTGGTCCTAGCTGCCTACACTATACAGACAAGAAAACACTTTCAGAAGGATCATGACAGGGGAAGGTTGACAGTAGTGTTGGAGAAGAAAACATCAGAAAAGGGAAGGCAGTTTTAGCTTTCTTATTCATATTTGTCTATAATGCCCCTTATATTGATTAGTCAGCAGGGCATTTGTCAATATAATTTCCCCTGTGAATATTTCTCCCCAATTCTTCACCTTGCCGAACAAGCTTGACAGAAGAAAATACGAATTTATTTTCTCAGGCATCCCCCCTAAAACTTCAGGAAGACTATGTAGGTTCCAAAAAGCTTTTCTATTCGGAAAGCATTGAAAACACAGTTAAGCCCTGCAAGAGCTGTTTCCAGAGACAAAGTAACTCTCTGCATTCTGTTTCCAATTGGCAAAGAGAGGACAGAATAAAGAAGTAAAGGAAAATGAGAGGAAGCCGGCTTTGCTCCCTATTTTATAGTATTAGCAAAAAAAGAAGCTGGCTCACATTTTTACTAGGTGTCTATTTGTTCCAATAAAAAAGGAAAGACAGTAGGAGGGCAATTTTCCTCACGGCTGAAACACCAGTTTTCAGCTGAATGCTCCCCTCCCCCAGAAATGTGAAATGTAAATAAAAAAATTGTTTTGTTTTGTCATTCTGGCTCAAAACCAAGTCAAAGGTTTTCATTTTATTAGAAAAAGACATAAAAAATGTCAAAAGTTTTCCGCTTTGTTCTAATGAGATTATCTGAAAACTGTATCACGCTTCACTTCCCAGACAGCCCATCCATCAGCATGGTGCTAATGAGACCTCTGCACAGATGTCAGTGAGGGACAGTGTAGCAGCCAGGTGTAACCAAGACCAAGTGGCTTGAACAACCCCTGTCCAACATAAAAAGCAGAGCTCTGGTCATTTTTCCTCTCTTTCTTGAATTTGTCACTGTTACACGAAAAAAAGCAACTCAACAGACAAGCTGAGACATCACGCCTCTAACAATAAACAGGAACACTAAATGCACTTAATAATTCCATCATATTTCTGGACCAATGGCTTCAGAGGGTCTGGCAACATTCCTCGCTCCTAAACATTGGGGATACTGTTGGAACCAGTGACTTCTCAAAAACTGGAACAAGCTTTAAGTTGGCCCACAGGAACTGGTCTGAAATTTGAGGCACACTGTTCACTGGTACAAGCTTGTTTTTATTCCCAGCGAGCTCATAACGTGTACTCCTTACCCACATTTATGAAACACTCTTCCTCCCTCTATGGCCTCTCGGCTTTGATGACCAGCTGGTTGCAAACTCCTTGGTGCTGCTTTGCTTCAGCTTGTAATGAAGTGTGATTAACCACAGTCTTCAGCCCAATACAGATGGAGCAAAGAGGCTTCCACTGCCTAGTCCAGGAAATTAGCCTTCACATGGTTAACAAATCCTCTCTGCCATCTCTACAGTACTGACTCTGCTCATGGATAGTCACACAGAGGGCACATCCAGTATGAGGAGTCATTGGAGTAGAGCAAAGCACCCCAACTTAGATACCGCGTGACCTCTCCTTCTTATCCCTCTTTCCACAAAGGTTGCCTCATCTTGTGTCTCAGATAACTTTCTTTCAACAGCACAATATATCACTTTCTTTCAAAAACAGCCCCCCAGGAGGGTTAACCTGCTCTGAGTGTCTCTGAAGACTACAGGTGCTAAGCAATTTGTAGCCAAATATTTTGATCAGACCATCATTTTAACACAGCCCAGAGTAAGAATGAGACACTTATTACTGAAATATCTCTGAAATGGATGGAATGATGTTTTCAATTCACACCTGGGATTTTGGAGCCCTGGGTAGTAGAGGCTATCATGTTGAAATGAAAAATGGCTATAGCCTCACCCTGGACTCCCTGAGATTTCAAGCAAGCTGGAATCATTGCTGATGATGCGGAAACATCATGATGTCTCCAGTGCAGGAGGGAGAATCTTTCGGTCAGTACTGCGCAATGTATGAAATGGCTTCTGGACTGTATAGTGAACATGAGATGGGGGAAAGGACCACGCTGCTCTAGCGGGGATGCAGGAGAAAGACAGATGGATGTTTCTGGTAGGTGAGACGGTGCAAGACATTTGTGGATGCTCTCTGCCCCAAAACCACCTGAGCAAGGCTCTTGCAGACCTATGCTGAGGAAGTGACATGCTGCAGGGTTATCTAGGCAGCTTGTGGTGCAGCAGGGGAGCAGCACCCAGAAGACCAGTCAAAAGCCTTTCTGAGGAGCCACACGAGTGTCCCCATTCACCTACAGTACAGCCAACTGCCAGTGATCAGAGGAGCAGCTTATCACCCTGGAAGGGGGGCTGGATGGCATCCCCCAGCTTGGGACACTGGGCAAGGCACTGGCCATGCAAACCCACTCCCTCTCCTGGGCAGCCTGCAGCACTGTCCACAGCTTGGCTGGCTATCCCTTTATTTTAAAGCATGTCAGATGTTCAACCCACCAGAACACAGCATTATAATTTAGCTAGGAAGGGTGCAGATGGGATGGTGTGGTTGCTGTGATCTCAGTAAATTAGCATGTAAACATGTTTTGATGGAAGAAAATGGCAGGGCAATACTCAAGAGCAGTTTCTGGGTGGGATTTACAGTGGTAGGTAATGCATTTAAATGTGGCCGCACCGGCTGGGAGGGAGAAAGAACTATAACAAACAGCCAAAGGTCTGCCCTGTCTTCCAGGGAGAAAGCTTGCCTTGAACCCCTCTCTCTTTGTGATGAAGAAGCCACATGCTCTGGAAAAGGACATATTTTCTGGGTGCAAGGGCATCAGACAAACATAACTTCTGCTTTCTGGTTCAGCCCTGACATGATTACAGGGCCACAAGAAACCTGATGCCTCTTCATATGAAGTAATTTGGAAAGACTAAAACCTTATTTTCCAGAGCTGCCATGAAGTCCCAGTCTGCCTCAGCGACCGTGACTGAGGAAGCATATGTGCAATTTTCTGTCAGATATGGAGTGTATCCTTAATAGCAGCAGGGAAACATAAACGATTAATTCACCTCCAATTACCTACATAAAAGCTAATTCACAGAAAGATCATGCCTAATGTTAGTGCCCTTAGGTGTTTGCAAAGCATCTGCCTGAGCAAGGGATGCCAGCACTGATCCAAGACTGCAAACATACCCGTAAAACACTCGAATACCAGAGTTTATCCCTCTGGTGTCACCAACAGCTGGAACAGCTTGTGCTGCACCTATGCGAGGGCTGTCCAAATCTGCGTGCTCCCCTGCACCTTCATACTAATGCCTGTCATCTGCAAATGCAAGGATTCAGTCCTCATGGGGCGCCAAGTCCCCCGTCGAAGCCTGGCGTGTCACCTGGCTGAGGGGAGGTAGAGTTGGGCCGGTGGTCTACCGGTATGGGAGCTGGGGCCAGCCTGCACCACTGTGCTGCTCCTGTGTCATGGGAAAACACGGCATAAGAGGAGCAACTCCCATGTGTGGAGTAGAGGCTTCCAAGCTCAGCAGCAAAGGGTCAAAACTCACAAGCTACTTCTGTCAGGAGGGCACAGATCATCTTGCAATTTTTCTCTGTACGATAAATAACCAGTTACATCTGCCTTGTTCTCTTTCTGCTTTAAAACAAAGGCAGGTGCAATAAGTGCTCAAGCCAATACACATGCTCAGCACAGGGATTCAGGAGAAGGTATTTGTGCAGAGCTTATGCTGCCTCTTCTGGAGTTATTTCTTCTCTCTTCCCTCTGCTTGGTGCAAGGCAGCATACCCAAGCTGCTTCAGAGGACTGCTTCAGTGCTTCCTTCAGGATCTGTGGGAAACAGAGACATCAGGGGTGCAGCAGGGGACCACACAACTTCTGCCAAGCTGAAAAACGCTCTGCACAGGTGAGGAATAGAAAAAAATGCCCAGGTATCAAGCATCAGCTAGAGAAAGTGCCCAAGGAGCTCTTCCCCAAACACAGTGCCACTACACAGCAGCCCAGGTAAGAAAAAGTGCGGAACACCGGGCTCAGCACCGAGAAGGGAGGAGCCAGGAGGGACAAGAGATTTGAAGTGATCGTGATGGGCTGCAGGAGTGCAGTGATTCAAAGCTTGAAGTGGTTTCTGCAGCTCTATTAGCTGGGTGAAGCAGAGGTTATGACACATCGTGCAGCTTTGAAGACAGGCTGGTATTTTGTATTAAATTCATAGGGCTTCTTCAGGGTATCTTGTGAAATGGCTCCTGTAAGAAGCAATTTTCTAGGATAGAAAGAGATCAAAGAAATACAGCTCCAATCTTCCTATGAGAGACCTCAGTGGAGCTGACATAACGAATGTCATTGCAATTGCTGGTAATATGTCTTGGAGTAACTGGGAAGCCATCCTTCGGACGAACAAATAAGCTTTAGCCCAAATCCCCTGGGATGTGAATGAACTCAGGCACTTTTTGGGGCACCACTGTTCGACAGAGGCCTTGAGCTACAAACTCAGGAGCAGGCTTGTACCTTCACCCCAGAAATGGGCTCAGCATTACTGAGAGTGTGCCAAAGAGGGGCACTGGGATATTGTAATAGCAAATTCCTGCAAATCCTCTGACTGAGCTTGTGCCTCTGGAACAAGACAAAACAAGCAAAGAAAGCCAAGCCACACTTTGGATGGAGACCACTTCTCATCCGGAGTGGGAAGCAGCCTTTCCCACCCTGCGGAGGGGCCAGAGCAAAACATGCTGAGGAGAGGGAAAATGTGCAGGACTCTTGGGGAGGGGTGGGCAAAGGAGTGGCTGGAAGAAAGAGGGAGACAAATGGTGAAGAAGAGACATGGGTAAATAAACTAAAAGGGATCCACGGGTAAATTCTGGAATTATCTGAATTATTTCCCTGGAATCACATTACACATATTTCTCTCCTGCCTCTTGGGAAAATAAGGTATGTAATTCCTTTTTAGATCAGCCTGGAAAAGGCGAGGCTGAAGGCCCCTGGATTGGGTGTGGGGGGACATTGGGGAGGCGGGGGAGGGGGTCACCCACTGTACAAAATCCCCATGTCAAAGGGCCTGGGGGCCCAAGTGATGCACAAGGCACTCACTGTATATCCACATTGTCTCCTTCATAAAAGGGGCTGGGGCTGGGACTGGGAGAAAGAACGCAGTTTCCAGGATACTGGCCAGCAGCCACTGGAATGCCCCGACCCCCCCAGCCCCTACACGCTATAAAGGCAGTGTGGAGGGGAGGGGTGAGGAGAGATGCATTTGTGCCCTTTTTTCTTCAGGGGTGAAAACAAGGAAGGTTTTCCTTTCAGGGGCCAGCCCTCAACCCCCTCAGTGCTTCTCCCCAGTTTAGCAATTCCCAGTAAGGACTTTTGAGACTGTCAAGTCCTGACTGCCCAGGGCACACGAAGAGTAAAACCACTCCACAAATGCTGAGGTCTGCAACCTACTGGAGCTCTTGTCCACATCTGCATTGGCCCAGAGACCTTTAGGCACCGTTCAGCTCTGAGATGGACTGGTTGGGAGTTAATATTTATTCTGTAAGTGTACCTTGGGCCGGGGGTGGGCAGTGTCAGGGTGCTAAAGGTGGAGGATAAGCATGATGGATGTGTACTTTGACACCTCAGCAAACAAGGTCTCAACTACAGCTTAAATGGACCAGAGGCAAGTGCAGAAAGAAGGAAAGGGTACCTGCACAGTACAGACCAAGAGGTAAATCTATGTTTTGGGTTGCATCAAAAGGTAGCCCAGAATACGCTGATAGCCAGGAGCTCCACAAAAGTTTGGGAAAAAACTGGGTTGCAGCATTGCTACACTCAGTCCCGTGCCTCCCTGGGGCGAGATCATCTTGCTCTCAGTGCTGTCACCACCTGGCTTGCTGGAGCCACCGAATCAAGAGCCAGCTGAGCTGTGCTGCAGGTAGGTCCTTGGTGTCCGAGGTTGGGCTGTGGGAACAGACCGCCTTTGTTGCCTTCTGGGAAGAACCACAAGACCCAGCCTGCACTGGTTACTGTAAAACAACCCCTGAGGCGTTATTAGTTATAGGATCACACCAAGGAAAGAAACGCCTCTGCTGGAGAGGTCTGTATTGGGCTGTGGTGGTGGTATGGGTTTGGGTTTTTTTTTTGGATAAAGGTCATGGTGAGGTCCTTGATGAGGTTCGAGGTCCCACCCTACAGGGCTGGAAAGATTTTCTTGGCTTGAACGCACACAGAAAGGGAAGCTTTAGGACAGGAAGAGAGAAGGGGTTTTTTTAATCTTCTTTTGTGAGTTCTCCCTTTCTCTCAGGGAACCAAAAGCCTGGTTTTGGGGGAGACCTGGGTTGGCAAGCCACCAGCACTTTAACGATTGCAGACACAACCATTCAGGCTGCTCTTTCTATTCAAGGAACTACAGAGTTCCACACAATACCGGCCTCCCAGGATCTTCCTGTGCCACCTCCTGCTCCTGAAATGGGCGTAATCAAAGCCATCCCCCCCAAGAGAAGAAGCACTAGTTAGTGCAGCGTTATTGCTTTTGGGCACAGCTTTTTGTGCTCCTCTGAGCTGTCCGGATAGGAAGGACACTTTGCTGTAGGTCTGATCCCCCACCCAGGCTACATCGTGGTCACATTCCTCCTGGCCACAAAGGGCTGGGGGGAGCAGTGGAGGTGGGGGACGCCTTTAAGTACAACATGAGGCAGCACGCTTATTTTGCGCATTATCAAAATAGTACATTGCTGGAACATTTCTACATTGCTAAATCTAGATGGTATGGCCTGGAGCTGTTTGCCAGGGGTATCATTTTGTTGAGGATCAGACAATACTTTACTCCAGCCCACTTTTGCCCTCCCTGAACCTGAGGAGCAGGGGAACCAGACTAACTCAAACCAACACGGAGGCAGGGCTGCTGGCTTTCAAGCAGAAGAAATCTGGCTTACAAACCTTGAGAAATACATCTGAGGGATTTTTATTTTTTTTAATATGTATGGGACTAGGCAGGACATTCTGAGGTTAAATTCTATGCATTTATAGGAACTCTGGTAAAGCAATTAAGGTCCCAGATTTGACTTGCATTAGCATATTTATAACCTGGTGGGGAATGTTTTCCATATTCCTTGTGTCTATTTTTGTAATGATACTAATCCTTTACATTTCTGTATCACCTTTCATTCAGGAGGACTAGATCCCAAGTTGCTTTACATATGCAGGACAAAAATACAGGCAGACATGATGGTGATATACGTAAAACAGATTGGAAAGCGATGTGATAAATGCAATTTATTGAACATCTCTGACAGCCTTACCTCCTTTTCACCCCTATGCCTGTATGCTGGGGAATACAGAGACTCTTCATGCTGCATCCGAGCATGTGCACGCACACACAAACATTTAACACAAGCTTGCCTCCTCTTTCCCTAAAATTCCTTTCTGCCTTCAATCCACACTTGGCGTGAATTATAAGAAAAGAAATATTCAGTCCTAAGTAGACATGACTAAATGATGAAAATGTAAGTTTTTTATCCAGATTTGTGAAAACATAGATTTTACTTGCAAGTTTTTTCAAATTACAGCCTCATAGTTGCACAGAACTTGTGAAACCTTCAAAGGTCACCCCTGTATAATAAAAGCTAATTCGTAATCATTGATTGTCAGTTGCCATCATGTTCAATGATTTTGTGCTTCTTATCAGGAAATATAAACAAAACTTTGCAATTTAACCCGCAAATTCCTGAGGTCAAGCTTGAAGTATCAGTGCTGAATAGTAATAATAAAGATAAATGATCATGAAGTCTAAAGCCAAAAGCTAGTCCAAAACTTCCCATTGTATTTAACTGAGTTAGGTACAGAAATATTTCTCTGAATGGGGGCTTTAGCATATCATCTTCAGCCTACTGAAAGCATGAAATGACTCATGACACTCATTGAATATTTTTGAAAAGGAATTCCTTGCAAAAAAATTAGGATTTATGAAGTCCCATGTTATTAAAATTCAGTATTAGACTGTTATTATTTGACCAATTATATTTTTGGACAAATGACATATTTAAGGCTCAATATTGTCACGTATTATCAGAAGTAAAAATAGTTTTATTTTAATAAAAAAGGGTTGATAATTTCCTCTGAACAGTATAAAACAGTAATCCTGTCAGGTCAGTCCATAATTAGACCTGAATCATGACATTATTGTTATACAAAGAACCATTTCAGATGTATTAAGAGGATTTCGTTCAGCATTAATCACGGTTTTTCTCTTACTTAGTCTTTAAATTTTTGGAGACAGTATGTTCAGGCAGATTTGGCTGTAAAGTAAATGGGAAAACAACAATGCAATTTTGTGTCTCCTAAAATACCCTCTGTGGCTTTTTTTTTTTTCTGTGAAACATGGCGCAATCCTCATGTGTAGAGCTGCCTCACATAGGGCACATGTATTTGGTGCAAAACAACGTGTAACACTGTTAGCATTTGAAACGGCCTGGGATTTGAACAAAACCCACCGATAGCTTTAAAAGTGCCATCAGATATTTTACAAATGCAACAAAGATATCTAACAAATACAACAAGAACAACTTTGTTATGCTGTTTGGTCCAAAAAGCAATGCTTTTAGCATATGCTGTTAATAGGAGCCTTAGCTATGCTTGATCACTTCCCAAATAAGCTGTTTAAACGTGAAACATTAGGCTAGAAAGCTGAGCACTTTTGCAGAGGGTGGGGGTTAACAATTCACAGTACTAAATCCTGTTTGATCTGCTGAGAAATTCAATCCGGCAAGAGCATGATTTTACTTAGCAGTGTGTCGCACGAGGAAGTTGCCAGAGGTGGGATGTTTGCCTCCTGGCTGAGGTCGGGCTGCCGGAGCTGGCCCATCTGCCATTACATGGAGTCCTGCCATCCCCCTTCCTCATGGTCCTGCTCCCTTTTGCTGTGTGTTTACACGTGCATGTATTCATGTCTGAGCTCCTTTTTTTTTCTGGCAGCTGCTGTAGGGGAGTTGTGGAAGTCTCCCAAGGCACAGATACTCCTGGCCCACAAGAAGGTACCTCATTCTCCAGGTGGAGGTTACCTGGCTGAGATATGTACCATGATGTATTTAGAAGACGGATAGACATGGTGCTTAGGGACATGGTTTAGTGGTGGTTTTGGCAGTGTTGGGTTAATGGTTGGATTCGATGACCTTAAAGATCCCTTCTGACCTAGATGATTCTATGATTCTGTGATTCTATTAACGACTGAAGAGAAGCAGAGCTTTTCCCTAGCATGCCAATGCACGGATACATTCACTGCTGTGGGTGCCTCTGAGGGCTGCCTGTCAAAGCCAAGAGCATGAGGGAGCCATACAGGTAGTGTTTTCCTCTCGTGCACATCCCGCATGTGGCAGATTCCTTGCAATGCACTAGAGACAGGTCTTGGAGAAGGATGGAAAAATTGTCAAAACATTGCGACTTTAACAGAAAGCTGGGTGAGTTCCCTTGCTTTTAATAGAAGGTACCTTTCTTTTACTGCTGCTAATGCAGAAAGCAGCTGATCATATTCTGTGGGGCTCAGATTGTTTTTATAGTACTTTGGAATAAACCAGAGCATGTTGCATGTCAAGAGTGGTAAGGATTTTATGGAGGAAGACAAGCCATGGATTCCCACGGATGCCCTTCGCTTCCTCCAGACCTCTGAGAGAAGTTGAGTGCTATACTGTACCATCCAGAGACACAGCAGCTCCTTAAAAATAGAAAGGATTGCTATTTGTCGCTTTAAAGTACATTCAACATACACTTGCCTATTTGGGTTGTTAGAGCGTTTCGTCATGCACTTGTGCAACACCTTGCCCTAATCCACAATTGCAGCTCTTTGCCTCTGCTGTAATACAAACAGTGATGATAAATTAATGTCTGACTCTGCAGCATTGCTACAGTCTCCAATTATGAGAAAATGTTTTCATTTAGAGAAGAGAAATCAAATTGCGGATTTCACTGTCTCTCACCCTTCCTGTCTGTGAACAAGCTAGTCCTTGTTGTAAACCTCATGTAACTTGCTGTGGGGGAGGAGGCATTGTGGAAGCCCGCCACCCTTAAAATGAAGGTAGCACTTCAGTAGTTATTTCTTGGGGATCTTTTCTAGTAGAGTTAACTATTTCAAAAGGAGAAGGAAAGGATTTCTTGAAAACCAAATACAAAGGTTTCACATGTAGCAAGAACCAGAGCATGCAGAGGTGAAATACGTTGCAAACATGATGCTTCTTCCAAACCCAAAATCACCAGCAGAGAAGTGACAATGGGTTGTATTTCACCCTCCAAAGTCTGGAACTATTTCCATACATGATGAGCAGAGTGGACAGCCAGAATCCCTGGATAACCAGCTTCTTCAGCTGTGCTCTCACAAGGCAAACACTGCTGCCTCAGGCTGGTCAGCTTGAGCTCACATAACACCCTGGCTGAGACCAAGAAGATGATGGGTATTGTTCAGAAGTACCTTACCAGGAATAAACACCCACAGAGCCATGGAGCCAGTACGCTCCAGTGCTGTTCTCAAGGGCTCACTGAGTTTCCTGGAGACATGAAAATCAACTGTGAAGTAGCACTCCTGGCCTACTGGAGTGGTTTCATTGGTACACTCTCTCAGAAAGGACCACATGCTACCTTTAGGCTGGGGAAGTTTCTAGGCATGTGCTTCTGTCCATGCTACAAAGAGCCACGGAAACTTGTGGCAGGCAAGAGTTAGCAATGTTGTTTCCTTGGTTTTCATGTCATACATATGTCAGGATATGGTCATGAATGCATACACTACTTTCGTTCTGTGCCCTCACAACCTTAGAGAGGCCGAAGGTAGGGAGCCTTTGCAAGCAGCATTATTTGATATCTGCAAGCTTGCGGATAGAGGCAGAGAGCTGGGAGAAATGAAAGGGGTCCCCCATCATGTGTAGAAACTGCTAAGTTATAGAGAGCAGAGGGACAGCCAAGACAGCAGGATGCGTGGAGTGCTTACACACAAGTGGAGGAGTGAAGACAGCACGGGTAGCCATACCTCCTCTTTATATCTCCCAGCTGCTGCTCCTTGGGCAAGCTCAGCTCACAGACCACAAATTCTGCATGACAGAACAGCAGCTGGGAGATATAAAGGCAGGGATTTAAATGCAATGTGTATTTTAAACTATGAAAACACTGCAACGGAGTCCTATCCCTCCTCGTCCTTTCCCCTGCACAGACTACCTTCAGCACCATTAATCTCAAGGAAAAACTAGATTGGCCTTTGAGCTAGGGCTTTCCTCTCTGATTACAGGGTTTGGCCTAAACAGTGTTGGCTAAGCACCAGATACTACAGCTGTGCATTAGAGGCTAGCCTATCCCCAGCTGGAGGATGCTGTGTTAAGGGACTGCCACCTGGCAGCATCTTCAAGGAACTGCAAAAACGCTAAGCAGAGAGGGAGGTTGGTGAGCATCAGATGCCTGCTGGGAGTCTTGTGGGTGCGCCCAGGCAGGAAAGATCAGAGTTGAGCCAGACAGGTGTTGTCAACTGAACTATCTGACGCTAAGAGGCTGCTACTGCGATAAAAAACAATAGGCCAGTGAAATATTTGATATAACGACCACTTTATCACGGACTTTCCCACTCAGTTAAAAAGTTGTTTTTACTTCGAGAAAAATCCCAGTTTTCCCTATCTTACTTCAAGTTGGCTGAAGAAGCCTGACCTAGTTGTACCCAGTCATTGCCCCTTTTTATCTAAGAGCTAAGCTCTTGCTTTGTTAAGATACATCCAGGGAGGCAGGTCCCACCTTGTTCCCACTCTCCTGGGAAAGCAGAAAATATCAAAGGTGGCAACTTTAGTGAAGGGTAGCGTGGGATGAAAAGAACAATAAAACAATCTCCCTTGGCCAAGACCCATGACCCGACTTCTTTCATTTTGAAGTCTTCAGTACAGTCCCCTTGCCTGTGCTACGCTTTCCTTTTTTCTGTGTTGTGACAAGCTGGCAGACAAAACAATGAGCATCTCCTAAACACATGCTCTGGATTTTCCCCCAAATAAGTCTCTTGGTCAGCTTGCCTAAAGCTTTCTAAACCAGCTGACTTTGAAAGGGAGCACCCAGCACAGAAGTATGTCATTTGTCTAACATTTCAGAAGACTTCAGTGGTCCTGCCCTTTGGAAAGTGTCCTCTGCTGCCCAGTATCACAGGAAACAAACTTCCAAACTTCTATTTGTAAACAGAGACCTGCATGAACAAGACACATTTGAGGCTTAGCTGAGCCTGAGAGCCGTTTGCCAATAGCCTCTCTGCTTCGCAGATGAAGGGCCCTTGACCAGGGAAACTCCAGTCATTACTATTGATAGTAGTAAGCTTGGGTTATCTTTTTGTAACTTACGTACAAATTTGCATAAAGACAAAAGCTCAAGAGAGATTGACAGCTGGAGAGACTGAGTCCCTTTTCATTTTTAGAGCCAGCACAAACAGGCCCTGAACGACACCACTAACACACCTTCAAGCTGTGACCTCTGAGGACCATTGCTAGATGTGACAGCTCAGCTAAGCCTGCTGAGCCAAGAATGCCTTATGTGTGCTCATAGATTGAGGCTATGAAAAAATTTGCCAATGAGTACCAAATGAATGTTTTTTTCAAGAAAGATATGAGAAAACCCTACTCTGCTGTTTATGCAAATCATCATTCAGACAACAGCATGGAGCCAGAGTTGGTGACCTAGACATGAAAATATCTGTGAAAACCCCTGCAGAAGCCCCGTGCTTCCCAGATCCCTCTCGTCCCCCAAACTCTGTAGAGCTGAATTCATCAGGGACTTACCAGTCTGTATGCGCATCATCAATCACCAGGAGAATCTTGGGTTTCTGGGCCACAGGTGGTGTGGGGCTGGCCGAGTGATCAATTAGTCCTGCAGCCGCTTGTGTGGTTTGCTTCATGGCACTGGAGATGGAGCTGAAGATGCTGGTGCCAGTAGAGGAAGAGTGTGAGGGCTGCGGTGGCTGCGGATGCTTTCTCTCTGTGGCAGGAGAAACCGGGGAGCTCGTGGAGTTGTCGGGGCGCTGCAAGTCCATCATGTAGCCATTGGGCAAATTTGCCACGAAACTACTGTCTGAGAGACGCCTCCGGAGGAAATTCATTGTTGCAGCGTTGTGTGGAAACCTTCTCAGCAACAGCAAGGTTGAACAACGGTGTCACCAGTCCAGGGGAATGTTTCTGTGCACGTGTAGTTTTTCAGCTAAATTTTCTTTCTTTCCTGTGGGAATAGAGTCAAAGATATATAAGTGAGGTACAGACTGTGAGTCTGAGATGAGAAAAAAATCTTTTGGCCTTTTAAATGGGTACCTTAATCATGCTACACTGGTAAAGCCAAACAGATAGGACAAAGTATGTTTCATGGTGCTCTCTCATCCCAAAACATTTTCCAGTCAGGGCAGACCAGCTTGCACTAGCTTACTGGATAACAATTCTATAACTGTTCACTGTGGAGAAAGAAAAATTATTCTGACCATAAATGTTAATTTTCAAAAGAGAGACAGCTTATTTCTGGTATTTTGTGTGTTAGAGATAACACATGCTTGTTACAGAATAACCAGCAAATGATCCAATAGGATAAAAAGTTGTATCATCTTTGGCAGGCTTGTAAACACGGCTCTGGATTTAAGGAACAAACCTCCTAAATTCAAATAGCATGTAGAAAATAAAGAGTAGAAAAATCCCTATATACATCTTGATCAAGTTTAGTGGCAGCTTCAGACTAATCGTTTCTGTCCCTGCTGCTCTCCGCACTCAAAATTAGACTTTGAGCCAGGTGCACGCTGGTGGTTGCTAGACATAGCAAACTATCTGATTTTACAAGTTCATTTGTAGGATTTTTGCAGGTATTCAAAACTAGAATTTTGTCTGTGTAATGTTCACATACTTTTTTTTTTTTCTTTTCTGTTGTTGGGTTTTTTTGGTTTGTTTTGTTTTGGGTTTTTTTTTTTTTTTTTTTTGTTTAAGAAGAAAGGCTTATTACTCTGCTCATCATTTCCAGTGAGAAAATTAAATCTGTGAAATATAACTGTCTGGCTCTTCTCCCATGACCATACTATTATGACTTTCTTTTTACCCAGAATACTAAGTTTTTCAGCAACTAAATAATGTCACAGAGTTAGTAGTTACTTTTTAAAAAAATTTGCACTTATAGGAACAGCCCAGAAATGGGATTTCCACAGTAATTCCCCAAGACCTTTTGTCTGCTGAGACAGACTTTGAGCCTTGACCAGAGGCTGGTTGGTGAGATTTAGGGTGAAAAAAAAAAAGAAACATTGCTGGTAAGACATAAATGTTTTTCAAGACAGACATATCTGCAGCAACAAAAGTGAGAGTTATCCCATACATCAAGTGAGATGAGTCACATGAATTCCTGGTGTCATCATTAAATCATACCCCAAACCCCTTCAAGTCTTTTTGAATGAGCCCACTATAAATGCTGGAGCTCCTTGCCTTCACCTGTCTGGTTTGTCCTGCCTCACTTCTCACGCTCTTGTCCCAGCCTCTGATTGCCTCCTGATGGCAGGAAACTGTCCTTTCCCAGTTGGTCCATCACCACCCCAACCTTGTGGGCACAGGATCCGTCTGGAGCAGAGGGCTCCCTGCTGAAGTTGCTGACATTGGCTTATTAGAGCAATTTTTCTTTCGATTTTTCAGCCCTGGCAGTACAAGTCCTCTGACTTTACCGGAGCCTGGATGTAGTCTTTTCCCAGGGAATAGCTCAGGAAATCTTTAATGACTTCCTGCCACATTTACAGTCAGTAACGTATCTCGAGGCATTGTGCTGACTTCCCACCTGGTCCTGGTGCGCCTGGTGACTGCACAACATCAGCAAACACATGCACTGGTGAGCACTTCAATAGCACCAACTGCTTATGCAGCAACTGTTCCAAAATGTGGGTAACATATAGTATGCATGAAATATGAGCTAGCTACTCACCCCATATATACAGCCACACAGCACCTGTCCTACTCATGTCCTGTTGCAGTAACTGTGAGTGCCAGCACAGAGCCATCCACCGTTACCTGTCCGGCATGACCAGAGTGGTAGAGCCTACATAGACTTTGGGGGATTTATATACTACAGGCTGGGTCAAAATGTGCTGCGCTGTCCTCTGCTCAGGAACCTATCTTGCATAACACAAATAAGAAAATTTCCCTCACTTTACTGACAGTCTGCTCAAGAGTAGGTCCGGTCCTGGTTAAGAGGAGAATCCCATACATCTGTCTACTGTCAGAAGGGCTCCAAATGAGTATCCCGTTACTGTGTACAGCAATTAAGCATGCTTTCTTGGAGGACCTTGGCGTTAACTGGCAAAAGGTGGGACGTAATTTCGATACCAGTCTCAGGAGAAGTGGTTTTAGGACGAGATGCCTGCCCCTTGCATGTTCTGCACAGCATCGCCGAGAGCTGCTGGTTCCTGCTGTGGCAGCTCTCAGCCACGGGAGGGAACCTGTCCCCAGCCATACAGGCTGGACAACGCTCTTTTCATAACCCAGTATCCTTGGGACAGGATCCTGCAGGACTTGCGTGCTCTTGAAAGTGTTCCTCGCCTGCTGTCAGGCACTTGCGTGGCTGCTTCCTCCTCTGCGAGATTTGCACTCTCCAAAAGAACCCGGGCTCCTTGCAAAGCATCAGCAAGCAAAGCCGTGGGCAAATGTCTTTGCCCTGCCCTGCACTGTGGAAGAAGGGCACGGAGGCACACAGCGTAGGGTATCCCAGGGCTGGGAAGGGCCAGAGTACCCTGTGATGCTCCTGGAAAGCACACGGTTTTCCTCCACGACAGGGCTTCCCAAATCATGCCCTTCAGGGGACTATTTACAATAAACAATTAATCGTACTTGTTGCAGGGCCATGACCACTCGCCTCCTGGACACTTTGAAACAGTAATATTTACAGTGCCCCATCATTTTTTCCGGCAGGGGTTTGATAGTGGAAGGTGTTGCCCAGGAGACACTGGGAGCTGGAAAAACTCTCTTGTCCAGAGAATTTGGGATGCTGCACGGAGGCTGGCCTTTCCCTCTGCCGGCTGGCACTGCCTGCGCTTGCTGCGAAGACTGGGCTGCGTGCCGTTGGCTCGGGAAGGAAGGAGAGAAAACCTAAGCAACTGATGTCATGGGGAAATTTCCCTCCAGCAAAGTGCGTGGAGGCTAAATTCAAATAGGATGACACTGCTGCAGGAAAGAGTAACGCCTGGCTCCACTCTCGGAGAGGGACAGAAAACCCACCAGGAACTTTGACTTTGGGTCTATCAAAGAGATGACATGGACTGTCCTCTAATGACATTAGAGGTGGGTAATGTAATTAAAATAGACTTCTTTTTTTTTTTAAAAAAAATGTAGTTATTAGTGGCATCACTGGATCAATTTATCGATTGTCATTAGTGCTGCCACAGAGGAGATGTTCTCTGCAATGGCAGCAATGTAAACTGCCAGCAGAATCCTTTGCTTACTGGAAAACCTTATGGTCTGCTTCTGCATCACACTCACTTGCTGTCATTTAACTTTCAGCAACAGGCATTTTCATACAGGCACAGGTTGAATAGGTTAGGACCTCATTTTCCTGCTACTTGAAACTCTTTGTGGAGATCCTGAAGGCTCAGCACGTCAAGCCAAATCTGGCTTTGTGCAGCTTTTACAGCATGCAACTCCCATGCAGCATGGCATTGACCTGGTGTACATACAGATCGCACCCTAGCAGGCAAGCAGGGCTATAACTTCAACAAAGCCAGGAGCCAACACCTCCTTGTGAAGCAAGACAAATCTGGTAAGTGGTATTTTGTCACTCCAGAGCCACAGGTAGGAGACCTGCTGGCTGTACACCATCAAGTTGTACGTACCTCTGTACATGTCAGTGTCTTCTTACGGTTCACATGGAGACACGTCACCTACTTAATGCTGTGCCAGGCACAAACCTGCCTATAGAAAGGCCTGTAGCCCCCTGCACAGCTGAAACACAGCCCACAGGCTGCTTCCAGGCGAGCCAGCAGCTCCTGTCGAGTTCTTCAAGCTGCAATACAACAGCTGCCTCCCACCACGCAGGAGTAATCTGCTCCTGTGTGAAGCAGCTGCTCCTAAAAGCTAGCTGAGGAAACAGTGGGCATCTGGGCTGTGGAGCTGCAGGTCAGGGATCTGGGCTGTCTTTCAGGATGGGGAAATAATAAACAAGGCATAGGAGAATGAGTGAGTCCCGAGGAAAGACAGCAGGCAGGAGAGAGGGAGAGAGGAGGAGGAGGAGAAGACACAAGCAGAAAGAGAGGAACTAAGCAGGAACTGGCTTAACCAAAAGACAATGCGGGAACACGCAGAAATCTGAACAATGAGAGCACAGTCAGGGAGTCAAAAGGAAACGATGTGAGCAACTAAATGAAGGAAGAACAAGGTGAATTAGAGCTGACCTTGAAAACAACAGCAAAGAGGTTGGCACCGTCAGCCCCTTACTAACACGCAGTTAAATTTCCTGGCTGATATTTTCGGAAGGGCAAGGGAGGGTAAGCAATCTGCTCCCTCAGCACGTTGACAGCAGCCAGGCACCTACCTATTTTTCTGAATCATATACTCTGCAGAGATGCAAGTTACCTCAGAAAACCTGTTGACATGTGTTAGAAAACAAGAACAAAATGTTCACTTAAACCTCTTGTCGGGTTACTTTCTAATGTGTGGTAGCATCCAGAGGGAACCAAACTCAATTGGCTGATATCTGTTAACTGTGCTTAGATTTCCCCCGAGCTTGTTGTCTATGCTGTCAGGTAATGAGCTGACACGACCACACCAGACTGTCTCTGATTCCTGCTCGACAGCCTCAACGGAGCAATGCTGGGGGTGGCAAGATGAAAAACCAATGTGGAGCGAGTATCCTCCCACCTCGCCATAAGGCAACATCTACTTCTGCCCCGTGATAGATGGAAAGATGAGGGGATGCTCCTCACCTGGCAATGGCCACTTACTGATACCCCGCACATCAATTTTGTGGATAGTCTTCAGCATACATTCACATTTCAAGATATTTCCATGGGTCCCTTTCTGCCTTCAGACATATTGACACAATGTGGGAGTGGACTTCTGTGGAGGGACAGCCATGTTAGAGGGCTCTAAATCCAGCTGGATGGCTTTCCACATATATTTTCAAAAGGAGGAAAGTAAGACATTACTTATTATTGTCAATCTTTCAGTGTTTCACTCTGAATGACTTCAATGTTCTCAAGCTTGGCATAGCTTGGCATTTCTTGGGAAGAATTGAAAGCAGAATAAAACAATCAGTTCTGAAATGAATTAGAACTTTTGTTGCTTTTTTACCCCCCTTGCCACAGTTTTGGACTCAGGAGGCTCACATGTTCAAACATTTCTTGGTATCTTTCAGCTGAAGTTCCATGAATCAGGAAATTAAAACAATAGGGAATAGAAAAAGAAAAAGAAGGATACTCCCCCCATTTTGTAAACCTGAAGTATATATAAAAACTGTAAGGGTTGCAAAGACTGTACGCTGTCCCGTAAGAACAGAGGAAAGCAGAGAGTTTCCATGCCCATGTTCAGTTTGCAGAGAGCTTTCCCAAGCATCAGCAATGCAATACAGCTCCAGCGTAGACACTGGTGGAAATTTTCCAAAGCATGTAAAACTACAGCACAAATTCCACCTAAAATCAGAGGGGTTTGTGCATGCCAGTGCCCAAGACACTTCTGGAAGTTGTGTATGTGCTATGACTGACACCGGCAGAGCTGCACTGCCTCTTTGAAGCAGATGCAAGAAGTCAGGACCCTGCAGCTGGAGGGGGTGACAGGGCAGGGGAGCAGAGACAATACTCCACGAGGACAATGATGCTACCCAGACCCTGAGTTCCCTGTTGTGTGTTAGACAGTTGCTCCCAAGAATTTAACTTGCTTCCCAAATTTTTTATTACCTTTCACAGCAGCAGTGATTTCCTTTGGAAATAATGTTCTTTAAGGATTTTTGCAAGAAGCCAGTGTCTTGTGCATTCAATTTCTGTGTTTAGAGAGATCCTGAGACACCAAGAGGTCTTTTTGTCAGAAATGGATCACTTTACAATGTTCAACATGCTTCATTAAGTCACTGGTACACATAAATGTGCAACAACTCTCTTGTCTTATTGCCGCATTCTTGTAGACCTTAAAAAAAATCCTCTCTACTTTCTTGGGTGGTTATTCAGGTGGAAAAGGCTAGGCTTCACAAAGCTTATTTATTTTTTCAGTTTGCAAAGCTGTCAGTGCTTTCTATGTAGCAGTTTCACCATAGAGGGTTTACCTTATCTGGTCCTGAAGATAATGTTTGTGCACATACAGAACTGAGTGCAAATGGGACCATTTCCCAAGAGCTACAGCCAGCACAGAAAATGAGTTAGTCTGTTTCCTCTTTTGCCATTATTTCATAATGACAGGGAAGGAAAAGAAGAAGGAAAAAAAAAAAAGGCTCTAAAATGACAAGATGTCATTGTAAGATCATTAGGCTTTCAAGTAGATTGCAAAGGAAGATGACTAAAGCCCTGAACAATAGTAAAAAATTTTCTAGTGAAAAATAAATCTGAATATTATGATAATACTCTAAGGATCTAATACCCCCAAGAACAAATTATGATGTGCTACTTCTTGGAAACAATATATTTCCTCATTTTATTCTCATGGTAGAAATCCTGTTGGCACCTAACAGCCACAGTGTTGTCTCAGTGGTAATATCCCCTTGTCAATGAGCTTAGGGAGGCCTTTTGTGGTCTGTCTCTGTTCAATATCAATACTTGCTTATCAGCAAAGCCAGACCCAGCTCAATTTGAGCAGGCTGTATGGGGCAAAGAAATCCTGTGCTAATCCTTGAATACTCTAGCGCCATCTCCATCTGAAAGTCAGTTGAGTTGGCATACTGTCTCCATTTCTGATTTCCCTAGAGTATTGTGGTCATTCCCACCCCGAGCAATGGCGACACTAATTCTTCCATTAAGGCTAATACTTCCACACATGCCAAAGTGGCTCCTCACAATTATATTAAAGAAAAGCAGGAGACAGCAGTACAAACCGGAGAATTTGTAGAGATAAATGCTCTGCATATTAAGCGGATGAAATTGTAAGAAGGAAGCAAGCAGGGCTCTGAAGCCCCCGTCTTTTTCCTTCCCAGTCTTGGATCTGATGCAGTTCATGTTGTGTGTTTGTGAGACATGCTCTAAGTTTCTGCAGTAACCGTACAAGTCCTGATTTCATGGTGATAAGAGTGAAAGCGGCACCAGACACAGCATTAATAGAGCAGGGATTTCCTTCAGCTGAGAAACGCGTTGCTTTGAAGAGAGCTGATCTGAATAAAATCAAGAAGCTGGATGGATTTAATATGTAGGGCCTGCCAATATGCATTAGGGCTTGTCCAGAGAAAAGATGCCTGAGGGACTGACAACTCACAGGTTCTCAGAGGAAACTGCAGCAGCCTGCCCAGTGCTAATGGGGCTTCTGTCTTGATTATGATCACATACCCTTCCTCATTTCTATGCCATTTTCTTTCTACTGTATTTCAATTAGACAATTGACTTGTTATTCAAAATGCAGGTAAACAGAATATTTTATTACTATAGAGTTAACCAGATACGTTGAGGGAAAAATTGCTGCGGGCCATGAAAGGGAAGAAACAATTCACTAAAAGGTCATAATATACACCAAATAGGTAATTATTAATTAACTGATGATGATAAGAAGGATTTTCTGTTTGGAGCACAAATTGTATTACTTTTCATATGTTTATAAGACAAAAATGGATTGCATATTTCCAAGTAACATATCTTCAAACACAGCTCTGCAGTTCTTGCATTAATGCTTCTAACTCATTTTAAAAAGCCACAAAAATTCAATTTCTTTCCCAAATGTTTTATGCTTCTGGGGGTTAAAAAGTTTTCCTTCAAACATCGTAAGTCTTCTAAACCATCTGTAGTGCTAGTATACTCCATCTAAGTTTTGCTGCTGTTTGTATGCACCCCTTTTCTCCCCCCCCACACCGTTCCAGACACCACCATATCCCAGTTTCCTGGATTTTTCCCATATGGCGAGGAATCCCTTATAATACTTGAGAATTACTTAATGTGATGGTGTGAACAGCAGATACCTGGAGAAATAAAGCCTGTAAATCGCCTTTGTGTGGCAAGATGCTCATTTGCTTTATAACCGTACGTGCCCATCTCAGGTAGCAGCCCTTAATCCAAAGAGAAGGGTAAGCTGAGAATTTCAGCACACTTACTGATTTATTTTGATGATGGAAGAGAAACACAATGTTTTACTGCACTCTGGGGAAGATTTCTGACATGACTGTAAGATTGCTTGATGCCAAATTCTTTCATATGATGTAGAAGTGGTAGGGGATTGACTGGCTAGACTATTCCCCCCAAAGAGGCAGAGAAAACAGGGATTGGTAGACCTTCATCTGGAACACTGTAGAGGTCCACCTGGCTATGCCTATCTCAAGCTCTGTGATGACCAACCCAAACTGTGCTGAGTATTCATAGGAGATGTTTGTCTTCACTTTTTTGCATCATTACTATTGATCACATGGAGACACAGGAAAAGCTGTGTGGGTTTGTGTAATACATCCCTTTTGCTCACAGCATGTACCCACACACTTCTCACTCCAGCAAGGGTGACAATCTCCTCTCCCAGAGCTGGACTGAGCACCCCAGTCTTTGCACCCTTGCCAGCGCCTGCTTCCCAGCTACAACCTCACAAATGTCCACGAGATCCTGCTCCAGCATGCTTGCAGGTTGGAGCTGCAAGCCAAATATATTCGTGGTGCCAGCAGGAGCCTGTGCAGGACAGTCAGGTGCTTTGCTTTCTTCATAAAGCATCTGGCCAGGTTTCAAATGCCATTTAAGAAGTTTTGTTGGCTCCGTAGGAATATTGTGTTGACAAAGAGTTGCATCACCAGAGGTGCACTGCTATAATTAGAAAGTATGTTTTAAAAACATAATGAAAAATTATTTCAGTAATTGTCTTTTATCAAGATGTCTTCCCTCCTGGTTCCTGTCTGCTTGCCTATTCAGTTTTTGCATTCGTGGCTCCAAATGCCAGAAACTACATTTAGGCAAAAAGCATCAGAAAATATAATACATGAGAACTGGAATAGAGTCTGGACCCAGATAAAGTCCTGAGAGAGTAGGCTAGTGGGCTGGGCCCAGACATGGAAATAAAGCACAACATGATTTTAACAGAGTCCTCTGCCACCACCTTGGGGAAAGGTCACTCAATGTCGGTGCCTTGGTTTCCTCGTTTAAGAAGACAAGCTTTTTTTGTAGACTGCAGAGATACTGTAAGGCTCAGCTCACACGCCTCTGTGCTGCACCACTGAACCAAGCATAGAAGCATGAGCAGCTTCAAGAGCTCTGGTTCCCCTGAAGATCAATAGCCAGATTGCAAAGCTCTTAAGGGTTACAAAATTGGCCAGCCTTAAGAACTCAACTACCAAGCCTTTCCAGGGCTGGTGAATATGTAGCCACCATGAGCGGGGGAAAAAATCCCCCACCTTTCTTGGAGGAAAACGTGTGGCACTTAGAACCACTTTGTAACTGGGATTGTAAAGGACTGATCCCCACAGCCATTTTAGTTTCTCCATCTCCATCCTTACAGAGCTTCTTTCCCAGTGCTGGAAAGCAGAGAAGGAAGGGGAAGAGGGGAAGGGAGAGGATGCAGCGGCTCTGCAGCTGGACAGCCTGAGCAGAGCACAGTGGGGGCAACTTGAGCTGCACGCGTTGGCGTGAGCTCTTGCTGGGTACACACACAAATACAGCGTGACTAACTGGTTACAGAGAGCACGAGCATTGCAGCAGGCAGAAGAGAAGTGGGTACATCCTAAAAATCTCAGGCAGAAGTTATCTCAGAGCCACACTGGGGCCTCCCTTTCTGCATTTGTGTTCTGACTGGCCGGACAGATAGGCATTCGCTATTTATGTGTAATTATATGACGATATAGTTAATGATTGAAGCAGCATTGCTAAGTATTCCTATTGCTCTGAGGAACAATCTGTATTTGATCAGAGCTAAGCGGTGCAGCCCCATGTGACTGAAGCTTACTGACGAGAGCCACTTTTACTGTGGATGTGTATTTACAGAAAAAAAAGATGTGTCCAAGAGTAGACTGTAAGATCAGCGAAGAGTCCAAAACAAACTCTACAGAGCTCTGAGTAATAGCTAGAGAGCCGCCTCACTCCTCGGGGTTTATTTTCAGCTCTTGCCCAGACCAAGTGCCTGAGCCCTCAGGTTCACAGATGCCAGTGGGTTTAAAACTGTGCGTGTCGAAACTGGCCCCATCGTAAAAATTGCATCACTGTGTCATCCCTATGCAGTCACAGAACTGGTTAAAAAACCCAGTCAAACAAACCCCAGGACACAACTTCTCAGCTTCAAGATTTTAGAAGCTGGCATGGATGGCAAGGTGTTAACTACAGCAGGCTGAGTTTATTCCCTGCAGATCTGCAGAGAGCTACGTACTCATGGAGCCTGGCCTCCCCCTGTTAAGATGACGAGCCAAATTCTGCCTGCGCTTACACTTGCATATTCAGTGTTTTCCATAGGCTTGAGCCGAAGTGCAGAGCTGATATTCCTGCATGTTGCAGTATGGCAGTCAGCGCTCTGGAACACACAAAATATTATTCTCTGTTTCCAGACTGCACACAAAAGGAAACTAATCTTATGGGTTTTGTGGGTAGAAAGAACAGTTCTCTCTGTTTTTTTCTTATGGACTTCTTACTTTGAGCAAGTCATTTAACTACTTTATGCCTTAGTGGGCTTGATTGTATAATGATATTTCTGTTTACTAAAGCACAGAAAGGCTAAACTGGGTCAAGTTTGAAAGAGACTGAGATGCGCAGTGATATAAATACAGATTGCAGAGGTGTTCTATAATATACAGCTTTTTAAAATTAAAGCTACCTGAAAACTGGATTAGTTTTTAACATGGAAGAATAGACAGGGTTCTCAGCCCAAATGAGAGCTGCTAAAGTCACCGGAGTCCAGTTTCAGAGCTAATCACTGCAAAAACTGTAGTGGATATCTAGAAGATGTTAATTGTGTCAGAAAGTAGTGTATGAGTGATAAATAAGCCAGGTTAGACACAAGGATCTCTGTCCCATTTCCTATCTACTCCGATGCAAAACCAGTGTCCAACAATGATCCAGTGATGGGGTTATGAAAATCTGGTATCATCACTGAACTCCATTGAAGTAGTGAATCGCCTTCATGTGTTGGTGATAGGCCCTGCACATCCACATGTATTTTCCTAAGAGCTGCAGGAAGAATCCTGGCTAAATCACTTCATATGGGAATCCACATGTAAAACCAGGGCAAGAGAGGGTCATGTTGTGAGCACTAATAATAATGTACACTGCATGATAACAAATACATAAAAGTCCTTCACTAATATCAGCTTAATCACTTGCTTTCTTCTTGCTCCGGCTCTCCATCATTAGTATCTCATTTCTGAAAGAGGATAATTGCTTTGGATCTCTTCAATTACTACTAAAGCACTGCAGAGCACTTGTAAAAAATCAAATAGATTTGAAGACTAGGATCATTGAGCTTGGCCTCCCACGTAGTGCAGCTTGTATAGTTTCTCCCAACAACTCCTGCTGTGAGTTTATCACGTCTGATTGAACAACCAACTCCAAGGCTAGCTTGTAAATACTCACCAATGTGGTCCAAACCAGCCCTGTATCTAAGCCATCATCACTGCAGCAAGAGCAAAGCAGCAGCTCCCTGAAAGCCAGAGTGAAGAAAACAGCATTTTGTCCAGCTGTGATGATCCCCCAACTTCAGCAGGGACTGCATGACCATATGATACCCCAATGCAAAGACACTTGTTTGAGCACCCCAGAAGAGCTCAGATGTTCACGCTGTAAAGCAGCAGCTGTCTCCTGGGCAGCTAGATCTTGAGCAGCAGCTGCTGCCAGTGCATCGTCTGCAGGGCTAGTCCGTGCCTGGCAGCAATCCCTACCTGAGCTGATTTTTCAGTTTGCGCTACCCTGAAGGTTGAACAAGAAACATTGCCAAGCGACACAGGAGATGGCAGCTGGTTTGTCAGCCTTGGCCCTGCCCTCAATCTGCCTGTTCGTCACTGAGTCTCATGGCAGAGCCCATCCCCTGGGGCTGCTGCCAGCCACGGCCCACCAAGCTTTCTTTGCTAGCAAGCAGCAGCAAGGCTGCAGACTTCGATCAAACTGTTGGTCCTTGCTGGCATCTCTGTGCAATCACAGCACCTGCCTGATGCTCCTTAATACTAACAAAGCAGCAGCAGCAGGAACCTTCTGGCTGGAGAAATGGTGCTGGAAAACCGAGTTAGTAACTGAGTATTCCCACCTAGTAAGTATAACAACTGCTCTTTGTTAGCAAAGAAACGTTAAGTCTTGCCAAGAGGAAGTGCAGAACCTGCTGTTAGTTAAAATGGACACCCTGGCTGTATTTTGGGTTTCAGAAGTGCTCTTTAGAGGCTCACAAAGGTTTATTGCTGATGATTATTCCACCTCCACCATCAGCTGCTAGCCCTGACCATACCATGAAACAGACATGTGCTTAGGTCTCTTTAAAAAACTCAGAGGTTTTTTTACCTACCCATAGCCCTTGATGGACTACCACTAAGCATAAAAACACGCAGTTAGGTGGTTAGAAAACTGAAGAGTCTATTCCTTCTTCACCACCTATTCTGCTCTGGGAAAATATACTGGTCTTACAGCATTGTGTGAAGGCAACCAGCTATTGCTTCTATTAGTCTAAGGTGGGGGAGGCTCTGAAAAAAGTTGTAGATGCCCCACTAAGAATTAAACCCTGTTGGTGCGCTCTCCGTTTTCAAGCCAGAGGACAACTACCTCAGAACTACGTCAGTGCCCTCAGCAGATCACAACCACCTAATGACCAGATGGAGAGAAAGGCAAAGTGACAGAAGCAGAGCTGAAGGTGTAGGTTCTTCCAAACAGAAGCACTAAGGTCTTTTCAAGCATGGCTGTATGGGGGGAATTACAGTGCAGGGAGACATATGGAACTGGACTAAGAATGGTGCAGTTGAAAATTTTTATATTTGTAAGTGTAGGTTGTAAACCAGACTGCTCATTTCAAAGAGATTTTGCCATTTCAAAGTATTTTTTGCTCCAAAACAGTGCAATAAATATTCCAAAATGTCTTGTAACATGTAAATGTTGTCTCAAATATCCCATTCATTCGCAGGCTCTCTTTTCCAAACAAATTTTCTAAGATGACCTTTCCAGAGCCTGTCTCACAGCTGATGAGCTGTAGTTTTTCAGTGGAGAGATGCTGCGCTGAAATGTTGCTGGCTGACTACTTCTAATAGTGGGGTTGAAGGAACACTATGAGGTTTGGATATCAAAAGTTAACAGCATGTTACAGTTATTATTTATTCCAGGCAACCGAAGCTGGCCACAAAACTTTTCTGTCCGAAAGATGAAATGGCACAGCAATGCAGAACCTCATGTCTTGTATCTTCCTCTGATTACTGCATTACTTTTACTAGAACATTTCCCAAACTCCAATATTGTGGGCAAGTTAGCAGAACCGAGCATACAGAAAAACTCACAATGCTACTTATTTAACTGGCAACTGTCTCAGATAGCAGAGAGTTAATTCCTTCCGTTCCAGCTCAAGCAAAATTCTCATCAACTTCAACGGGAGTCTCACTGAAATAAAAAAAGTTTGGGGTTTGGATCTGATGCCTCTCTCTTTCTGACCATAGTGGAAGGCAGATGATCTTGCACAGCTGGCATGACTTTTGCAGGAGATGCCAGCTAGTGATTACAGAAGATCTGCAACTGCCCCAGGTAACTAAAGGCATCGTCCTGCTCTTTCTGTGGGTCACTCCTAGGGAGGGGACAATAGTCATGCAGTCTGACCGTAGGGCTCAGCAAAAGAGGTGGCACTTTCTTTCAAGACAGAGGCGTGACGTGTAAAGCCAGAGGCCTGTGACCTGTGACCAAGAGTCAGAGACATCAAAGAATCTTCCTGGGAAAAGCCTCCCTGTGCATTAATAGGGTTTGTCAGCTCTAGCTCTTGACAGGCACCATCCTCTCCTGTGCCTCGTGTTTCTCAGGAGCTGGTATGTTGAATGGTCTCAAGAAACTCTCATACATGAAACTGCCCCTGTAGGGAACAGCGGGGGAAGCCCTGACTGAAAGGCTCTGTTGAATTATTAAGGTTGCCCAGAGTAAACCAAGGTAACCTTCATGTTAATTCCTGACAACCTCTTTCAGTTTTATTATAAAACAGCATCCCCCCTACCTCGCCTACTCCTCTCCCTCCTGTTAAAAGAAACTTCACAAGCCTGCTGAAGTAAGAAACCCTGCCCGCAAGATTAACTAAATACACACAGGCCTATTTTAGATAGATGCATCAAGCTAAATACGGCAGCCTTCAGCTGCTGGAGGGAGTGCAGTGTTTCATCCAGCCCCTCTCACCAAGGCGCATTAATGCTTTAGCAACCAGAAGGGAAATACAGGCACTGAGTCTCGTCTTTAAGCAGCAAAACCAAAAGCTTCGGGACTAAAAAAAGAATAAATGCTTCCTAACTTGTCACGTTATTTGGTTTTGTCAAGCCCACTTCAGAAAACAGCTGGGTGCTGAGTGCGTCTCCCTGCCTACGTGTTGTGCTCGCGGTCCCTGGCAGCTGCCTGTGATGGGCACAGTGCATCAGAGGTGCATACGGTGACTCAGGGACAGAAACATCAAGTCCATCACCTCTGGGACCATGTCGTCACCCTTTATCCCAAATTTCCGGGGTTTTTTTGTCCACTGAACTCCAGTGGTGGCTATAAACAACTGTGCTGTGCTGATAAATTGAATGAGAAAACTCCCGATTTTCTTGACTGCTTTCTCTGATGAGGATCTATGTTTTCTGGCATCTTCCTCTGGAGTTTATCAGCTTGTTCTGTAGAGTGAAGCAAAAGTGTTTCTGCAGCCAAGAAAGTCTTTGACACGTTCCTGGGCTGCAATGTACTACAGGGCTGTTGAGCCTTACTGTAAGCCCAGCAAGTTACAGATTAAAGTGTGGGAGGAAAACGACAGCATAACGGATATGTTCATTGTATTGTACAAAAGCAGCAAACCACACAGGGCAAAGATATCCTATATTAAAAATAATACATTTTCTCTAAAAAAAGAGTGTTATTATGTTTTAAACAATGGATTTTAAAGGTCTAAATCATCTTGGAGCTGAATGTTCTGCTGCTATTGGTTTTGCTTTTCTAACAGTCCTATGTAAATATGCTTGTGTTTGCTTATGAAGTTAATTTAGTGCTGGTGAAAGTCTACCAGTCCTTCTAGATTAAAAATATTTTGCATTGGCTACATAAGAGGTATGGCGTAAGCATTTCTGGCTGTTTTTTCCCACCAGG
The DNA here is from genome assembly GCA_013397275.1 of Burhinus bistriatus. Taxonomy (NCBI): domain Eukaryota; kingdom Metazoa; phylum Chordata; class Aves; order Charadriiformes; family Burhinidae; genus Burhinus; species Burhinus bistriatus. The sequence continues at coordinate 267,583 of VYXH01009018.1, forward strand.
CTTGGAAGTCCTGAGTCCCAGTGGAGTGGGACTTTCTCCATTCACTTGAATGTGAATGACGCATCAGTTAACCTCTTACTCTGCTCCAACTAATGTGAATGGTTTTAGCTACCACTTTTAATAAAATGTGGCTTATTATTATCCTTTCTTAAACAGCCTTGTGTTTCTAAGGGGCTAGGACCAGAAAGTTAAAAAATACTTCCTTCTGTGTTTGTGCCATTGTCAACAAAATGTAAAATTAAATCGTAAATTAAAACGTAGGGCTTGAGGTAACACTCTTTTTACACTCAAAGGAGCTGAACAAACAGCCATTTCAAACCATGAAGACCTGGCTGAAGACACTGGTTGCCATCGTCTAAAAGGAGTAGGTATGTGTGCGTTTGCACACATATGAGAAGAAATAAAGAAGCCAATGCTTTTCCATGCTTCCCAGTTGAAGTATACAGGGAAGAAGTGCTGGCTCCGGTAAATGCTGAGAGCAGGAAATAAATCAGCCAAAACTCACAATGTCTGGCAAAAATGAAATTCCCCTGTTCAAAAAAAAGGCACAGCCCTCTCCCCCACTTTGTACAGCTCTTCATCTGTCTTTCCAGTCCTCCTGGTTTCCTCCCTTTAACATGAACTCTGATTTCTTTTTCCTGCTCGTAGGAAGATAATGCTGCTCATGTTCTTCAGGCTGGAGTATTGTACAACGCAGCAGCTGTCTGTCTTGCTCGTATCCCAGTCTGATAGTTTACAGCAAAACTTAATGTGCCTTTAAAAACGACTGCAGTTACCCTCTCAGAAGTGATTTGAAGGCAATGCTCCCAGGAAGCCTGGAAAAGGGGTCGTTGCTACCCCATCCAATCTGTTTTGTTTCCCCCCTGTGACAGCCCACCACAGGCCACCCTAGGAAGCAGACGAACTTTTCTTCTCCCTCATGTCACTCTGGTGGCAGTGCAGAATTCATCCCTTGCAATGGAGCGCTGTCACCAGGACAAAAGATCATTTCCACCCTGAAGGCTACATCATAGACTCTTTCTCTTACTTTTCCAAGGCCGTCTCATTTTTTTTTCCCTTTATGAGCCGAGTCTAAATTACAAGCATGTGCTCAGGGCCGCAATTCCTGTGGCCAGTGTAGTCTGCTAATGGCAGCAAAGTCACACTGCACCCTTGCTTTAGTGTTTGATCTGCCCAGACACAGTAGGATTATTTCTCATTAAACAGACAATAGATGAGTGTCTGGAACCTGACAGTCATTAATACAGACATCGTTAGTTCTGCATAATCACTTAATTTTCCTTGCTAACCGTATTATAAATATATATGAGTCTACATTACTGAACTGGTAACAGATCTGCTACAATTGCTAATCAGACCTCTGCTGCTTGTCAGTATTCACGAAAAATACCTTGACATTTTCTAATCTGTAGATGAGCTAGGAGAACACCACAACAAACCACAAAGGATGGGAAGAAGTGAAAAATTAGCCAGAATGGAGAGATAGCATGGCTTCCCCACTGCTTAAACAGAAAGGAAACCATTTTATCCTGAAAATAACATGCATATCTAGAAATTGGAAGGTTTTCATTTGGTCTTACCAAGTCTGTTTGAAAACTTATGATCCAGGCTTTGTAAACCTCTGGGGATGCAAGCCAGCTGAAAACACGAAGGCCTGAGGGGAGAAGAGAAACACCAGAGTGAGCGAGGGGGAATAACACAGGAGGCCGAGCAGTGACGTGGTTTGAAAGAAAACGCTCTTACAACAGCTCTGAAAATGCCCTGGGTGTTTTGTTTGACATTTCAAGTTAGCAGCTTCACCTACCAATAGATTATCAGATCGAGTTGCTGCACCTTTACCTTTAATAATTGTAGCTGGGCCCGGACAGCTCTTTGTCATTCCCGTCTGGGAATTCTGTGCTTATTTGCTTAGCTATTAAAGTGGCAGGAAAGGGATTTTTAGCCTAGAAACTTCAAAAAAGAATAAAACATCCTCGAGTGTTTACTGCAAAACCTGACATTCTGAAGAATTTTCAGACTGACTAAAAAGTGATCCTACACCCCTATAGACAGAGCAGCATCCTCTGAGGGGAGAATGCCACAATACAATACACGAGTCACTGTGTAATAAGAAACAAACTTGCTTTTTTTCCGTTTTTCTTTTTTTTTTTTTAAAGGAGGATAATTGGGTTTTTTTTTCATGCTGGAAAGTGCAATGTAAATGACATAAATACAAGGAATTTTTGGAAGGAATGAGATTCGCAAGGTGGAAAAAGCCTGAATTAAATGTTAAAATTAAAGCAACAATCCTTATTACAGAGGAGTTGTGAAAGTTAAGGGCACTATGTTTCAGTCCTCTAGGGTAGAATTTGCAATACTATAAATCCCATAAAAGCAATTGTCCACACATCACATGGTCCCCCAGCTCAAAGAAAAAAGAAAAGGAAAAAAAAAGAAGAGTGGAGAACCAGAGAAAAATGGTATCCTCTCTGCCCTTTCTGGGGAAGGAAGGATGATGTGGAGAACACTGTGGTTAGTTTGTTGTAATTAGCATTAACATCAATAAGGAGCACAAGTTCTGCATCCCATCACGCCCCTCATTACTAGAGTGCATAACCTCCTAACCTCCACGCAGGAAAATGATATCATTGCATGAATTAATCATCTGGGCAATTAATGGCAAAAGCAACCTCAGGTTTCCAGCACAGTCTCTGGCACCAGTGAATTGGCAATGACGTAAGCTTCCCCGGGAATACGCTGGCGTTTTGCCCGTTCCTGAGCCTTGCTGTTGACTGGGAGGGCAGGAGCAAACAATGTAGTCACCCAACCGGTGATAAACGCTGCAAGCGAATGCCAGGCTACTGCCGCTGCAGCATCAGAGGGATGCTTCTCCTGCCAAACCCCCCGTGTGCCTCTCCCAAGGAAGATGCATATCCTGAAACAGGCAAATGAGAATGGCTTCCTCTGATGTGCAAAGAGATGGAGTCTCCAGGTGTGTCCAGTATCTGTCCTCTTCTTAGCAAGGAGAGCTTCCTGCTCTGCACCTGGAAGCTATACAGCCTTTTGGAGTATGTGAATAAACAAGTTATTTAATTACTCCTCTGTTGCTGGGGCAGAGAAGTTTATTATACTGGGGAGTTTGTTTTCAGGTGGCAAGGCCTGTTTTGCTTCATTTCTTAGCTCATTCTGATGCTGTGAGTGCTTTGAAAGTTGGAGTCAAACTCAACTATGACCAAGCTTTTGCTAACTTAGAGGAACTGAAGGACAGGAAAGAGGCATGAGAAACCAAGAGACAAAAAACCTGCTAGATTATGGTATATGCCCTGTCTTAGACTTGTTTTTCAGTCAGCTATAATGGGTCAGATGAGGAGAGCATCACTCTATCCTACCAGAAGCTGCCGCACAATCCCTTTGGGTTTTCTATCATCAAATACAAATATCCTCTGAAAGGTGGAGTCTTTTTGTACCTGTGCCAGATGAGTACCCCTTCAGTCTCACCTGGGGCACGTGCACAAGTTGTGAGACAGAGAGGGTCAGACTCGACCACCTCCAGCAGCACATCTCAGAGACTTCAGGAGAGCTCATGGGCAGAGGGTAGACATGAGCAGGGAGGTGCTCTCTGATGGGAATACCAGTCATGTTTGTATTTTCCCATCTTTGGACTGTGTGAGAAAACCACAGAAAAGAAAAGGGTTTGGGTAGGGGAAACTTAACCCCTGATGTAAGAGATTTGGTGTCAGGAAGGAAGGACAACTTCTCTGGGCAAAGAGGTTTGGTTAATCCAAGACAAGCCCTTTTGTTACTTCTCCCTGTGGGGCTTTCTGCCTTACTGCTCTTTGTGGAGGGAGCCTCTGGCTATTGCTTTCTGAGCAAACAGAAAAAGCATACCTCCCTCAGCACTCATCATAAGAGTTAGTTTCCAACTGAGATGAGATATCCACAGGTGAGCAGCATCTTTGTCTCAACACCACCTTCATCCAGATCCCAGCTTAAAAAGAATGAGGTGGTGAAAACATATAAGAAGCAGCTAAACCTGTTACTGCCTTACAGCAAGCTGCGATCCCCACTCCAGTTAGTGACTGGGCTAAGGTTACCCAGCTTGGGACAGCCTTGTCTTAAAGGCTTGCAAAGATGTAAGCTGCAGAAGTGCTATTATAGCATCATCACTGCAAACTACATTCCCTACCTACATGGTTTAAGGCCACTTTTCACATTTGTAATCCAGCTTCCCCCACCTGCCCTGTCTGTTTAGCAGTCGCTTGTTATCAGAGCAAAGGCAGTGAAACAAAGGGAAGAGCAGAGGCTAATTTGCTTGATATGCTCCTGCTCTTCCAGATAACATTAATTTGTCAGCTCTAACCTGATCCTCAGAGACGCTCACCCTTTCTTCGCATCATTAAAAGGGAGATGATAGCAAATCTGTGGAAGCAACTCAATAGGTTATCGCTCTAGCAGCAGGCAAACAGGACGGTTTGATCATCAGTCCTTCTAACCAGTCAGACAACCTGTCCTGATTCCCCCCTTTGCTTTCCAGGTGTAGCTGGCTCAGCACGATAGGATTAGTCCACTTTCCTACTCACTTGCACTCTCCATGTTAGAGAATCTGATTACACAGATTGTTTGCAATTTATCTCCACCTGCCATGACTAATGCTACAGTCTGACCTCCTCTTTCCCATTTTCACATTTCACTGCAGATCTGATACATACACAGACAGATGCACACACACTTGCTCTTTTTTGTTTGCAAACAGTTCACTGAGAGCCTTGACATTTCCATTTTCAATCAAATCAGAAAGCACTAATGTTTTCCCCACACTGCCCATGAGGTAATTTCTCCCTTTTGACTCCTCTCATTACATTTATAATATACAGGATTCATACGTTGCTGCTCTATTCACAGAAAACACATGCATCTCTGTACAGACATGCACAATCAACATGCAATATTATAAACCCCTGCAGCACATATAAAGACAAAGACACAGGCTACATGCACTGAGCAAGTGCCACCGCACACATTCCTCTTCCCTCCAAACCCTGCAGGAAAACATTGCCTGCAGAGTGCTTTCCTATAAACAAAAACGCCCTTGCAGCACAGGGTCAGTATATGATTCTGGCACATCCCGGTCCCACTCGCTTCCTTACCGTTCCTTAGTCTGTTAATCCAGGGGCCCTGGACCTATTCGCTTTCCCCCCTGCACACAAACTGCCAGTCCCTCCTGCTTCACATTCACAGCACACTAGCAGGATTCACCGTCATCCCATTCTGCTGGATCCTTATCACCCTATTGGCCAAAGCCAGACAGTAAATTCAATTAGGCTCCTCCTTATAACTATATTATCACAGGAACAGGATGAATAATTTAGTAAAACAACAAGGGTGTGCAGGCTCTGGTGTCACAGACTTCACCCCCACTGGCAGGCTTTTATCAAAGAGAGGCAGGTAAAGAAACCAGAATCTGTCACTCTCCTGAAAAGGAGACCTTAGCTTACCCACTTGTGTTTCCCATTCCATCCCTCTTCTCCACCTCCTCCTAAAGCCATGGCATTGCCTTTTTGTTGTTGTACATCCATCCCCAGCCCACAACACAGTATTTGCATGATGAATGGCCACTACCATCTCAGGGGATGCAGAGATTTCTGTCCAGGCAAGACGATACTGCAGCACATCAAACACTTTGCCTCTTTGCTGAATGCAAGATGCCAAAAAAGAATAAAACCATTCTGCAGAAGGGAGTGACAAGACGAGCAGATCACAAGGAAATGGGGAAGTCTGCCGTGTAACATGATATCTGCTGTTCAGCAACTGCGCTGTCATCCCATCAGTTCAGACACCCAAGGGATGAAAGCACATGGTGCCTGAAACAGAAAGGTTCATATGCGCACTGTTCAAGGACTGTAATTTCGCATGCCTGCAGTGGGAGTTTGAATGCCTATGTCAAAAACACACAGCAAAGTGGCAGTTTTCCCCCAGACCAAATGACTAAGCTGTTCTGTTTTGCCTTTTTCTTTTTTTTTTTTCATGACCAGAAATTTGTAGTGACAACTAACTACACCTATATTTCCCAGGAAGTGGTTTTCCCAACATGAACACTACTCTTTTTTCTCAGGTGATGTTTTGTTTGATGAGTTACAGAGCACTGCAGCTTCCCTTAACAGGGTCACCACTACCTAAGTCAAGCCTCAGACCACCTCATTTACCTGAAGATTTTTTTGTTATGGGACCGATACTAGAAGTGGAGGACCTCAGTGAGACAACACCTTCCACCCCCAGATCAGACCAAACAGCCAGCAGGGCTTTTTTAATGACCATTCACAGCAATACTGAAAGCTGTTGCTAATACATGTTCACATGTACAGTATTTACAAACAGCCACATCATTTCACCGTAACTGAAAAATAAATAGGCAGGATGAAGAAGCCCTGCTTCTTCCCTTGTAGGAGCCTTCATCCCTTAGAGTCCAAGAACACCCTTTGCACTCTGCTTCCCCTGTGCCAATATTTACTCAGCAGAGTCTATATACCTACTACCATAATAATGTGAGGTTCAAATTTGCACTAGAGCCCAAACTTCTTCAAGCAACTCCTACAGCAGTGCTCCGTTTGGCTCATCTCCCAGGGCTGGCTGGCTGGGTATCCCTTAGCTCTACCTCTAGAGGCAGGAGGGACACGAGGTTGAAGTCAAGCCCAAGTACCAGCATAGCTACAAAGGCAGACCGCCGGTGAGAGACCAGCAGTTTTCCTAAAGGCAATGTCTTTCCTTAGGCTCTGTCTTCATGGCAAAAGACTGGCAGGAAGCTGGGACAACCCACAGCTATTGCCACCTTCGAAATTGCTGGGCTGTCTACCTCTGTCACAACCATGGTGTAGGATGGAGAGTCATGCTGCCTTCCCCAGGAGAACAGGGCACAGGAATTGTGGATGCTTTTGCCTTTCCCACCAAGTTCAAGGTAACCTAAGGAGAGAAAAAGTAGGAGTCTCGGCCAAGTTTTTGCCTTTGTTTGTTGTGGATTTCTCTGCCACAAAAAGGGACAAAACTGCCCTCCTGCTCCTGGAGATGCTTCACTTTCGAAGAACAGCAGTTGCTCTTTCCCCCTCCTCTTTCCCTTGCAGCCATCCAAACTTTTAAGAGCTTTTGTGTTAACAGGAAACCTTGAATTATGCACTTGGTGATAGCTTCAGAGCAATTAAATTAAGCCAAGTGGCAAGTTGCCCAATGTCACTACCAAAACTCAGGATGTTTTAACATCATTTATTGAAGAGTTTTTACATCATGCTTACTTAAATCACAAAAAGAGAGCAAATTAGGCTGTTTCCATGACAACTAGAGAATCTGCTCAAAATTCAGGAGATGCTGGGGGTGTGTGTGTGTGCTCTTCAATGGAGAGCTCAGCATCATCAATATAGCCCTTGGTTATCAAATCCCTTTCAAGTTAATTCCTAGCATCAAAGCCTCCCTGACAAAGGGTTTAATAATCTTGAGCAAAGCTTTGGCTAAAGAGGCCACAAGCCAAGTCTCCCAGCACTAATGTGAATTTACTTCTGGTGAGAGGTGCTCAGCTGAGGGCTCCCCAGAGCAATCACAGAAGTGGCAGCAGTAGTACATAAACACATATGAGGCAGGGTGGGAGAAGTGGCCTCCTGAGGTTTCATTGCAGACAAGCACTGAATCGAAAGGCAGATTGTGACTTGGTGGCGCAGTAAAGGTGAATGATGACTTTCACAGAGTAGATAGGGAGGGAGAGAAGGAAGCAGGGTCCCAGCCGCCTGTTCGTGGAAACCCTCCGCAAGTTGGAATAAGCCGAGTAAAGTCTTCCACCGATCCCGAGCAATGAATCAAAGCAAATAAGAGAACAAAATGGCAAGACAAAAGCAGGATCAATGGTGTCAGAAGAAGCTGACAGGCTGAGCAAATGAAAGACAGGCTACTAAAGTTCTTTTGCAGGAATTAAATCCTTGATAGGATTGATGAATATTTTCCATCAAAGCTTGTTCTCTGTGTAATTTTTATTTCAACATTTTTCCTGTTACAAGTCTTCTAAGAAAATCACTATTTTAGTAGAAATTTTTCAGTGAAGTATTTTGCTTCTCAATTGCACTAGCTAAGGTATTTTCAGATGAAAGCAAAGAACGGGTTTTTTTTGAAAAAATTTGGAAAGTCTTGTAGTTTACATGGAAGACTTCTCCTTCCCCATAACTATTTTTGATCAGACAATTTATTGCCATTGGAAACTTTGGTGTTCTCCTTTGAAAATATGCCTCACTGGGCATAAGCCCCTTTTGGAGGGTAGGAACAATAAGTAGGAGCATTTTCAAATGTACAGAAAATTAAACACACAGGCAAATGGAGTAATCTGTGAAAGTTTCTCCACCTCCCTCTTCATCCCCAGATGACAGAAACTGTGTTTAGAGATGAAAACAAGAAGGACTTGAGAAATTTAAGGAGAGAGATATCACTGGATTGTTGTAAGTGTTATACTCCAAGTAGGATACCTGCCAAGGCAAAAGCATAACTACTACAGGGATGTAAAAGTTCAAGAAATTATGAAAAAAACACTAATAACAAGCATGCATTTTCAAGATACAAGTACTCCCTTATCTAATGTCCTATTCACTCTTTGAGTCCCAAGACTGACTGTCAGTCTACCTTACTTGGGATGTTGTGGAAATATTCCAGCACCTTGAGTTGGAGGTGTTGATCTTCTGATGGGGTTTTCTTCCTTGTGCCTGGGTACCGCTTTTATAGGTTGCTAATAAGGTTCAGCCTTAGAACAAGTCTTTAATTGGTGATCAACTTGCAAATGAGACTAGCTATTTCTTTGCATGTCCCCTCCCTGCCCCTCCCTGGTATCCTTCAAAGCCTTGCTAAAAGCATTTATTAGCTAATGACATTGTAGCAGCAGGAGTAGGTCGGGCTGCACCCAAGCCATGTAGGCTTGCTCTGGACCCCCAATACGCGTCAGAGATGAGAGGTTAAATTGAGCATTTTTTCATGCTGAATATGTTGTGACACCCTCTTTAACAGCTGTCAGTTTGGCAGACTTGCTCTTGGGATGGCGTTACAGCAGCAGAGGCATTCAAGTGGCAGGTTCCACAGAAATAAATCTGAGGAATAGAGGACAGGGTTAAAGAGAGAAGGAAAGGGAAATGCAGAGCAGAACACGAATGAGCTCTTGGGAAGTGTCTGGGATGTTATTTTCTGAAGTGAGATGCCTTTGGGACAAGCTGCATTTTACCTAGTCAGACTGAGGCATTATCCTGGAGATTCACAGCTACTGCATGCATGTACAGTGGTCTCTATAAGAAGCATATTACCATCTCACTGAAAACATCTTTCATGTCCCAAACATGCTCTTAATTAAAACAATTGTTCATTCTTCAGCAAGTGACTTGTGATTTTAATAAACTTTTCAAGACCTTCTAGATATCATGTCTTAATCTAGGAAAAAAACAAATTATTGTTCTACTGGCATTCCTTACTTACTGCGGTATCATTTTTCTGTAATATTTATTGGTTGCAGTGACTGCTTGCCATCTCAAACACCATAGCAATATGAGGTCTTAAAAAGCCATATTTTATTTCATTATGCTATTCTAACACAAGAAAACACAAATATCATATTTTTCCATGAGGCTCTTTGAGTGAGAATCTATTTAATAGCAATCAACTTTAAAAAGACAAGTATACCACTTCTTCACCAGGTCACCTGCTGTATTTTGCAAAACACTGTTCCGTTCCTAGGCTGTGCAAGTTTCCAAGGCAAAAAAAAAATTCTTGTTTCCTGATGGGACAGCGTTCCCCCTCCCAAAGGTTAGAAAAGCAAGAGACATGCCCTAATTCCATGTCAACATAGACAATATCCCAAAGGTACGGTATTCATTTAGGATGCAGGAAACAGAGGGCCCAAACCTGAACAAAATGAACTGGAGACTCATCTCTGGGTCCTCCCCAGGGCAGAAAGTAACTGCACCAAGAGTTTATCAGCTGTTCAGAAGAGAGGCTATCATTATACCGCCTGCATAAATTCTTGTACTGTATAGAGACTCCTGTAACATTGGGCCAAAGACAGAATGGACGACCAATGGCCAAGACACTCATCAGAAAGTGAGATTCATGTCAGTAGCTTGTAACTCACAGAGCACAGCTTTGACTTCTTTCTCTCACATCCTTGTTGTTTCTAAGGTTATTTTCATCCAAACTACAAATCCTACACTGGACATATTTAACTGGAGATGGAAACTTCCGCTTTTTTGTTTGTTGGCTTTTTTGAATTACAAAAACCTACTTAATTTTCCAGAGCTTTTAGCTCTTTTGACAACTGGGGAGAATATCTGGCACAAAATCTGAGGCTAAACATCGTGTTCAGAAGGAACATATGAGCTGGACTCTTCTTTGGCCTCCTTTAAGCCAAGGGGCACTGCTCAATCACATGCTGTAGCTAAGACACCATAAATAAGCTCTGTGCACTGACCAAATCTTGTTTCTTACCTCACTTACTCTCACTCAAGAAGAACTGTTCTGGCAATGCACAAGGATTCATATTAAGGTAAAAGTCACATAAAATTAAAGCAGTATCATCATCCTCACATTTAGCAGATTATCATCGAAAAAGGGCCAGTGCAGATGACCTGTTGCAATGGAGTAGCTCAAGAGAACCAAGAGCTGATTTGGCCAATGGGTTCACTACAGATAACCTGCTTCTTCAGATGCCTCCATGCTCTCACATCCTCCTCCTCCTCCTCCCTTCCCTGGTTGCCAGGCAACTACAAAAAGGACCAGAGAGCATGCTGGAGGAAACCACCCTGTAAGGCACCGTGTGGGTTTGGGTTTTCTTTCCTAGAAAATGCTCAAGGGCAAAGTGGCCTTGGCTTTGGAGGCAATGTCTTGCTGTGAAACATTGTTTTGGTTGTGGGCCAAGTGATATGTAGCTGTAATAACCAAAATAAATACCTTCACAAACTCCAAGCTTGCTTCTGAGCTTTTTTCGGGGCTCAGCTGTTCTCCATCAATTCCACAGATCAATAATTTAGGGAGCTCAAGCATAGAAATCACCAGCCTGTATGGCAGGAGATTTCACAATACCAGATGCCCCATGTAGTTGTTGCAATGTGTCTGAGGATTACTGCTGTAGCTGGCCATAGCTGGCCATAGCCATGTGTTTACAGCACTGCCTTAACAGTGTCCCATAGGGCAAATGCAAAAGAACCACACAAAATTTTTAACCATTTTGCTTATAAAAGTTCAGGCACTTCTGGAGGAGGAGTAAGTGAGATCAGCCACTAGGAAGTGAAATGGAAAGCCCTGTCCTGGACTCAAAGAAGTCCCTTGGCCAACTTGGCGTGGAAGAGGCTGTCTCATTCCCCCAGGTCTACCCAGCTTCCTTCCCTCAGGGTTTACATTGAGGGATAAGCCTCAAGTATATGAATAAAAGAAACTGGGATATGATGCCTGGAGCTGCAAAAAGGAATTCCTACACCCTAAAATGACATCATTAGTATTTCAAAATACAATTTACTTTAAAAAATGGTGACATCACCTAAACACAGGTACAAAGTCAGGTAAAAAACACCTGGAAGATTAGACACACACCTGTGACTTTACTTTCAAAACAAGTTTACTTTGCAAAGTCTTACCCTGTGTAGGATTGAACCTAACAAGAAAGAGAAGAGAAGAGAAGAGAAAAGAAGAAAAGAAACTTTCTGTTTCAGCAACTTTAATATTACTTTTTGATTCCTGTAATCACACTGAATTCTCAATGCTTTTCAGTATTTCAGGTATATTTTTGAGGTCTATTATTGCACAGGAGAATCTGATTTTCACTCCTACCTCCATATATCATGCTAGAAAGTCCATCTTTTCTAAACAAAGTTTTCCATTTTTACTATCTAGTGTTCTGCCTAAAATGATAAAGGCTGTACCCTGAGGCCATTCAACCTAATAGCATTCCCTACAGACTCTGAAGTCATAGTTTAGGACCATATCCTCTTAACCACGTATCCCAAATATCTCGTGAATTTGGGACTAATTTTCACAGTTTCCCTAAGAACCCTCCTTCACTCCCTCCCCTTCTAAGTAGCCACTTGCTATTTCTGTATATTCAACAGACAATTAATTACTACTGATCTAAATGATCCAGTCATAACCAGACCCATACGTTGCTCTCAGTTGAAAGGAGAAATGCTTTTGCTTCCCTGCCATACACCTCAACCAAGGCTGAATTTTACTAGTAATGAGATAATTTCATGACTGCAAAGGTCCTACTCTGGGTTCTGCTGTTCTTTGAGCCTTTCTTAAACAATGGCATCCAGCCTTCAAGCTTACATCTTACATCAGCCATAAGAAGCAGATTTCTCCTTCCGTTCTCTCGCAGTGCAATACAGCTGCTTAATTTTTGTCCCTGATTGTTTTTTCCCTGGCACATCCAAGGTTCCCTTATCCCCTAAAGTCACAGTTCAGCTTGCTGCCTTTTCTGCTGAGGTTTGAAGTCCAAAGCAGTACTCTATTACAAAATCTCAATAGAACTTTTGCAGTTCTTGGAACAGAAAATTGAAGTTTAGAGTGATTAAAAAAAAGAAACTAGGATTTAGGAATAAATTTTTGCTGAGTTGTCCCTTTCCTCCCTTTAAACACCACATAAATTTAGAATCTAAGTGTAGAAGACAAAACAGATGTTCTGATTAAGTGCTCATTTCAGCTTTTTAATGTCAAGGTGTCCCTGTTATTATGGGAAGGATATGGATGGGATTGTGAATTCTGGCAACTAAACCTTTCTGCTTTTTAAAATGGGCTATCCCTTTACTAGCTCTTGAGGGACAAGTCTTTAGAATAAGGAAATAAGGTATGAAAGGATTTCCCTGAAAGAAATGGATAGGCTGGATGGATGGACGGACACATTTTTCTGCATGATGCAAAGACCTCAACTATGTACTCTTATGCAGCAGCATCAGCCGTGGCAGCCCGGCTGGGCTCTAGACAGAGGAATATTTGACATTATCACAAACCTCAGGACATTGCAAGGGGCAGGCTGAGGCAGGAGGAATGAGGAGGGGGCAGAGCAAGGAGGGGGGTGGGAAATCATGCAGGGAGGGGAGCAGTGAACGAGCAGGGTGGAGGGCAGGTGATGTGGAAGGACTCTGGTGTAGCCATGCAGGCTTCTTCTGTTTGCGGTGATTGAAGCCTTGCTCCGTGTGGAAGATAGGTGAGGGAATAAATCTTTTCACAAGTGCACGCATCCTAAGGGAGCATTTCAAATAGTCTGCAGTGGGCAAGAAACCACCGTATTTAAATACAGCTCACTTCCCAGGGGTATAGGAATCAAATGAGAAGCTACTCATAAGGCTGTAAAATGAAACCACATAAAACATTAACAGAAAAGTCATGTTTTAATTTAGAATTACTTGCTGACTGATAAGACGGCCAAAATATGAACATGTTCCCTAACACTGATGGCTAAATGTCTTTCTCAAGGCACGTTAAAGGAGAAGGAGACAGCAGCAGCAGCAAGCTGGAATGAATTTGAGAGAAAGCTGGGCATATGCTACAGCACCAAACAGAATTGTAAGGACCAAATGACAGCAGGACAGCGTAGGTATTGACCACTATTCCCACTCAGTACCTTTGGTATCTCCTCTGGGGTATCACAAATAATGTGACTTTGGGATGATTTTAGAAATAGCCTGTTCTTCTTTGGGGATAATTTCCTGGGATTTAATAAGTCAGAGTCACCCCTAACTTTTCTTAAGGTATGTCTACGCAGCACCCAGCGAGGGTACCTACAGTACTTCAGGTATGTGTCCTGTCCTAGCTGCATTATTGTGCGAGGTGCAGGGTCAGCCTGCTCTGGCAGAGGGGCATGCTACTGCAGCCCAGCCCTCCCTGCTCCCGGCGCTACTGCTGTAGCCCCCAGCTCTGGTGTCCGCAGCACAGTGCCCTGTGCCATACAAGTACGCTTCCACATTCTCGTAAGGCAGTAGCTCTGGCTTTAGCAACTGTGGGACAGCTTAAGACTGTTTACAGCCTTAGCAGCAACAATATGTGCTATATTTTATGTCTGTAAAGCACGTAAGTGATGGGCAATGATAACCCATCAATTTTCACTGGTTTTCTCCACTACTGTCTCACAAATGCACTTAAGCAAAACCACATGATAATCCTGTCTCCTGAACAGGAGTACACTTTCATCTCTACAGCTCAGACAAACTTTGCACAGGTCTCTACCATGGGGTCTTCCCTATTTCTTAATTGTTTCTACTGCTGCTGCCACCTAAATGACCTCCTGCTTGAATGACACAATGACAAAAAGATGGATATCTTCCCAATTTTCACAGGTTTTTAATTTACGTCTTCAGTATATTTCTCTCTCGAGTTCCTTATGTTTTTGGATTAAGTGTATCTGAAAAGATTCAAGATTTCTATATCTTCCAGACCAGGTCTCCTTCCCAGATGCCCTTAGACATCTCAGTCAAATGCTGTTTTCCACATAAGCTTCTTTGCTCTTCTCTGGTTCAGTAGGTTCTAAGAGACCCCACAGAGAAGGAAAGACAACACTGAGAGGCCCAAATGCTGTAGTGGTAGCACCTGTCCTTTCCTTGTAAGCGTTGCAAGGCAATCTCTGCCCATTCCATCATTCAATGTTGGACTCAGAGCAGAAGTTCAACACCACATTGCAATATATGCCCAGTGCAACTACACTCTAAGCATTACCAGTAAAACACTCAGAGAGATTTATATTTTCTGAAAAGAGCTGCAACAATTTATTTGTGCTGGGACTTCTTCTCCATACATATTTATGGGGTCTGTTTACTCAAGTAAAGCAATGTGTGAAATTCAACAGACACAGAACCTCACAGAGAAGTCTTCTGTCTGCTTTAATTAAAGAGAGAAGGAAAACACCCAAGGATTCTTTACTGTAGTGAAAGTTAAAAGGATCAACAGGAACCGCTGTGGGTGGATGAAGCTTCTACATTTTAATGACTTCTGACATGTCTTTGAGTCCTCCAGGCTTTCAATCCATTATGATACAAGGAAGTTCACTGTGGTCACTAGACAGTCAGATACGGTCCCAGATTATGTACTGCCAGTTGTTAAGAAGGAGAAAAACAAAACAAAACACCTTCTGCTTCAAGGAAGGAGAGGAAAACAACACACTTTTTTTTATTTTATAAAAGTGTACAACACCCAGGATACAGAGGATCAGGGCAGAGCAGCCCTTACCCCGAGTTAAAGCTCTCTGATTCTAATATGTATATCACAAGTGAAAAATAAAGAAAAATCCAGATCTTGGGAATGTCAATTTGCCTACCTGTGCAAAAGAGAGATTTATATGCAAGAAGAACCATCATGCTTTCCCATATTCCCTTCCATTTTGTTTGGGTTGAGGCTTGATTTGCTTACAGTATTTAAAGCTCCTTTTTAATGAGTTTGTGTGAAATCTGGCAGACACATAACCTCTTTGTACAACAAAGAATTTCCTGCATTAATGAAGGAGAAAATAAAGCCAAGAATTAATTTATTACAACACATTAATTACTACATGAAATAAAAGTTCAAATAATCAGCAGGAACCACAAGGGTGAGCTAAAGGTGAGAGGAGACAAAATATACACATTCTGCTTTGGTGACAGGCAAAAAAGGCCCCTTACTAACAAACAAAAATATGAGAAATGCAGCTGGAGTTTGTTATTGCAGAAGAAAGGAATTATATTGAGAGAACTTCCGGAAATCTTTCCTTTTGATAAACAACTGCTTCAACCTTACACAGAGGGAGCAAAATAAAAATAAAGACAAATCAACCATGGCTAACAAGAGTGAGTGGGTAGGTACACAGAATTGCACAGCTTGTTCTGAAACAGATATGTCACACATTGAAAAGGCAGCTAGAGACTTGGAGGAAAGTTTTGCCACAAGGTAGGATTAAAAAAATACCAAAAAGCTATGAAACTTTTCACCCTGAAACAAGAATTTCAAATTGTATGTTGTAAAAATATGTGTGCATGTGCGGGCGGTGTGTGTTTAAATACTTACAGAAGTTACACGACTGAGGGAAGTGGTGAAAATGTCATTACTACAGGATGAAATGTGAATGCAACCGTTTGTATGCCCTTGGATGCACAAATGGAGTTGAGGTTCTTCTTTTGCAGTGCATATTGGAATACCTCCCAGAGGCAAAGCAGCAGAGCATCCTGCACATGCCAGTGTCCTGGTGTTCGTCACTCTGTTATCTCCAACCAAATCAAAAGTCTCCACTCAGAGAAGGGATAACAACAATTTACTCACAGCCTACCATTTCCAGTCTTGCATTTGCTGTCTGTTGCCACAGCTCTGAGACCAGAACACAGTATTGCGTGTTATGTACTAGGCATACGATGTACTATGTGCAATGGCACTGCCAAGTCTTGGTAGCCGTGCTGATGCTCTGTCCTTGCTGATGACCAAGAAGAAGTGGCTCGGGGCCACCTTCCACATTTTCATTTAAAGGTTCACTGGGAAAAAGCCACTGTACCGAATATGAGGTATGAAATGCATGACTATAAACTTGCAGGATTAGCTAGCCTGAAGAATTTTGCTGAGTCAAAGGTTGGGGTAGCAATTGCTGTCTTTAGTTACCTATAAGGTGGCCTGCAAATCTTTTCACTGGAAGCATGAGAAGAGCATTTGTGGCCTTACTTGTATTTCTGTGTATTTCTGTTCTAGGTTTCCTCGAAAGAAATATGGCTTTACAATCAGTAGGAGTTATGGGTGATAAAGATTCTTCATTTAGCCATGAACCCACAGAACATAAACCAGGGCTACAGGTGGAAGCTCAGATTTCCTGTAGCACTACTAACATTTCCCTCTGTGTGAACAGACAACGTTAGATTGTCATGTTATGGGGGACGGCTTTGGTACTTGTTTCTGGGTATCCCACAAGGTCAAGTGGAGTGCAAACCTCTTGCTCTAGGAAATAAAGGATGACATGAGGCTGTTAACTGCAAAAGGAAATGGTTTGACTGAATGCAAGACTGAGATGCTCAGAGGACAGAAACAAGACTCTTTGAGAGGAGGTTTGCTCTGAAGGGGACCACGTCTTCAGTCCTGCTGTTCAGCCGGTGCAGAACACCTCAGAGATCACACACAAGTCATGAGCTGCAGTAACAGCTTAAAGACATCCAGCGTACTTGGCAGTGCTCGCCCAAGCGCGTTTGTAAGGACAGTGTTTCCTGGAAGCAGAGCACTGCTCCCTCCCCTCGCAGCTCTCCCACCCCAAGCACTGCTGGTTGTTTTGTGAACAGCCTCATTCACTGCATGCTGCACTTGCCTAGGGCTGGAAATCCATCTCCCCCCTTCTCCCTCCTCTCAGCCTGCCGCTAGTTCCGATGGGATATTTTCTTCCCGCATTAGCCTGCTCTCTGCTTCTCTCTTTTCCTGAGCAGGGCCCGTTTCCTCCTCCTGATTATTCATGCAGGAGAGCAGATGGCAGGGGGAGTGGATTTCTCACTCGCTGGGAGTGTGCTAGCTTATACAGACACTTGGTTTTGTCACACAAAGGGGGAATAATGCCAACTGCAGCAAAAAGCAAGATATTCCAGAGCCTGGTTCCTAGCATCCCCTATTCTCTGTTCTTCTGTTCAAGCACAATATATTTTGGGCAGCACCATTCAGTTCTCAGTGTGTATTTTATGTCAGTTAACACCACATTGTGCTTTTTCCTTCTCTTGTCTTAAATTTTTTATTAGGCTGGGAAAACAATTCACAGCATATCATTTATCAAAATGAACGCAGCTTTTTCATCTCAAGAAATAGCTGCAGTTCAATGCAGTCACAAATATTTGGGAGCACCTATTTTCAAGTCTGCAGTGGAAGCATCAGTAGTCCTCTGCA
Organism: Burhinus bistriatus; assembly: GCA_013397275.1. Lineage (NCBI taxonomy): Eukaryota > Metazoa > Chordata > Aves > Charadriiformes > Burhinidae > Burhinus > Burhinus bistriatus. The sequence continues at coordinate 285,424 of VYXH01009018.1, forward strand.
AATCTTCCGTATTCAGATAGTGGAGGTCAATTGTGGTGTGGCACGTGGGACACGCGCAGGATCTTTGACTGGAGGACATTTCTATATACGCCTTGCTTGCAAACTACACTTAGGACACTCACCAACCATCCCTATGCCTGGCTCAGTGACTAGGGCATTGCTGGGACTGTTCCCAATAGGCAGTCTGTGCAAGCCATGCTGTTTTATAGTCCAGCAGTATTTACTGTCACAGAAACAGGCCACTTCATGCCAGTTGGCCTCAGTACCTGGGGACGCTCCTGGGCATGCCTAATTTATTAAACTGGATGTGACTGTGCTAAAAGTACCCACACATGCATCTCAGTTTTGCTGGCCCAAGTGACCTTTTCGTTACCATCCCAAAATGTTACCGCTGGAATGCAGCTGCAATTATCATTGACAAAGCTTCTATTGCAGTTACCACCATCACCAAAATAAAATGCAGATGAGAATATACATACACGTACCCAGCCCTTGCAGTCTGACCAGCTCTAGCTGACAAACCACTATTAGGGACATTATCAGCAAAGCTACTGTTGTAGCCTCATTAATAAAGAACAGCAATACTTTACATGAAATCTTTCAATCAAAATTGTGCCTGTTAGGTTCTGCAGCAACAACAAGTGCAGTCACCATTTGATTTATAGTGACATTCAGTGGGTAACCCAAGAACAGTACAGAGAAATAAGTCATTGGTAAAGGCCACTGGGGTCTGTGCTGTTTTAATTGAAGCAACAATGCTGTCTTTGACTGCTACACAAGTACTGCCAGACTTTAGGGTTTTCACTGTTTTTCAGAAAGCTTGAACCGAAATGACCTTGCAGAAAACTATACGCAAGTGAAAACAGCTATTCAGAAAGAATGGACAAGGCAACCAAGTCCAGATTCTAATCTGCAGTTTCAAAAGCTTGTCTCATGCTGTAAATTAAGGTAACCGAGTCGTAAATCAACAAAGTTGCAGTGGGGTAAAGCTGGTGAGAGAGGACCTGTCTGATGCCTAGCAGGCTAAAGCAAAAGCTCTATTTCAATTTTATGTCAGGAGAATGAGCAGCAGGAGCCAATGGGCTTCCAAGCAGCAATTTACCAGTTGTCAGGGCAAGTCATGCAGAGAAAAAGCCAGCAAAGAGGAATGAGGGGAAAAAAACCTCAACACACGACAAAGTAATTTAGGGTACTGTCTTGAGACATCAAAACCCATTTAATTAAATCTCTTACTAATGCAAATGCCACTTTGCTTCCATTTGTCATCAGTGATGCTAGACTGTCAAGGTTACACAAAGGAAACTTAAGAAATGTGTTTTCATTACATGTCTCACAGATAAAAGCTTTGGCAGTCTGGGCAGAAAAAGAACTACAACATTCCCTGGTTCCATCACATGTAACATGCAGTGCACGTATGGTTTCTTCATCACCACAAAACTTAGGCGATTGTGACTATAATGCACCTACTAATTAACCTCTCTTTAATTGAGATGTGTAATTGAGATGTGGCTTTTGCCATGAAGCCAGTCAATAACTCCTCTTTTCACTACAGCAGAAAAAGTGCATTCAAAGAAGGTAGCTGTAAGAAAGGCAAACTGAATAATCCTTCAAGATTCAACAGGGAAGCATGAACTTAGCTCAGTCACGTTTTGGTCTATCAGTCATACAATGATCAATCATTCAATGAGGAGTTCAGTCTCCTGAGTCCCAAGTGGCGTGATGGGAGTCTTAATTGCTTTGGACTCATGCCCTTCCAGACCAGCTGAAGTTGAGACTTGGCCAACTGCTTCAGAGCATAACAATGTTTTGTTGAATTGGGAATTTAGCCATGGGATCATGAAAAGAAGTTTTCTGTGCAGTACTATTGTTAAGACAAAACTTGGAAACATGTAAGGCTATTTACTGCAATAAAGACATACTAAAATATCAACAGCTTTCGGAGTCAACCAGGAGTCTTGTCTGAGCAGTTTAAGTTGTGTTTACAGGGCAGGGCCTTGGGAAACCATTCTGATGAACTTGCCATAGGGTTATTCCAAGACCGGTCACATTAGTACCCAAACAATGCTCTCCAGCCCTATTAGCATTTGCTATTTGTAATACCAGTATGCAGAAACAACCTTCTGGGTAACCCCATGCCACCCCCTTGCTATACTGTAGCTTGGATTTCCTTCTCTCCCACTCCCAACTGTTGCTGACTCACTGGCAAGGTTTTTCTTGTTCCAATTTGCTGTGATTGCTTTATGCTGAGGCTCTATTGATCTGTTGAGGGTGTGTGAGTGTGGGAATTTCTTGACAGCTCTGAGGCCACGGGTCTCTGCCTGCTGGCAACCGAGCATGGGGAAGTCAGATGGGCAGAGGTGGCGGGCCAAATCTCAATTCCTTTCTGCTGAACACCATCTTTCCTGTTCCAGCAACACCACCTTTCTTTACGTAGCTTAGAAGAAGCATTTTAAATGGCCACATGAAATTGTGGTAGTTCCTGCCTCTTCCAGACCCTAAGAGAAACAGAAAAAAACAAAAAGCAAAGCAAAATCCCACAGAGTAACAGGAAGGCTAAGCATGTTGTCTACAATGACACAGATGTTTGATCCTGTGAGTTACTGAACCCAGTTCTTGCAGTCCAAGTTGCTGATTAGTCTCCTTTTCCGTGCAGTTTTCAAAGTACTGTAGTTCTTTTCCTTGGGAATTGAACTGCTGTTCCACCCACCGCTCACAATTAACGGAGCATTTTCTGTTCCTTCGGTGTTGTGCATCGCCTCTTCAGGCAGCAGAGCCTGCTGGGAGCAGCACAGCCATATCGGTTCTCACCCGCTGTTTCCTCAAATGTTAGTAGTTTCAGGATTACCAAATGTTTATCCTGGGTCACAGCAATGACCAGGGATGCTTTGGAAGTCTCATTACTGGTTAATGAAACAGATATTCTCTTTGTCATGAACAAAATCACATTGTTCATCCGACCAGCTCCTGCCCGATTTCAAATGCTGAGGTTTCCCTAGCCAAGCTTCCAGGCAGGAAGATGCCAGCACTTCAAACCTCACTATTCCTCAAATCTTTGGATTGGCTTTGTTGCGTGGATGCAGTCAAAGTCAGGCTGAGCAGAACGCACAAAGTACTCGCTTCTCTTTGTATTGTGCAAAGCTCTTTCATTAACGGTTCCTGCAATGCAATGTCATTTTGCCATTCATCATGAAAATTGTTTGTGAAAAACAGATTAATCCTTGTATTTGGAGTGCTCCCAGCACAGAAGAAGAGGGATTTGATAAAATTGAAGGTCTGTTGTGGCTCAGAAAGCAATTTTGTTGCTCACCTAAGCTTTTGCAAGACATTCGTTCTCCAGCCATGCAACCTGCATTGCAACCAATATTAGAAAAAAGGGAAAAATGAGTGGGTGTAATAAGGCAATTGCAAAAGGGTTGTGCAAACATTGAAGACGCACTCACGTTCTTGTTTATGAGATTTTTGTAAGCAGAAATAATGAGGCCCAAATGAGTTGATATAAAAGAAACACACTAAACCTGTTTGTTTGACTAGATTACAGAGATGGTCCCATTAGAGAGCAATGTTGACTCTGATCAGTATAGATCACATGGGATTTTTTCCCCCCTTGCCTCCAAGATTTGTTCTGTCACCCAATAAATTTGATTTTTCTTATTATGACTTAGATGCCGAAGACTTTATATTGATCTGGCAGCACAAGGTCTCCGGAGTTGTCTGCACTTGTCCCAATGTGAGCTTATTTTATGTTGTTCTAGCAACAAGAAAACCATTGCTTAAATCTGTTTTATTCTCAGTTTAGTTTATTTATACAGTTATTCTATATTGACTGTTGTGTTGTTTGCACCTTTCCTCACCTCTGTGTTATCAGTAATCTGCTCTCCTAATCCTGCATACACACAAGGCTTCCTGTGCAGGGCTTGTCACTAAGATAAGAGACACTGCACAATGCTACTCACCACCCTGCCCTCCAGCGTGCAAAGTAATTTGAAATGAAGCAGGGAAAGCAGAGAGGTATGTCAGTACATAGATGTCCTTAGCAGATGACTGTGGGGCCCTGGAGGTTCCATCTTTGCTCTGTACAGGAGCATATCTCCACACTCCTTGTTGCTCCTGCCAGCAAGAGTCACAGTTGTATTTTGCTGCCTGCAACACGCAATACTTAGTAGGCTGGATGGGCTGTTCTGCCAATGTGCTGGGTGAGTAGCTCAGTTCTTTTGGCTGCCTAATTCGCCCCCTTAAAACAAAGACTTCAACACCTGGTTTCTTTAATTCAGACCCCTCTAAATATCTCTTGGCCTGCAAAGCATTTTCAGCTAGCAACGCAGCTGAAATACAGTGCTGATAGAAATTGAGCTGTCATCTTGCTTTGATGTCAAAAGGCTTTTGTAACTTGAACCCCTGATTGTTCAGGCATCAAGACTACAAGGCAAAAAATATGCCTTTACTTGTGCAAGCAAGACACTTGCCAAATAGCTGTGCACGGTCATACGTGGCTGCCTGTGACCAACACCTTTTTCTGCTCAAACCAGAGCACAGTTCCCTTGTGAAAAGCCATTGGCAGCACGGAATATACTGCAGCTTTTCCTGCACCGAGTCCCCAGAGAACAGTGGCTTAGTCTGACTAGAACATGCAGTAGCCTGTTGTCGTCCCAGCCCCTCAACCTTGAGAAAGTGGCTGCCTGTAGCAGTGGCAGAACTGCTGCTGCCCGAAAGAGAAAGGAATGACTTGGTGTAAAGCTCTCCAGGAAGCCTGTGTCCCTCGCAGGACCGATGACCTCAGTAGCCTAAACACAGGGCAAAGCTGACAACCTGAGGAGGAGTCACTGCATGTAGCAGTTTCTGCAACAGCTATACTTTCCAGCCTAGCTAGGCAGAGTAAGAGGCTGGGCTCCCCAGCTCAAGTGGGACAGGGAACTACTGGAGAGAGTCCAGCGGAGGGCAACAAAGATGACTNAAAGGGGCTTTCTGGGTCCCTTGAGAGGCAGAATTGCTGTAGATTGTAACATGGCTGTTTCGCTCTGTTGTTGGCAGAGTTAATTCCCAGAGGCTGGGAGGCAGGTGTGATTGCATGGCATGAACACTACTGCTTATGGAGCAAAATGTACTATAAAGCAGCAATGAAGAACAAGGATGGTCTATGAGGATGGTACAATTAACATGGAGACCCCAAAGCATTAGTCAGAGCTTACAACTAACCTTCTGTTGTGGTTTCACCCCAGACAGCAACTAAGCACCAGACAGCCGCTCACTCAGTCCCCACCCCGGTGGGACAGAGGAGAGAATCAGAGGGCAAAAATGAGAAAACATGTGGGTTGAGATAAAAACAGTTTAATAATTAAAAAGAAACAGCAACAACCACCCACACAACTTGTAAGGAAAAGAGAAAAGAAACCCACAAAACTAACAATGAGAGAGAAATAAAACCCAAGAAAGACAAGTGATGCAAATGAAAACAATTACTCACCACCAACCGACCGATGCCCAGCCAGTCCCCAAGCCATGCCCCCCCGGCCACCCTCCCCCTTAGTTTTATGGCTGAGCACAATGTCATATGGAATATCCCCTTGATCAGTTGTGTCCCCTCCCAACTTTTCATGCACCTCCAATCTATTCGCTGGCAGGGTGGCATGAGAAGCAGAAAAGGCCTTGACGCTGTGTAAGCACTGCTGAGCAATAATGAAAACATTCCTGTATTATGAACGCTGTTTCCAGCATAAATCCAATACACAGGAGGGAGGTGGGGTAGGAGTGGGGTGCAGGGAAGTGTGTGTGTGCGGGGCCAGAGTTTGAGTGGCGGCCAATGGGCAGGTGGGGGTTGCAGGCAGTGCGCTGGAGGTCTGGAGGCAGACAGGTTATGGGTGGTGGGGGTGTGGCATATGGGGGTGTGGATGGGGGAGTTGGGGCACAAGATAGGAGGGCAGGGATGTAGTGTGTGTTGGGGGGAAAAAAAAAAAAACCTCATGTGAAAAAAGACCTCAAGGATGCAAGGGTCAGATTTTCACCTTTATATCCTTTTCCTTTCCTGGGATATCCCACAGCTTACTCAGACATACACCACAGGATCTGGCAGTTTTCTATCTCATTCCAGAAAGAGAAGTCTGTCCTTATTTGTAAATAATGCAGGCGTTTTCATGAACATCAGATAATCTTCCTATGAACCTTTAAAATTGCACTTCTGCCCTGAAAAGAAGGATGCTAACAACTTCTTCTGACCTGACATTTTCAGCTATACTAAATGAGTGGTGATTCTGGAGAAGTAAAGTTAGAAACAATGTGAAAACACACAGTTAACCCAGAACTTAATCTGCAGTGAATCTCTAGTTGACTCACTGTAATCATTATTACAGCACATACCAAAAGAAATCGCCCTGTCACCCCAATCCACTTCACAGAGCATAAACCACCAAAAACCACCAACAGCAAAGTCTTTCCACTGTCTTCCTGGCAACAGTCTTAACCTCGATCCTAAATTGTTTCTGAATTTTCATATGCAATATGATAAAATATTAGGAACCTGGAGATTTTTAACAACTGAAATTCAGAGGGAAACCTGGATAGAAGCAACAGTCTTTCATTAAAACTACAGCAAATTCTCAGAAGAGTTGGAAAGTACAGGTTTTTAATCTTGTATTTGGGAAGATTTGAAGTGTCAACCTTTCATTTTCCTTTGTCAGAATGAAAGATGTAATTTCTGATCAAAAGAATTCTGCATTTCCGATTCGAAGACTTTCAGAAGGTGTTTTCTTTCAGTACATTTCTGTCTCTCCGGACCAAAGGAGAAGCTAATCTTGAAATGTTTAAGCTTTCCAGGGTTGAAAGCTCTATTTCTGGACCAGCTCTACTGAATATGTTGTGTGCTTCTTGGTCTTTGTGCTGGGAAAGAGCTTTGAAACCACCTTTCAGACACACAGAATTAAGCCAGCCCAATTCTGCTCTTTGGTCATGGAGTTTAGCACCACATAAGGCTGACACCAAACTGAGAGGGTTTACATCAGAAATGACAGATGGCAAGATGGTTTCCACCGCTATCAACTCTGTCCTGCCACCAGCTCTTGAGTCTGAACCTGCCTGACACCAGGACAGCTCCAGTTTACAGCTGTTAAAGCTGAAAGGATGTATTTTTCACGTCAGCAGAGCAGAACAGTTGGTAATTTTTCCAGAGCAGAGATTACAGCAGGCTGCCAGGCAGCCATCAAATCTGACACGCATTCAGAGAGTCCCTGTTGCTGCGTACCAAATGTCTAATCCACAGCTCAGGAAAGAACTGGAAGGTGGACTACCAGCTGATATGCATATAATAAGCTGGTATTTCTGCAGCATGGTGGTTTTTCTGACAGTCCTTTAAAGATTATAAAATATGCCTAACAGTTTGCTGAAAATGCTGAGATTTAGACAACATTTAATCTCACAGACACACTGATGGGAGCTAAGCATTCAGGTACATACACTGAACAACGAGTTCTACAAATATTTCAATTAGTCTAAAAAATTTAACACATTTAGGTTTGAAGACTGAAATGGACACAGGCAATACTATAAAAAAGGAGGACAGTAATTTTCTGCCCTTTTTCCCCTTCGCGGGCAGGGAAATAATGAAGAAAGTTTCTCATGAAAGGGCAGACATGGGCAGGGAGACTATCCTTACAGAAGACTATAGGTCTGGCTAGGGGCTATAGAATGCTAACTCAAAGCCACAGCACCGTGTCTGAAGTGAAGGCATATTTCAGACCTGTAAGCGAAGTGCTCTGGTGCACTACCACTACTTGGTTAGCAGGCTGTGGCTAGGAGGAAATGCAGCCTGCCTAAACAGCAACCACCGCTTCCCCAACTGTCCTGTTCCCTCATGAAGACAGCATTGCCCTTAATAGGTCACTGGATCCACTCTCCTATGGAGAGAAAACATCCCTCAGGAAATAATGTCTTGGCTGTTGGTTGTTTGGACATGTGTACAGATAACTTAACTCTCCTGCTCCTACCCTCAGAAAGTCTCCATAAGGCTGACTCCTACTGTTCTGGGCCATCTGGATACATCAATTCTGAAGTACTGCAATAGAAAAGCAGTCCATAATGTACCAGAAGACAACATGCAGTGTTAGATGGGCACCAGAGATGAGGTAGATTAAGTATTCCCCAACATTTGTCGTGTGCCATTTGTACCGTACATGTAGGATGTGTGGGTATTTAACAGACACTGCTCTCACTTGAAACAAGACCTCCTTGACCAAATGGTCCCAATTGTTTTACAGTTAATTTTTTTTTTTTTTAAATCCATATAAATCCTGATTAACCCATGTAGTTTGCTACTGTGAGGAAAAAAAATTAGGTTGAATAGGTCACTTGTTACATCTTAAAGTTCTTCCAGTGCCCCAGCAAAACAACTAGACTCTACAGGACTCTCCAATAGTCTCAGTTCAAGCCCTGCCATTGACAAGACACTCTTTCTAACAACAATAGGAAGGATAAAATTGCAGCAGCTATTATTTTTCATTCTTTACTTAAGAAAACAATTCACCACCTAGAATTAGGCTAAAACATCCTCCCTTGAAGAATAGTGTATGAAACACACTATGCAAATTGCATGCCTGCCTTTGAGGTATTCAGGTCTAGTAACCAAGTAAGAAGGGCTATACAGTTACTGCAGGAAGTTAGCTCTTACACTCTTATGTGCCTGAGGCAATTCCCTGTCTCTCTTACAGAGGGAAGCAGTGAGCCTACCCCAGGTCAATATTCCATTTGATGTAATTCCAGCCAACAACAGAGAATTACGAGATTACTCTGATGCAAATGCATTGGTAGGAAAAAGGGTCATCTGCTGCCTCCTTTACCATTTTTCTCACAGCATTTCTGTCACCCTGATTTGCTGCTCTTCTGTCTACAGAGGCGAAGGGTAATCCTGTTGTGCGACTATCTCCTTCTCCAGTAATTAATTTGTTGCTTGAAGGAACAAAACTAAATGACTTATTTTCATTTTGAAATAAACTGTGCTTTGCAACTCCTTTTGCAGAAACTAGAAAGGAGCTGATTTTCTTCTGGATCCTGTCGTTCTTTCGTAGCATCGTGTGCTTGGTAAATTATGTTAGCACAGCATGAAGTTGGCACAAGCTATGTGATGCAGCCTCAACTGTAAAATCAAAACAGTTTGGCTGAAAGAATAAAGGATATTGCCCCAACCCACTCTATCCATGACATTCAGGGAAGAGGAAAAGCACAGTTTGGCTATGTTCCTTAATTTGTCATTAATATATATAGATATATTCTACAGCAAATTCCTTTTGACTGATGCTAAATGCCTGACTAATTCTGTAGGCTGAGATCAGAAGAAGTGACAAATCTACAAAATTTGCATTAAGTCAGTTTTAATATGACATATTATAGTTTCTTCTCTTGGATCAGAATCAATGCGCGGATGTTACTTTAAAGAGTTTTGCTCAACCTCTGCAAAGAGTCCTGCCAACTGTATAGACTGAATGGCCAATAAAGAAATCCAAGGTAATTGATTCAGGATCTAACCTTGATATATTCCCTGTCAAAAGGAACAACTTCAACACTTCCTTAAGTTAGGACCTCTTTAGCAAGTCCCACTGGATAAATTTGGCCAAGACACTCAATCCACTGAAGAGATATTTTGTCATGAAACACCTATTTTGCCACTCCCATAAAGCACCTCTGGATTTCAGATAAATTCAGATGCCCTGAAGAAAAACATTTCCATTTAAATAGCCAAAATTTTCTTTTGGATCATTTTTGGATGTTGAATAGCTGTTTTTCCTGTTAAAGTTTTCAATGAACAAGGGGTTTGGGTATGATGAAATGCCAAGCAAAAAGCACTAAAAGGGCTTGTTATCATTTTTATTGAAGTTCTCTCTGAAATCCCCTACTCTATTTTTATAACCAGCTTTGAAACTTACATGCTGACTATTTCACATGGCAGGGCTTCACCCATGCTGAAAACCATAAAAATGTAGTTATCTTAAAGGGACTCTTCACCTATCTTGCTCACTCTAGCAATGAACAAACTCTTCAGAAATAGGTTTGGAACCCCGTTAGCTGCATTTACCTGCAGCTGGTAGCACTGAACCTCAAATTCAGCTGTTTTAGCCATGAGGAAAGCTCACATTACAGAAAACTGCAGTTTTTCCAAGACCTCTGATATCATTCTCTCAACATCTTAAATATCCACGGATAATGCTAAGACAGGGTAGGGCAGAGGACTCCCAGTCCCGAGGGAAATCGGACGAGGATTTAGCTCCGTTTTAGGCAACGACCCACAAAGCAGCTCCTGAGTCAGCACCTTGGACAGGGGAAGAAAGGTGCGTCCATGGTCCTCGGGGAGCAGCCGCCTTCCCACGTGTGAGCACACACATGAAGCGGGAGGTGCTTCTTCCCAAGAGAGAGCAACCCGTGAGGCTTGCTTGGTCAGGAAGACTCCAAGAAGTCCTAGAGTTTTGACACTAGCAATAAGGATGTTAGGGAATTAATACGGAGAGAAAAAGTGGATGAAATATGAACATAATCTCCAAAATACCTGCATTATTGACAGGTTTAGTAAGACCCTGCAGTGGCTGCAATGTAAAGGCAGTGAGGTGAGGAATGCTTCTTAACCACCACAGCTGTGTACTGTTTACAACATTCCAAGTCCACCCAAGGATAAGCAATACGGGAAAAAAAAAGTAGAAATAAAAAAAAAAAAAAAGAAAATGAAGGCATGTATAGTCACAGAGTTACTACTTCTGCAACTCATGATAGCACAGCATAATAGTACATACTGATAACATGTGAGTTTTTAAAAAAAGAAAGGAAAGCAACTAATGCGATAAACTCAGTGGATGGGAGATACCTAGTCATAAAAGGGCTTAAGACTCAATGAATTCTCAGAAGAACAGGTAAAGACTACACTAAAATGCTCTGGAATTTCCTAGGTCTCTCAATCTCTTTCTTTTTGGACAGTGCGCTTCAAGAAAACCAAAGCCCCAGTTGTTTTGTCGGTCCTACCCTTATTTATAAAACTCAGCTTATTCACTAGAGAGGAACAAATAACCTTTCAACAAAAGTACGAATTCATATACTTAAGAAATGGCATAGAATGAGTGATGTGCAGTCTGAAATTAAACAACACAAACATTTTAAGCTTTTGAACAAACTAATGAAGATAACTATTAAAACAGAAAGACATATTAATTGAAGGTGCCTGCTGAACTGACCACACCAGTCTAGCCACGAGAATAGACTCCTCATTATGTATTGCAACGTATCACAATAAGCTGCCATCCACTGAAGTAAAGAACTTCAGTCCAAAATACTTTTAAAAGATGTAACTTTTCTGAAGAACTACTTTCAGACTACATAGCTTTCTATTAAATGTAAAGCAATATGGTCAAATAGTGTAATTAAGCAAATGGGATCAGAAGTCTGACAAATGCCTTCAGTCCCATGGCAGTTTACTGTAACTTACTTGGCAAGAAATACTGACACCTTAGCTAATATCTAGAGTGCAGGTATGAGTTTCATCAGTACAGCTAGTCTGGACATTCTCCAAAAGGACTTCACCACACTTGAGAAGAGCTATATTGACTGCAGGGACCACCATCAGTGAAGGCATTTATGTTGTTCAGGAAATCAGTTCATGCTGCTGATGTATGTCTTTATGAAGGCTCAGACTGTTTTGGGGGTTTTTTTGTCTAGTCTTGGAGCAGCACTTGCCAACAGTGTTATGACACAATCAGGGGGAGTTTGAAAAAAAAAAATATTCAATATCTGTTTATTTGCAAGACTTTTACAGAAGATTAGCAACAGGTGCATGCAAAACCTTGAGGAGTTTTGTGTCAGAAAGAGATCTAATAAAATACACATTGAATTTTTACTTCAGGCAAATGCATTTTTACCTTCCCTAAGAGAGGGGAAAAAAAGCTGCTACCACAGCAGAATGTGTTAGTGTTTCGTTTCAGAGCTGTATGTAGAGAGACTAATATTATCTTTGCAAAAACGTCAATAGTAAGCTGCCCAGAAGACAGAAAAATAGAGCTCATGTGGGGGTGCGCACACACATATATATATAAATATATATAAATTTAAATTGCAAAGAGCCACAAGAAAGTTGGCTACATTTCAATTTTAGGTAGAAAAATCAATTTCACAGACTAGACAATTATTCCCACAGGGTGAAGGCTGGAATATCTTCTGTATTTTCACTCAATATTTTCTAAACTTCTGCTATCATTCTGAAATATGATACAGGGCAGAAATGCTTCACCATATTTTTGATATTGTTATTAATGAGGAAGAAAGTGAAGAAAATACAGCATTAGTGCACTCTGATGGACTCCATGGACATGGATAGGGTACTAGTTTAACTAAAAGACTGAATCCTGGCCTAATTCAATTACTATGAGGAATTTAATTACTTTCTGTGCAAAAGTGTCCAACAGACTGAGATCAGCATACTCAACTCCCATAGCTAGGTGAGGAAATATCACCTAAAGCATGCTCTCTGAAATGATGTATTAATCAAAGCTTAAAAATCTAGAGCAAGGACTAAGAATATTGAAACAAAGGGATCTTCAAACGAGTGCCTGAAGCTTTAAATCAATCAGATCATCTAGATCATCCACATCAGTTTAACCTGGTTTAAAATACAACAGCTAGGTATGAACTATACCCAGATTAATTAACATGAGTGAAAAGTTTGCTGTAATGAAACAAAGTAGAAAATTTTTGAGGGCAGTAGAAGGTTTTAAGACTGTGGTTAACTTTTTTCTCTACTGCCCATTTTTATGACTCTGAGTAATGTGCTATACCTTTTCCTAAAACTAAAGCTCCTCCAGAAGATGTTGTTTAGTAAATCCCTTTGCAGAGGGAGCTACAGACCATACCAGCGTCAGGTACCTCCTCTGCTTTGAGCTTTACAACATTATTACAAAGCCACTGATCAAGTTCCTGGAAAGAAGTGTGAACAGTAGATCAAAAGGTTAAAAAAAAAAGTTTTTCCTGACATTTTCAAAAGCTAACAAGCTCAATCACTCTCCAAGTGTCAGACACTAAATCACATTTCCAGAGGTCTCAAACAAATTAGACACAGAAGCTAAAATGCTAAACTGCAGCTTGACTTGAGTTAGACTAATTTTCTACTGATGTTCGTAAGTCACTATAAGCTTCTGTGCCTTGCAAATGAGGGGTCAGACTCTCAGTCTTCTCTCCTTTCCCCTTTCATCGGTTCCCACACCAAGTTCCTGGAGGAGAAATCAAACACCAGCCTGCTCACCTGAAGTATACATCTTCAAGCAGTGAGAACCCCTGTCAGCACAGTAAGACAGCAGGACACACAGCTGCATGCCTGAGGAGTGACTCTTAGTTTGCCACAGCCCACTACAGAGTAACAGACTCTGGGGTACAACTGTGGCTTTGGGAAATTGGCTTCTGGAACCATCTAAGCTTCACCTTTGGGGGCCAGAAGCACACCAACTGCTCTCCTCAGCTTACACTGTCCTGTCACATTGACTGCGTGTTTACAGTTCTGGGTGGTATTTTAGTACTACAGGAATACAAAGCTTAACTATTGATGATAGGGGTGAACATCACATGTCATGCAATACCACATTTTTTTTAAACACTATTTGCAGGATAAGTGCACTTTGCTTACTTCTGGTGGGACAGGCCAGGAAATGTACCAGGGTAGCAGAAGGGACACAGAGCTGCTACCTACTTCACATATACCAGAGCCAAGATAGCCAGAGAGGAGTGGGGTATGTGAAGCACTAGGTCTTGCTGGGAAGGGGAAGAAAAGAGCATGCCTACACCCAGGGATGCTACTAGACCAGACAGAGTAGAAGAGATTAGTGTTCTACAGATGCACTCAGACAGGGCAAGTACAAATGGACAACCTACACACTTGAATCAAAGCAACTGTTTAAATATTACCATCAGGAGGAATTCTGATCTTCTTCCCTACCTGATTAAAAAAAAAAAAAAAAGACAAGAAGGAAAACCATAGCTCCTCTCTTCCCACCCTGGACAAGCTACTTTGGCACCACTGAGTACTGTCAGACTGGAAAAGGGGAGCAGGGTAGAAGACAGGTTTCTAGCCTTTCTCTCATTGGGTTTGCAATGGAAATCACAACTATTGATAAATGTGTTCCCAAACGGGCAGTATATGTTTACTTATTTTGGTTCATTTGTCTCCACGGAACCCATCAGAGAGAATTAATCTCCTAGCTGGAAGTTAAGCTGTTGTCAGAACCAAACTCTTCCAGCTTGCCTGCAGGGAATTCCTCGCCTTTCACGATGATTGAAGGCCTGTACCACACTACTGAGCTGCACCTCATTAAATTAGCACTGAGCAGACTTCACAGATCTGCTCTCTTCCTACCAATGCCATGACAGTCAGAGCTTGCTGCTGCCATCAGGAATGAGCTGCTGCATGTCACAAAAACACAGATGTTTGCTTCAGCTAGAGGCAACTGTCATTAGGAGCCACACAGTCAGGTTAATAATAACTTCAGTACCAAATTTCTCTGCCTCCTCCCCTTATGAATAAGAAACAGATAACATGTTATATTTTGGTGTCAGCAGCCTGATTTGCTTCTGCTGTTCTTAGATGACTTCCATCGACTTTAAGAACAATTATGCATACGGCAAACTCTCCGACTCAGACTTGGGTCAGCGTGAAAGACTTCATTAGCAAAACCTCTCTTTTGCCACACAGTGCTCATACACTTTATTAAAAGAAGTATTTAAACATATCTGCGGACTTTGCTCCATCAATTTGCAGAGTGGAAAGATGAAACGTCAGAGGTATGGCCTTCAAAAAGATGCTCATCTTTGCAGGCCAGCCCATCCAGATAAAAGGAAAACAGTCTCATGGAGCAGCTACTGAGAGCACGGGTAAGGTAAAGAAGTTCCCTAGTAATCCTGTCCCCAAATCCAAGACTAAATCCTATTGTTTATGCAGCTGAATAGCTCAAAGCGGCTAACAAAAAGTAGTTTAAGTAGTTACCATGATAATTTATTGGGTAGTCTGAGCTTAGAGTGGTGAAGCTGGGCAGCCTGTAAGGCAGACTAAGTGATGCAAGGATTCTGTCTGGCTCTAGGATTTTAAGCTGAGCTCTTATCAAACTCTTCCTGGACAAGTGTCCATGCTTCAAGTGGTAGTCCAGGCAGTATCAGGGTGGAGGGGCTGATTAGCGTCATCGTCCACTCCTGAAATTAAGCCTGTCATGGGAGAGCAACATCAGATCAGCACGTGGGAGCTCTGCAGCTGATACCAAGCAGTTCATTGCAGCTCTCAGTGCAGCAGATCTGGAGCCCCTGCTATTCACTGTGTCCCCTTCCAAGTATACCAGAGAGAGCTTTAAAAGGCAGCTCTGGAGATAGAAGGCCTCTTCATGCCGTGTCCCATGTTAGTGCCCAGTTTGCTTTCTGCATTGCCTCTCAGAGCTCACCCTGTGTGTCTGAGAGGCCTGTGAAGTTATATACTCATTTACTACAATTATGAGTCTTGATAGGACTTTCTTTTGAGGGAATAAACTCAGCTGCAAACAGATGATTTCACACAGGCAACAAGCACAGCATCGTTGTGTTTCACTGCACACTGCCACCTCCCTGCCAGAGCACAGCTCAGCCTAGAAGGATGCAACAGAAAAGAAGAACAAAGGCTTGCCATAAGAAATACTGAAGTTTACTTGCTGTTAAGCATTGTTCTCATCCAATCAGAAAGATAAGAGAGGGCTTGAACACCTTCAGAATGTCACTGGATTTTTATCTTTCCAAGTTGTGACATCTTCTAGCAATTGTGGCTACCGCACATTAGCACTGGTCACATCTTCCGATTTGCTGTATGGCCAACAGCAGGTGGCCAAACACTAAGCCACATGCAGACTGTGCAAAATGAATGTGCCATTTTTACTCCTACTTTGTCTGAAAGACCACATTCAAAACTCAAGAATCTATCTCCCTGAACAGCCCAACTGTTACCTCTGGTTCTTTCACCAGACCAGACCTTCTGAGATTTTGCCATCTACTGGAAAAGAGCACTGAACTGTGAAGGGTACCCAACATTATCCAACCTGCAGCAACAGCAATGCCTTCAGATGGCTTCCCCCAGCTGAACTGAATTTAATCTGTTAAACACAAACTGAAGCTGAAGAGTATGAACAGACATGATCTATCAAAAAAACATAACCTCATATTACTACATCTCTTGTGCTTTGGGAGTCCATTTTTTTATATTTTGAGATGACCTCTGCTGCTTCATTTACTTCCCATCAACTTACTGACTAGAAAGTAACAACTTGAGCAGTTCCTGAAGGCCAGCAAAAACACATTTCTGCATTGCCTACTACCACTTTAAAAAAAAAAAAAAAAAAAGAAGAGAGACCTTTCAGCAAGAGTTGAAGAGACAGCTCAGCCTGTGTGGGCTGCAAATCACTTTTGGACCTCCAGCATGCCCAGCTGAATTACACTTATCTCTCTACCTCACTGGCATGGCTGCTGAAGAGGCATATTGCCCTGGTCTCTTTGGGGTTGTTTACTTTTCAGAGGTTAGGACCAAAGTGTTCATGTTTCAGTTTTATTTCTCTCACTAACTTCCTAAGTGCCTTTCTCTCAACCAGTTTACCGCTTTCAGTAAATGGGCTGCTTGAAACTAGCTGAAATTTCTAAGTCAGGATAAGGCTAAGACAGAAAAAGCTTTGGGCAGATGTCTTTTTTTTTTTAAAAAAAAAAAAAAAAAAAAGCATTAAACCAATATGTTTAATTATGGCCTCAACCAGATTTCAAGGTTTGTGTGATGCTTCCTCATTGGAAAAAAAAATAAATAAAAAAACCCCCAACTTTCTGTGGCAAGAGGGCTGGGAAAGTGAGCCTTTTCCAGATTCATCTCAAAAATGTTACTGGTAGGAGTCACAGTCCTTCGGAGTCTCCTGGGAAGGAGGCTGCAAGTTTGGCTCTTCTCACCAAAGCCCTGCTCAGCATAAAGTGAACATAACGTGCAGGGTCTTTCCTGCATGGTTGTAGCCAGCCTCAGTAAAGACCACGTAACTCAGCAGTATCCCCATTCACCATGGCCAGGCTGCCAGCAAGACACAGGTCATCAAATGCAGAAGGTTCAATCCCCAGCTATTTTGGTACAGTAACAGTGATTGGGTCGTCCATCCCAGGTCCCCTGCTCCTGGCTCCTAGTTCTTATCCTGAAGCACATTTGTTCAATAGTTCAAATTTTTTTAAAGCAGAAATCTCATACTATACTACTAGTTTCACAGGGTCAAAGCCCTGACATTACTAAAACACATCCAATCTGTGAGTTGGAAGGTGACAGCCAACTGTACAGCTGCAGGGAAAGGAAGTTTTGGCAAGAGACTGCAATTCTGAAGAGTACCATAAGACACACAGGTCATGCAGGTTGTGAGTCACATTACAGCTTTCCTCCAACAGCCACCAGACAGCCAGTTGCACAGAACTCTGTTTTTCTGCATCCAATAACACCACAGAACAGTCTACCCCCCTGCTATGAAATAAGCCAGTAGTTCCACAGAATCCATACAATTTCATCATGGTATCGAAAATATGAAACATTTTATTTCTAGAAGTATATTTCTGGGAGGATGAAGACCCTCCCACACCCAGGTTCCCTTGCTCCCTCAAGAAAATTGTTTTCAGAGATAGCTTAAATATCTGTAATAGCTACTTGCTTATCAAACTCCACTGCTTTAAGTATGTGAAAAACAGAGTATAATTCAGTCTGCACATAAAACATGCAGAACAGCTCCACTACTAACACTAAGTAGAACTTTTATTATTCAAATCATAACTGTTTCATGAATTTACTTACCCACTCACTAACAATGTAGTGCATTTCTTGCTGCACAAAGCCTCTGACATGGAGGGAAATGGGCTGGAAGTAGAAAACATCAGTGCTGGCTTGTTAAAAAAATAAAGAGAAAATTTACTCTCACGTGCTTCAGAAACAGTGTGTAAAGAGAGAATTACTAACCAAGAATGAACAAGATTTCTAAGGAAAAACCTAGGAAATACAAACACAACTCAAGAAATGGTCATTATAATGTGTAGTACACTCCCAAGGTTACAGACACTTGTAACATATAACGGTTGCAAGCATATAGATGAAATGACTATATCAAAAGGAATAGAATTGGGCAATTACAAGTAAGAGCATTTTGAAGAAGTGAAGTTTTATTATACAGTTACTCTAAATGCTCTTGCACTGTTCTTAGAATGAACATTTTACAGGTGCTTTTCATGATTTACCACACTCCCATATCAGGCTTTAGGAAAAAAAATCCCTCCTCCCTTCAGGTTTCCCCATCATGGACCTCACATCTAATTAGAATATCTGATACACATGCTCTCCCTGCATAAAGAATTTCATTTAAGAATAGGTAATTATAAACACTGGATTTCTCAATGAACAGACAAGTTCAGTTTGGCAGGCCAGCTCCCTTGATTTCAAAGCGACATGTTTCATTTAAAAAGAAAATACACAGGAAATTGAAATCACAGGTTTCCTTCCCTCACCTAATGGGACTAACGGTGCCCAAGCTCCATGGGGAAGTCAGTTATAGCTTTGAAGGCTTAACTTACAGGCTATTAATTCCATAGTTTCCACACCAACTGTTTAAATATTTAATCTCTTGACATGTCTTAATGATATTCCTCACTGCTAAAGGTTTAGCTTTGAGAAGGCACTTACAAACTGCCCAGCACCCTGCTGTTGAAGTCCCAGTAGAGTCCTGCGGGGAACCAGCAATCAAAGAGTTAAAACTGGAGACAAATGGTGCACACACAATAATTGTAACTAGCCTTCGTTTAGCCCTGCTTAATGAGCATAGCAGATTATTTGTGACACAACCTCAAGCAAGTAAAAACCCTAAATGAATTTGATGCATTCCTATATGGCACGGCTAAGAGCAGGGGCTTTAGCAAGTTTAAGGAGAAATGTGAGAAGGCAAATGGGGTCAAACAGCTTAGATGGCAGCTGTTCTTGTCCCTGAAAAGAAAATATGTTCAATTATTCATGTTCAGCTTAAACTGACAATGAAGCCAGCTTCAACAGAGCAATTCTTCTGCATTATTCATACCATAGAGTAAGCAGAGTCTCTGCAATGAGATGTTTTTGCAGATGGATGAAGCCTACAAATGGTTCAGAAGCTGGGCTTGTTCATAAACTCAACGAAGAGTGCGCGTGTGTGCGAGATTTAAATATGAAAACCCATTGAGTGTTCCTGTGAGTGAATAGATAACGCTGACAACATCTAAAAGCTACAGAGGCTTGGAAACATCATTGAGGTAAATGTTCAACCATCAGCAAGAGGAAGTAGTGAAGTTTCCATTTCAAGTGTCTGGTCATTGTATCTGTTATCCTGCAGGACAGAGCAGTACTGAGAAAATCCATTTAACATAGTGGTTACTGCATTACAAAAGGCCTTTTGTGCTCACTTCTGCTTCACTGGAGGGCCAGGGAATCTCAGTTTCTCCAAAGACCCCAGCTAGTCTTCAGAGCAACTTCAGCAGACAGCTGCATCTCTTTGCTACCTCTCTCAAGCAACAGTAACAGCTGTGCTCTTCTGGCCATCGGCAGCTGGAGGAGCTGCTCAGGTTTCTTAAAAAAAAAAAAAAAAAATCACACAGAGGGCAATCAAGGTACTACACCTGCAAATGAAAGATCTCAGAGCCTATCTTGTGAGTAAAAAATTTTAAAGAAGTCTGGAAGTACGCTTTGGCATTGTGTTTCTTCCTTACGACCAGAGCAGAGCTCTCCTGCAAGAATTATAGGGCTGTATTCAGCGGAAGCACCAAGCAGTCACAAGTTAACTGAAGGTAGGATCTGCACCTTTAAAAGTCACCCCTTCCATTCTTCCCTGAACACAGTATTCTTCAGAGTAACACCCTACATGGATGCATTCATAGACCCCAAATTCCCCTACAAACATTGTCAGTTTTAGCCACAGAGAGTGTAACAGATAGGCTGGCGAGACAGAGTAAGTCTCTTTGAGCAAGCCAGACTGAGCCCTGTTCGGCCAGCAGAGAAGAGACGCTCTGAAGTGTTACCCGCACAGCTGAGAAGTCAGTTTTTCATGGAACCTCAGAAGATGTCTTTCAAAGTGGCATAGACCGAGATGGTTGCCTCTCGCTCCAGCTGATTTTTCCAGTCACCACAACAGCTCTGCATGAGAAACACTGCCTCCATTTCTAATCTGAGGGAAGCACCTATACAACAAAGCCTTATCAGTAAATCCCACCTTTATCTGCAAGTCAATACAGCCTCTCTGGGCTATGACACTACATTTATTTATAGTCACAGGTGTGCAAACTCAGCTACAAATATTCACCTGAGGCAAGCAAGGGGCTCTGAACTCCAAAAAGGAAGGAAATGTGGAAGAAAACAGACCACTGACTACAGTCATATAGGGCTGAGCATCAACACAGCCCTCAAGGCGCAGGGAGAAATGTAAGTGTTCTATCATACGTAGGTATCCAAACCAGTGAGCTCGCAAGGTAATGCTTGCCCCCACGATGGAGAGAGAAGAGTACTAAGCTGTAAGTTAAGACCACAGAAAAAGGCAGCTCCTTTTAGTGCTTCACATTTCATGAAAGATCAGAGACAGAGATAGCGCAGCCCTGTAATCCACACTGGGCATCTTAGGCTGTCCTCTCACCACAAGTGTATGCTAGTGTAAAACCAACACAGGCGTAGCAGAAGTCTTGTGCTGCCTCCCCTGCGTTACTGACCTCTGGTGAACACCCATGTGCACATACTTTCTAGTGACTGCTGTCACTGTGCAGAGCTCATTTATCCAATCTCAACCTCATCTGTGTTACATTACAGAATCCCATATTCCTAACTAAGTGGTCTACACAGCTGTACTTCTTACCAACTCAGTTGTTATTCTATAATCTCTTTATTTCAGACTGAAGTTCTCCCTCTACAGAGCAGACCTAAAACTTCTGTCAAAATTTCTGCATCAAGCCCAGAACCCATCTTTGAGATATAAAGCATTTTGAGAATGAGCACCAGGTTTTTAATCAAGTCACAGAGTCCTCGTGTCCTACCTGCAATTAGTCATCCCATTAACCAATTATCCTCACTGTTGGGAGCTGGAACTCAGTTTTCAGCCAGACTTTGTCTCACTTCAGGTGCCAGCCACTGTGTATCAGAATTGTCTCTTAGGTTAGAGAGCCATCTAGCAGTAGACTCAGTGCTTTGTAGACTCCTATAGCACATTAGTCATCTTTCATATAAGCAAACTAAGCATGAATTTTGCGACATACGTTTTCCTGAATTAGCCTCAAACATTTTCTAAACCTTTCCAGACCTCTCTCACCACCAATTATCCTTTTTGAAATGTAGGTGCCATAAACCAATGGGTAACAGCATTACTATTCTACAGATTATCATTTTACTGACTTGTTAATTGCAAGTTTGTCTCTTACTACCCAAACCAGTGTATTTTCACATCATATGTTCCCAATGTGCTACACAGTATCTTGATTTTTCACTGTGCTTTTTATTAGAATCATAGTATTCTGGATGGGATTTCAAAGACCCACCTGGAGTTTATGGAGGATATTTTATGGAAAATATTTTTTTTTTTGCCAAGAGGAACCCAAGCTAAACATAGCAACATCCTGTCTTTGCATGCGTACCACAGGAAAGCACGCACCCTTCCCTCAAGGACCTCTAGACATGGCTTCTCCTCCCCACCAGCCTTGGCATAAACCACAGCACTGAAACATGGTGGCAGAGAATGACATGTCTTGGAACTGAGGCTTTCATCCCTGAGCAGAAAGCACGCTTATTTTAGCAGTATGATTACAATAGCAGAAGAGTAGGCACTGGAGTAAGAGGAAAAAGGGGAGGAAAAAAATAAGTCAAGATCAAGAAGAAAGCTGAACCCTGGTGTGGTGAAAACACGGTCAAATATTTATCTGTCTTGCAGATGTCCTTGTCATTCAGATAAACAACAGACACCAGTCTGACTTTTTTCATAGTCCCTGAATAAACTCATTGATATAGGTAACTCCAGACTGACACAAGCCAGAATCTGGCCCTAAGCATTTCAGAAGAACCCTCTCTTAGAGAGGGATTTCAGATAATACACCAGTCCTCAGGCTGACACAGACCTGATGTGAACGGCAAAGCAGATGGCAACGCAGCTCTTCCCCTCCTGTGCCCTCATCCACCCCCCAGTTCTTCCACTACTGAGGACAACATGAGCTGGCAATGCCTGCAACAGAGGAGAATTAGGGGACAGCGACAGTAGAAAAGTGAACTCATCATGGCTGTTCTGGTAAATCTACATGCAAGTCAGTCTCTTGAGTCTGTATCATTTGATGTTATTGTCTTCAGTATTATCCACTCTGCGTACTTGAATGCAGCCAGAAAGCCAGACTTGCAACAGGCATCTAAGCCACAAGTCTGGGCTACTCTGACCTCATTTTTATTAGTTATTTTAGCAAAGGAAGATTCGAGGCCTTAAGGTTTTTAAGAAAAAACTAAAAATATGACAGAAATGAAACTTATGCGTGCAAGAAAGAAATATTATTTCAAAATTTAAAAATACATATTATGATGTTTAAGATGCTCAGAAGTAAATTTTTTTTTTTTTCTTTTTAGGGGGGACTCCTAATTTTTTGCTTGCGTTGTTTTTAGCTAATATTACTCATTCAAACATATCTGAACCCCAGCCCCTTTTGATATTTTTCCTCCACACTTGACTTATTAATTTAATAACATAAGACCTTCAGATCACTAACAGGCTGCAGGATCAAGGGATCAGTTCCCCACCTGCGATTCGTCTACTTGCATGGACTTATTGCAAGTATAAGCTACTGAATTTCCTCCTATGCTGAAAGAAAAAAAAACCCCATAGTTTTGCAAAGCCAAAAGTTAGCTCTTCCCTCTAAGCATCTTTACTCGTTGGGGAAGGGGTTTGTGTGATGTGTGTCACATAACAGAGAGGTTAATGCTTCCATAGCTTTGTGTCTTTTTAAAAAAAAAAAAAAAAGAAAGCAAACCAACCAACTTTCAATTGCAGATTTGGTGCTGGTGTGCTTGCAGAGGCTTTTCATCGAGGCTTTCCGTGGGACAGCCCGGCTCGCCCGTGAGCGCAGGTACCACCCGCCCTCGCATCCCCAGGCTGGGCCCGAGCTGATCCGCTCCGCCGTCGGCTGCGCAATCCATCCCTGCTCTTTACTTTCCTGGATGAGCATCGCTATTTTCTCAGCAATAGCGATCAGGAGGCACCATCTAGTGGTGCCTAAAACCCCCACTTTCTCATTTAGTTACAGTTTCTGAGACTTACAGAAACGGTTTGTATTATTCCCTTCCAGACAGGGAAGGAAACCTAATATAGGGAGGACAAGACAGCCCTGCAGAAACAAGTATGACAAGCAATAACTCACTAGAGTCCTGGACAGGCTCTAGACTAAATTAAGCTTCATAAAAAGACTGAACACCCTGTTAGTCCACAATACTCATTGAGGGGAGCAGAGCACAGGGATGTTACCCCTAGACCCAGCCCTGGGACACTTAGGCTTCCAGAGCCACAAGTGGTGCTCCCAGACCTAAGATGTTCCTTGTCAAAACAAGGGCTTGCAAAAAATAGGGTCCTTATACCAAAGCCTGACCCTGAAAACCAGGTAGCGTTGTCAAAGGGAGCAACTCCATTGTGAAGATGTGGCTGTCTAATGCAGAAGTCAGTATGAGGACAATAAAACTCGTGGAGTTTTTTTTAAGCCTACCCTTCCCTCAGCTTTCACCTTTGACTGCTACTTGTACTCCTCCTTCAGGAAAGCCAAAAAAGCAGACACTGATACAAACTAAGAAAAAGACCTTGCCTAGGACTTAGCATTTGCAGTCTGTGTTTAGTTACATGCACAAAACCAAGTTGTTAGGAGATAAGTATACTGTGTGCTTAATGATCTTAAGTTATTCCATGATAACACACATAGATTCTTGTCCCATGATGAATATAGGTTTTTTTGATGTTCAGGAAAAAACTGAGCTACCTTCTCAAGCTTTTGGCTCGCAGTTCATGCACAGCATTTGCTATAGTTATATGGCACAGCGTAAGTTTTCAACCTTTCTTACCTTCCAGAAGCATATCATGATATCCATCCTTTATGTTCATTTCAGCTCTCCCACCTCCAAGAGGACGCCCAACAAGGCAGCTTCCAAGGAAACTTCCTTTAGGTCAAAGCCCCTCAGTAGGCATTTGCTTAGTTTTTTGACATACCTCTCCAAGCACCAAGTCAGCCCTGCCCTAAGAGCCTCATAACTTCTCACAACACTGTAAGCTTCTTCAACGCTCTTGCTAAACCAATATAACCTCTAATCAAAGAGGTGTAGGAGGTCCCTCCTGGACTTCTAGAGACATCCACCACACCCACCAGTGTGAGAACAGATTGATTGCCTAGGTGATACAACACAAGCAAGGCTGAGCTCAATGCCCATCAGTGGTGCTGGGCAGCAATTGGTTTTAAGTGGAGAAAAAATCCCATTATGGGAACAACATTGACAACTGGTTCTCCTGGGATGTGTTTCAAAAGCAAAGGAATCAGTACCTCAGAATTTGGACACGAATGAGGTTAATTCCTGTCTCACAGGCCTGTAATCACTTGCCCTATCGCATACATTTTTTTAAATAAAAATAAAATTGTAGGTCCCAGTATTTTAAATAAAAAAATACTGCAGGTGCCAAACAGTTTTATATCCTTTGAGCACTTTGCAGTTCTAATTACTTCTCACCTGGCCCAACCAATATGGCTAAGCAAGTAAGGACTCATGGCACAGGAGGTAGCACTTGCCCACAGGCTCACAAGGCTTTTGAAAGGAGTAGGAAACCCTCAGCTTTTAGAAATAGAGTATTTCAAGGTGCATTACCAAACCCTAACTGAAAACAGACCTGCTGCTGGGCTGCAGCTGCCAACATGTCAGCCAAGGAGAGCATGAAGTTGTGGGTAGTCTCCAAGGCAGGGATGGCTTTTTAACTTCACTGTTATCTCTCATGTGGTTGCCCTGACTCTCTATTGAAACATCGTAAGAGCTATAAATGAAAAAGACTATGAAAGAGCTGTGCTAGTGATGGTAACATTATTAACCGGTGCTTTCTCTGTGGTCTGATTATGACATAGATGGAGTACCTCTTAGAATTAATAAAAGGTAAACAACACAAAGGACCTCAGTGCAAAGTGATGGAATAAGGGTTCATTTGTCTTGTATTTCACTTTTGTGGTGGCTTTTTTTTTTTTGTTGAAGAAAGTTCAGAGGTCAAACAGAACTATACGTTGAAGTAAAATGTTTAGATGTACATAGGTCTTTGCATTCCCGAACAATAACCTGTTCCTCAGATGATGAAACCACTTTGTCTTTTCCTGATACCCTTCTGTTTCACCTTCCACATACCAAAGCTTATCATACAATGGTTGCTGGCAGAGAAATGAAGGAAAAGGAACAAATGCACCCTGAGCACAACTGCATTAAATTCAATACAAGTTTGCCAGGGCTGCATTTGGCCTAGTACCCATATAAAGTAATTACAGCAAGCTTTTTTTTTGTAGCCATAATTAGATTATTAGTGTTATTATCCTTAAGAGGCAGGGCAAGCAGTGGAGAGAAACAAAGATGTTTTGGGACAATCTGCTTGGATGTAAAGAGGCAATAGGGAGCTGGCAAACTAGTTTGTTGGCTAGAGAAAGGTGGTGGGTCCTGGGAAAGGCAGGATTGTGGTAGTCAGCTTGGCAAGAAGCACTGATTAGAAAAAGCCTCTCAGCCACCTCTGTGGCCGTGGGGGTCCTGCAGTGTGGCAGAGCAGGAAAACCCAGCTCCATCAGGCTGTTGTCCATCCAAGATAAAGTGGACCATATCCTAAATTTTACCAGGAAAAAGAAAATGCTTTAAAAATTGCAGTTATTTCTCTCTTTCTTCACTAACTTTTTTTCTACCATCCAGAGCACTGCACACAACAGGCTTACACATAAGCCTTCTTAAGCAGCAGAGTTTTCTTACAGGTGTTTGCCTCACTTTGCCTCCCAGCGCAGGGCTGAGCTGGTTTTGCGTAAGTCTCTGAGTGTTCTCTGTCGCTTTTCCCTTACCAGTGGTTTACCCTTTTGTGGCACTGATGTTTTGTATATTTAGCTACCAAGCACAGTTACTCTGTTCCTTACTCTCCATACAAAGAGGAAAGCACCTCCTTTAGTCATTGTACTGTCTCTCCAAAGACAGTTTTCATCCTGTGGGCTTTTTTGTTTAAGGAATATAAAAATAAATGGAATTTCCTCACCTGTAACTATGAATATAACTTCTTCTTTTCTTTTCAGCATCTTCTGCAGAAGGACTAATGCACTAGAAGCACTCTTAGGTTAATCAGGTTTTTTTGTCAAGAAACCTTCCAAAATCAATGAACTATCAGACTAATACTACAGCTACACTTTGAAGTACTTCGAGTCAGACTGGTCCCCATACTAGAGCCTGTAAGGAGCACTGTAGTGAAAGCCATTTTGGTCAGCAAGTGTAGGATCACAGTGTGGTCAGAGTGGGAGGAGGACAGAGATCCCAGGTGGTGCCAGGGTGAGGGCAGAGCCCAGCAACTGGGTCCAAACTCAAGATAGGAGGAAGCCAGACTATGGGGAGGGAGCCTATGGCTCTGTCCTTGGCTTGTTAACAGGCACTAACACGGATCATGTATCTGGACCATGGTTACACTGGGAGCTCTCTTTCCTGTGGTCAAAAGCAGGACCATTTCAGTAAATGTGGGTGTCAACAATAATATAAAGCTTTACAGGTGTATATTTTTAAATGTGGATTGCAAGAAAAAAAAAAAAAAATCTGCAAAAGCTTCTTTAGGATGGATAAAATTCCAGGATTGTCCCCCCTACTCTTTTCCTGCAAAACAGTTGAAATAGTTGGGCTGATTATGTCTGGAGTATATTTAGCCAGAATCAGATACCCACCATGGAAAACAGCAGCTTCAACAATTTGTTGATATTGAAAGCAACAGAAAACATGCAGATAAGAATGGCAAGAAACCTTAACTATAGCTGCTGCTTCCTACACAGCCTATAATTAGATACCAGGGTAGTACCTTGTACATACTTAAGACACAAGCCAGAATACTTCTTGCTTATTTTTCCATCCCTGTGTTCCCATCTGCACTCTTTGTGCTGTCACTTGCCAGCTTTCTGACAAAGCAATATATCTGTGGCTGAAATTTGCTAGGAACCTTTGTGAAAAATGTTTGCTACAACACAAAATGCTATTAATTTTTTTTTTCTCTGAATAAGTCCTGAGAACTGTAAGGTTTAATTTCCTGCCTCTCCACTTTCCTGACTTCTCTTGTTAACCTCAATTTATTTTTTCGCCTCAGCCTGTTAGAGAGCTTTACAAACTACGGTGTCGTTTTAACACTTATTTTTCATTCTGGCGCCTGGTTTGTGAAAACATCAAGTTAGATATTCTACATTTTTTTAAAAAAGACCCGGTTTTAGATGCCTAAGCACACTCTGAGAAGCTTGACTTTAGGCAGCCATTTTTGGACACCACGACCCTAGCAAAGTGCTCTTCAGACTCTTACATCTAAGTGATGATCGTGGTCTTTTTGCAAGTCAAGAAACACAGCCAGTATTTAAGGGCACGTTTTCAGTCCCGCTCTTTAAACCCTCAGTGGGGAAGACCCAGAAGGTGTGTGTTGGCAAAGGTGGTTCTCGTGCAGACCCCACATCATTGTCCTTGGCACTGCGTTTGCAAGTGAGGGCAAAGGGAGAGTCTGGCTGAAATGTCCTTGTAGCTGCCTCTCCCCAGCTGGGATGCTGGCCTGAAAGCGCCTTGGGGAGTCGATACAAGAAGCGACATACTACCAAGCTAGTGAGAATAAAATGGCACCGCACCTCACAGAGCATCACTCAGGGAAGGCAGAGGGAGAGCTGTGGTGGCCAAGTGGGCTTGGGCACATTTCAGTCTTTGCTCTATGTGTATGCCAGCTTGGCCAAGTCAACTCCTAGGAGTTATTTAATGCAGTCTGAGGCACAGAGTCATGGTGCCATTCCCAAATGAACACTTTTTCCCAGCTCCAATGCTAAACTAGATTTTGTTACCCTGTTCAAGGACACTCGAATTGCAGCGCAAGCATGTGCCTCCTGCTACGTCTGGTGACAGGACACTAAGCCACCTTCCTTGACTTTTCTTGTGTGTGCGAAGTACTGGGTCTACACCATCAAACAAACCAGGGATGGATTTCATCTGTCATTCAAAGACTCTGATAAAAGATGAGTTCGTTAGCTCCAGGTACAATTAACAGATAGCAGACAAGAGGCAAAGTCTTGAGCTATTTATTTCATCTCCCTGTTAGCCTCCGTAGCAAAAACTCTGTTGTTTATCTAGATGACTTAAGTTTCTAGAGACATAAAAAGAAATCCCTTCTGTGATTTACCAAAAGTTCCCTACCAACCACATAAATCTAACAAATTACTGAATGTGACCATATATGTAACTGTAATTTCTCTAACTACTGGCCAAAGCTAAAATAAGTGTGGAATTTAATGCAAGTGCTCATGAACTACCTCAGAAAGGAAAAATATTGGAGTGCATACTCATTTGAAAGAAAAAAATAACTTCTTTTGGTGTTTACTACAGGTTTTAGTTGAACAGGGAACAACAGTTGGAAAAGCCTGAAACATTGGCCTGTTATTTCCTGCTGTTTCATTTTAATGAACTTTCTGTTTGTGTTAATAAAAGTTACTTATTTCTCCTCACATAAAATCCTTAATGTATTTGCAATTGTGCTTTCTCTAGCCATTTCTTTATTATATCAGTTTCTCTTTCCCGGGATTAGGTTGGGTGGAGGATGTGAAAAATTGCTAATTATCAGCTTTTAGTGCTGCGACTGTAGTCAGCCCTTTCTTGGGAACATTTCCAACTGAAGGCCAACATCCTGCGTGCATTAATGCTGAGGAGAGATTATAGGCATGTAAGTAACGAACTGCATTGCCCTCTTTGGTCATTACTGAGGGCTATCCCTGTGCAAGTGCCTAAGGCACATCTACGAGGCACTGGGTGACCTTGGTTGCCCAGCCACCCCTGCAGCAATCCCACAAAGATGCTCTAGAGCTTGTCCTGTGACTCACTGCTCTGCCACATTCACAGCCCCAGTTTCCCTGCTGCCTTGCCTTAGGAAACCTACCCACATTTTGCCATACGCACAGCTCTCTCTGCTTTAGCATACTACCCCAGGGCAACTCTTCGCCAGGGCAGAAGGCAAGGCTCATACCCATGAAGGGAGCCCGCGATTAGCTATAACTGGTAGGACTGTTGCTTCATGGGATGCTCTGGTGATGTGCAGGGTTTTTACCTCCTTAAGAGCTCTACTGTAAACTCCATGCAGGACGAGAGTTTTGTCTTCTTGACGCATGACATTGGCACTGAGCATGCGTATTTGCATCCCATGCTGTCTACCTTCCATTGCCAAACACAAGGTCTTTCCTCCAGGTAATTTTCCCTTCCTCTCCCCACTTTCCCACTCTCTGCAGATAGGTAACTGTTCCATATTGCCATAACAACAAGCAGCAGTTCAGCCATGCTGAACAGCCCATGCTGGAGGTCACCATCCTCCATTTGAGAGGGGAAAAAAACAAACCCAAACACCTGCTTTTTTATGGGCACTTCATTATCTTATACAATAGGAGAGAAGATCAGTGCTGGCAACCTTCCTCCACAACACTACCATCACCTGGAAAGCTCATTTTCAAATACAGCTTTCAAGGACATATGCACGCCCTTAGCTGTATGGTGATGGGAAGATTTGCCCGTAAAGGTCTGTGTTAGGAGGAACAACATCCTCTGCAAGTTCCTGCCACAGAAGTGCATACACATTGGCTTGCCATCCCTGCCTAGGCTTCTTCCAATCATCGTGCTGCAGCCATCTTTTACATCCATAAGGGAATAGGTTAGGAGGTAGTAGGAAATTGCAGGTGTGTCACGTACCCTGCAGAAAGGGAAACAGGACATGGATAGGGAAACATCTCAAAAACCAAGATTTGCCCTAAGAATGACTTCCCAGCTGACCTCTTCTGTTCATTTGCAACCCTGAACCAGGAACAAGGTCCCATTACCTTGCTCTCTTATTTTGCCTGTGCCCCCGCCCAGAAAAGTGACTTAGGATTACTTGTAGGCTCTCTTTCTGTCTCCCATAAAAAGATTGATCTAAACTGAGAAGTGCACCCACCCAAAGAAAGGACATGGGTAAATGATACTGTGCCTTGTAAGAAGTCCATAATACATTATAGACATGAATTCTCACCTCATATATGCCAAAACTGGAAAAGGGAAAAAGTTAAAGATCCAAAGAGAGAACTCTACAATGCCCAACTGTCCTGCAAGGGTGAGCCTTTTGCTGGCTTGCCCTCCTCCTCCTCAGGGCTGCAGAAACCTGTAGTGATGACTCTGCAGAGTAAGTGTGGGACAGGGCTGATCCTGAAACGGGCTGTGGATGGTGACCAGGCTGAGGGGAAAGGCCACCACTAACGTCAATACAACAGGTATCAGGCTGTTTCTTCTGAAAGGCTTTGGTCTTTTAACAACTCACTTTGGGTAGTGTGGGCTTGGTAAAGAGCATTTAACCAACTGATCAAGTGGTACTACTTGTTGGCTGAAGGCTATCAAATGAGACAAGATGATACAGTCCTATGGTAATGCAAGTACTTCTTTTTCAGTGTCTGAGCCATGAAGCCATTTCACCTCTGTGTCAGGTCTCTCAGAAAGCTGGTACAAGGGAAAAAATGCTAAAAGGCATCTGAAAAAGTCACTGAACCTGGTAAAGACTGTGACGATATTTCAGGGTAATAGCAGAGAGAACAGCAGGAACTAGCTTAATATTCAGTTCACAACCTGCTAAAAGGCCAGTGAACATATAGAAGACCTGACTGAGCATTGTCCCTCTTTCTGTGACCTGGTGTCAGGTACAAAGCTCAGAGAAGCACACCATGACAGTGAAATGGGTATTTCCCCACCAGCCATAACAGTACAGAAAACCCCACCAGCAACTTTACTAAAAAATCACTAGATGAGTTCATACAACAGGCCATAAGCTTTCATCTAACTCTAAAACCAAAAAATATCTAAAGTAAGCAAAGTCTGTGCTGAGGGACAACACTGCTGCCTCTCATTTCTAAGAAAATGAAAGCAGTTTTAAGGCTACTTCACCACTAACACCTGATGGTAGAAACCTGCAGCCAGGCCCCAGCCCAAGAGCTCTGCATGACCCACAGAGACAAAGAATGGCAGAGCCGTTGAGTTTGGAAAGTGCCTCTGGAGATGGTCTTGTTCAGCCCTCCCACTCTAACTGCGGTTGCCTAGAGCAGAAAAGTTGCTCAGTGCCATGCTCGGTTGAGCTTCAAGTATCTCAAACGGTAGTGACTCTACAACTTCTCTGGACAATATGTTTCAGTAGTCAACCACCCTTACAATGAAAAAGTAGCATGGAATGGAATGGAATGGAATCGAATGGAATGGAATAGAATAGAATAGAATAGAATAGAATAGAATAGAATAGAATAGAATAGAATAGAATAGAATAATTTTAGTTGGAATGGACCTACAATGGTCATCTAGGCCAACTGCCTGATCACTTCAGAGCTGACCAGAAGTTAAAGTATGTTATTAAGGGTATTGTGCAAATGCCTCTTAAACACTGACAGGCATGGGGCATTGGCCACCTCCCCAGGAAGCCTGTTTCAATGTTTGACTACCTCTCGGTAAAGAAGTGTTTCCTAATGTCACTATTCCCGCAGTCATCCAACTCAGAGGACTGGGCAGCCCAAGGTCTATCAGTATTACCAAAGACTGAGTGAAAAAAAAAACAAACCATTGAATACCTCCACTTTTTCTTCATCCCTACTTTTCAGGTGGATCCCTTTTCTTCCTAGTCATCCTTAATCCTCAAAATGAGTCCCCTGGTGGTATCTCAGTTCCCTCACCACAAAACACACGTGGGAATGTCTCTATTCTTCCCAGCGTGGCTGCAAGGGAAGAGACATGGTGTGAAGCACCTGGACACAGGGGCAATGGCGGGGTGTGGGACATGCATCTAACATGATCAATGCTGATGTGTCTGATGTGGTGAAGCAGTCACAGCGCTGCCCTTTAGGAGCCGCTGGGTACAACCAGAATAAGTTCTGATGCCACCTCCTGGCATGTTGTATCTGTGACATGGCTTTTGTTGGAGCACCATCATCAGGCACCGGGCATGATTATTTTGATGAAATACATTCATACATCACCTCCCATCTGGAGTTTAATTGACATAAGGAAACAGAACAGAACACGGAAGAAATATGTGCAGCAGAGTGAGCCAAAGATATATGGGGTCTACTTACAAGCTCAGGTGAAAAACAGGAGAATAATGGCACATATTTTGCAAGGTATTTGACTTATGGGCATCTAACTCTCAAAATCTTGGTGAATGTGCTCCAGAATGAATTGGAAATATGAGAAATTTACTGCACGCTAAGCATTTTCCCCCTAATGAAAGCAGGGGGGCTTCCCACACCTCCTTTCCCCCCTTCCTGCCGCTCATCACCAAACAGAGAAAAGTCAGAAGCTCCTCCAAAGCACACAGGTAGAAATATGATCCTGACACCAGGTTTTACACCTCAATCTACCTCTTATTTCAGCAAATGCTGCTTTACGCTATCAGCCTATCCATCAGTCCAATTCACATGATGGAGGAGGCCAAGAGGAGGGAAGAGACAGGATGTCAAGAAAGGTCTGTTGCAGAAGAGGCATCAGGGAGGAGCAATTTTTATAAAGTCATTTGTAACTGTGGAGCAGGGCCACTGCTGGCTGGGGGCTGAGGTGACACACACTCCTATTATTCATGCTAGACAAAACCATAGGACATGTAGCCCAGCTTCTTTTGCTGCTGCTGCTGCTACTATCACTGGCTCCTCAGACTGGTTTCAAACACTGTCCTGTGTTCCAGGGATGGTATCCAACCAAGCTGGCTGGCTCTAGAGAGGAGAAAGATCTGTTCTGAGAGACAGCCAAGGAAAATGATCTGGATAAGCTCTGTGAAGCCATTTAGAGATGGCAACGCTACAGATACCCCTTAGGAAATGGGAACCAGTAAAAGTAAGTTGTGAGGTGTTAGGGAGAGAAGCAGAGTGAAAAGGTGAGTGAGTGCAGGCAGAGTGAAGATTTGTTTGTTCTGAATTCATGAAGTATTTTGCCTGTACAGAGCCAAAGGACTATAAAGTTTCGGTCTGTACTTGTTTTTAACGCTTATTATTTCTTGCCTTGGAAGAAGAGGCCTTTATAACTTGACAGAAGAAATAAAGCAGTCTACCAGAAAACAAGTGAGGCGTGAACTGCAGTAAGAACAAGGGGAGATCTGTTTACAAGGCAAGATGAAAACATAAGTAATTAGCTTACCAACAGACAGAGACTGCTTTATCAAAAGGCAACATGATGCACAGAAGACCTTTACTGATGGACACATAAGAAACTATTTCAAGGAGATCAAATTTAAACTCAGCTAACAAGAATTTAATGGTGCTCTGTCATTAGTATTTCAGATAGCTCTTACAGAAGACCTCACCTACATTATCCAAACTTTTCCAGTCCATTTTAGTATTCATAAAGTATTCATGTGGCCCTTTGCAGTGAACCCCAGGCTGACTGGGGGATGCTACTGGTTAATGAGCATCCCATTCAGACTTACTGTGGATGAGAGGTGGCCTTAGGCAGAGTCACAAATGCAATTTTGTGATCTTAAAAAGGACTTTTTTATCTGAAAAAGAAGTGTGGATGAAGGTCAAAACACAGGTCAGGATGTAGAAGTTAGAGACTGTCACTTCTGATCCACCAACATCCTGTGTGACTCTCAGTAGAGCATGATCTCTGCATGTATTCATTTCAAAAGCTGAAATAATGGTAAGAGTTACTTACTTCAAAAGGCTGCTGTCATGACTAATCGCAACAATGTTTATAGAACACTATCAAATTCTCGGGCAGAATACATCAGAGAAATGCAAAGTAGTGTTTATAATTGCAGAGAAAAAAAACTCTAAAAACATCAAGGTTGCAAACACAAGCATTTGAAAGCTGGGAAATGCCAAAATTAAGGTCGTCAGTGAAATCTTTGTTTGGCTTCTCTGTTTGCAAGTGTTACAAGGTACATTGCAATTATGACATGTCATTTCAGAACAGTATATGGCAACTGCAAAGCAAATGCTCTTCCTCTAGCAACATATATGTAGAAGGCAACATATACATAGAAAGGCAACAGACTCCCTTGTGGGGATGTGAGTGGAGTTGGCCCAAAGCCTAAATAGCCACGTATCCAAAGGTTTCCTATTGACAAAGAATGAATATTTAAAGGTGTGTGATAAAACATGATGCTGGAAGTATCCATACTGGTGCATAAGTCACACTAATGGAAAGCAACACAACATACAGTAGTGTTATTGACAGTGATTGGTAGCTCTTTGTCATTCAACTTTTTGTTAGAATTTGTTTTTAATTAACTCATTCTGCTGTTCGATCACTTTTTTGTTATGTCTGTGGCATCCCGTACTGCTGTTTCTATATCTCTTCTTTTGCTCCTCTCCCTTCATCCCTTCTGCATTTAATCTTATTATGTTATCTTGCTGTCATCTCTGCTATAGCCCCATTTATGCCACTCCTCTTCCCCAACCCAATGCCTTCAGATAAAAGCCAATTTCTCTGGCAAGAGCTCTGGCAACAGATTAGCATCACTTTGATTACAAATTGCACTGTGAAACTGAGAAGAGATCCAAAGCAAGAGAGAAAAAATATCAGGTAACAGAGGGCAGGAGAGTTTGCGAATGCCACGGAGCTCCATGAAGCATCACCCTGCAATCCTGGCAGTTATGCAGCCTGAATGGCTGGGTGGCAGCCTGTGTAAACTGGAAGGGGGCTGCCCAAAGCTCTGCCTCTTCTTCCTCCTCAATAGGATTTCTGTATGGAATCACCCAGGAGAAAGTGAGGTTCTTAGAGAAGAAATACCA
The DNA here is from genome assembly GCA_013397275.1 of Burhinus bistriatus. Lineage (NCBI taxonomy): Eukaryota > Metazoa > Chordata > Aves > Charadriiformes > Burhinidae > Burhinus > Burhinus bistriatus. The sequence continues at coordinate 320,449 of VYXH01009018.1, forward strand.
TTCAAAGCCGAATGTGTAGTGAGCAAAATTGATAAGAAATATTGCAGGGGAAATGAAATTTCAAACAGAGAAATAGGTTAATGATAAGCCTCTCACACTTGGGTTATTTTTTCATGTCAGTTAAGCCTGGGATAGGTCTATTAGGTTTCATTGGAGTTACAGCACTGTACACAACATCAGAATTGTCCTACGGTATTTTGAGTATTTTCCCTCCTTCCCTGCCCCACTCACCCTATAGCCTGAAAGTGTCTGTCTAAAGGACAGGAGTCACATTTTCACGAGCCAAATAACAGAATTCAAAGTGTGCTAATGATCCAAGCTGTTGCATTTGGCATTTTGAAAGGGCAATGCTAGGATCTGAGATTATAGGCACAAAGACAGATTTAAGCAAATCAAATTCTCAGAAATATTCCCATCTAGCCCACTAACTTGAATTACAATGTTTCTAGAGGTGACATTTAGCTAACTATAGCATTTGGAACAAAAGGACATGGCTTCCTAAGACAACTTTTTCTTCAGCTTTGTAAAATGATGTGTATTCCAAGGACAGAGGGGTAGAGCCCACTGTGATAAATGAAGTGGAAACCTCAGTTAAAAACATGACATTGTTTCACATAGGAGTAAACATTCCTTTTTTTGTCTCATTGAAGAGTATTGGCTTTTTTTTTTGCAGGCTCAGAAATCAGACTGGGTGTGAGATAGAACATTGATTACATCGGGTCACCCGCAGAGTTATCCAGGAACAACAACTGCAGTTTAGATTCACGGCCTGTCTTAGCTCAACTTACTTGAGGCGTGCAAGTCACTAGAGAGCATCACAAAGCTTATTTGCACTTCCAGGCTTATGTGCCTTTCAGCCAAGCCCATTGCAGAACTCTCCTCTTTTATTCTGAGCACGAGTAAAATTTCTGTCAATTGCGCCAGATAACCCGGCTGTGCTATAATACAGTTTTCTTTAGGCTGGCTGTATGGACAGGAATTAGTTCATTTGGCTAGATGAGAATCCTGAATGACTCAGATCTCCCCAGAGCATTACCACAATAACCTGCGTAAAACATGTTGCAATCACTGCTTAAAGTATCTGCAGCTTTATGGTGTCTGCAGATAATCCCATCATCCTCGAAGTAAATGATATAAAGAGCTTGGAACAACCTGATATGAAGAAGTGTGCTGTCCCTGTGCCACAATGCTTGTAAAAGAGACTGATAGGCAGAGGCACTGAGCATGATCCCCTTTTCTTTTTCAGAGGGAGAAAACTGAGACAAGGCCCAGCAAAGTCTTCTCTGGAACTTGCATCTTGACACACGTCAACACATCCTAAACCCTGTTCCTCCCTAAGTGCTCCCTTATTCCCACAAAAAAGGCTCCAGGTTAGTTCTTCTCAAAGGACTTGGCTGACAAAACCTGATCTTCTCTCTTTGCTTCCACCACAAGAAGCAGGAGTGCAAACTCACCTGGGTACCTTGTCCCAGAAGTCTCCTCATCCTGGCGCAGAAGTCTCTGAAGGTGAGAGGTACGGGACTGCCATCTGTAGTGGTTACAACTCTCAGAAATGGCTTAACATGAGAAGAACTTGTATCCTCTGGCCTGACTATAAAGGAAGTGGATGCTTTATGTACTGTGGGGCATAAGCGTGCAAGTTCTGAAGCTCATTTGGCCATCTCCATGCTCCAGACCAGGCTTCCCAAATTACCAGTCACTTGAGAGAAAGCAGGCCCGCACTCCCAGGGGAACAGCTCTGTTCAGTCCTTGGATCCTTTGTTAAGAATGTCTCTTGGTTAACCTTACCCCCAGCCATAATGTCAGTCTGACATATTACTTGCTCTCCTTCAAGTGTTTCCAATGCATTGTCAGAGATTTCTCACTACCCGATACAGACTTTTACCTTGTTTGGGTTGTTAAACTTGTCGTAGCTGCTATGAGGTACTCAGGAAGGTGACTGATATTTTCCAGGAGTCTCTAGTGGCAGAACAGTTGCTATAATTAACCATATCTTGTTTTTCCTCCTTCTCCCCCTTGCTGTCACTCACAGAGTGCAGGCAACAATGCACATCATAAGTGGGTGGCCCTCTGGATGAAACTGTTGTCTTTGATGAAACTAAAAATGAAAAACAACCCAAAATGCAGCAGGAAACAGTCAGATAAAGTTTCAGATAAAAACAAAAAGTCATTATACTCATGATTTCCCCAACAGAATTATTTTCTGCTCTCCAAGGAACAGCTGTTTTCAGACTAGATTAGCATCACTTTACTGCTGACCCTTCAGAGTAAAGTTTCAGGGCAGCAGCTTCTCAAGTTCTACATGATTTACCATCTGTATTTTCGTTGTTGTTGCCAATCATCTTGAGTGCAAAATAACACTGAGCAAACCACTGATTCCTGTTCAACATTAGTCATGAGAGGGATCTTCCACCTGATTCTCCAGGCATCCATGTCACACAGAGAACCATCAAAGAGAGATGCTGAGACCAGCGCATCTTGGGGAATTTGAGAATATGGGTCATGATCTTTGTTGCTGTTATGTCTCCAAGGACCATCTGCTTATGTTCAGCAGAGGATAACAACCCAAATACTCGGGGAAAGAGATCAACTGATCCTATCTCTTCTGCTCAGCTGGCAGGAGCAGGATCCAAGCCACTGACAAGCAATATTATTGTATAAAATAAAGGCCCAGTGTAGGCTCTACTCCATGACACTAGTTTGGAAGTTTGCTCCATCACAGGAGTACCATCATCATTCACAACAAGAATATATCACTGTAACAGACAACTTGTTATCAGATTGTAAAACAATTGCAAGAGTGTCTTCGTTTTCTGTATAGCTAAGCACAGACACTAAGGGATGTAGTAGATTATTCCAGGCTACCGCAGTGCCATAATATGGAAGCCATGTGGTTTCTGCCTCCCTTTGCAGGATTTTCCTTACAACTGGAGAATGCAGGGGGCACCTTCTCCCAGCTCATTTAAGGTGACTGACAGGTGTCTCACTTCAATGCTTCATGATAATCCTCTGAGGTACTTTTGAGGTACTTAATAGTGACTTTGTCCCCATATCTGTCCAACTCCATTATCCTGGACTGTGCTGATACACCTCACCTGTCAGTGGGCTCCATCTGGACTAGATCTAGGTCCTCAGCCCCAGACAGCAAAGGCCTTCATCTACAGTGGTTCTTTCCCTGTTGAGCATCCTTCATAATCTTCTGCCAGTAGTGTTTTGAGACCTTTTCAGCTTCGTTTCATCCTCTGCTCTACTCCAAGGTTTTTACTTCTTGGCCCAGTTTTGCAAGCTGCCACCACCAAGGATGTTTATTTTGGTGCTAATTGCCATACCTATTACACCAGCACCACCGGGAGCTGAGCACTGTTAAGTACCAACAATGCCTATTGGTTGCAATTGATGAGTGACGCCCACTCTGTTTTTATGGCTGCTCTTGCCTTCTCCCAATGTTTGGTTGCTCTGCCAGCCAGATATGTTCACAATTTTCATTGGGGAGCCTTTAGAAGTCAGATCAAAGAAGGAACACTATAGCCAGTGGTGCTATCTGGTTCTGAGTGCAAGTTACTTGTATGGCAGGAAATAATTTCCAATCAGCCTTTCCTCTGTGGTTTTTCTTAACTTCTATCAAAAAAGCTTGTGCAACCCATCAGCTAGCAGCATAAGCCCTTCTGGTGGAGGGACACGGTACTGGGTGAAGGCAAAAGAAAAACTGGGACTAGTTTGGCTGTTGTTGCTCTGTGAGATGCAACAACTCATAAAAAAAGCCTCTCCATTTCCATTCTACACCCCTGAAATTTGGCTCACACATCCCTTCAGTCCTGTATTCTGTTTGCGAGATCCATATTCTCCTGGGAAGATACCAGATCTCCAAGGGCAACATTGCAAAATGCAATGTGTGTAATGCAATATGGGGAGAGCAGCAAAATCTCTTCTTAGGGCTCTTTGGCCTGTGAGCTTTGTTCTTTTTTAATGCAACACCACTACATGCAATAGGTCTGTGCCCATCAGGGAACAGTGCCCCAGAAACTTAGGCAAGAGCAGAAAGAAAGTCATTAACCATTACGTTGAAAGTAAATAAATTGGAGAGAAAGTTCTTTCAGCTTTCTGACTCCCTCCAAAGGGATCCTGCCCTGTTTATTCAGCATTTTACACTGCAATGGTTAAAACTTGCTAGCTGACCTGTTAAAAACACTAGCTAGCATTTCCACACAGTGGGCAATGACATCCCTCACGCAGAGGGGCAATAACTTTTGTACTGGGAGAGAGAAGAGGAAGACAAGGCCAAAACTACACCCATAGGTGAAAAATAAGTGGGACGAAGCGCCAAATACAGAAGGGTGAAGTCGGACCCTGCCCAGCTGCCACCAGAGGAGCAGGAAAGCAGAACCACCATTGAGCGACGTGTCATATGGAGGGAAGGAGAGACTGCGATGAGTATGGCAAGAAACCTGGCACGGTCCCGAAAATCCCCACGCACCCCAGGTGCCCAGCACGCCCACCCGTAGCTCCAGCCAGCAGAGGGCAATGCCAGTCCACCTAACACACCGCTTTGCTAGCAAAAGCAATCGAGGGTGGCCCTGTTTGCCAGCCTGTGTCCCCACACTGTCTGAAAACTGTGAATTAAATAGGATATTTCCCGTTTGCAGACTTGTGACACTCCAGTCCTGATTGTGCTCTTTCTTTCACTGATACAGCCCTGAACAGCTCTATGTGCCGTGGAGTGGGGAAACTGGGACCTGTAAGGCGCCTGTCCGACCCATTCAACACAAACACTTTTTCTTCTTATCAGTCTTACAGCCCCTGCAATTGGCTTTCCTGAATCACTTGCTATGCACAATGGTCTGAGTTATTATCCCCCAGCTTCCAGCTCTGAGGCAGGTAAATGATAAGCAGTTTTGTGCTGCATGATTTCTCTGTATTTTTCGAGTATGCCTGGTTAAGCCTTTGGCACTGGACTGTGCAGCTTGACATCACTAGTGCCTTCAGAGAGATGTCAGGCAGAACTGCAGTCTAGACTAACAGGGCGCAGGACAGAGGTGGGTGCTAATTTAACCACCTAGCAGCTACAGTCCTGGGTCATTCTTTCAGGCTATTGCCTCTCCGGTCACTTGTTTCCAAAAGTAAAGCAGTCAAGTTTTGAACTGCTGCAAGAGTTTCCATGCATTAAATGATAATAAAAAAACCCACCTGCCTATGACCATAAATCCTGGGTCATGGAAATACAGACTGGTTTATGCAGTGACAGGAGCAGAGCACAGTTACAAGAGATGAGGGCAGGAGGGCTGGTGTGCAGGGAGAGCACATGGAAGAGCAGGAGAGTGCCTGTGCTTGCTGGGCTCCCAGAAATGGTTGGGACTGAGATGCCACCAAAGTAGCAACTTAGGCAGGTGCTTGGGGAGAGCAGGTCTGTGATGGGTGGGTGATTGCAGGAATTTCTCTATGGGTTGGATGAGTTTGCATAGCCTTGGTAGAGGCTATGTGCTACTGTGAAGAGCCTGGCTCCCTCTTCTTTATAACATCCTCTGAAGCCCAGCTTCCTCATCTGCTCCTCACAGAGCAAGAGTTCCAGTCCCTAACCAGTTTGGAGGCCCTCCCCTGAACTCACTCCAGTTTATCAATGTCTAGGCCCAAAACTGGATGTGTTATTTCAGATGTGGCTTCATGAGTTCTGTGTAGAGTGGGATGATTCCTTCCCTTGACCTCGTTGGCTGTGCTGTTGTTGATACAGCCCAGGAGGCTGGTGGCCATCCCTGCTGCCAGGGTCCGCTGCTGGTTCACGCTCAGCTCACTGTTCACCAGGGCCCCCAGGGTCTTTTCAGCAGAGATACCCCCTAGACAGGCAGTCCCAGCCTGGGTTGCTGCACCAGGCTCTTTCTTCCCAGCTATGGCACTTGTTCTTGTTGAAGTTCATAAGGTTCCTGTTAGCCCATGCCCTCAGCCTGTCTAGGTTCTGCTGGACAGCCACCCTACCCACCGTTGTATCGACCATCACTAGCTTTGTGTCACCTGTGAACATGATGAATACGCACCTTGTCACCCCCTCCAAGTCACTGATAAAGGTGTCAAATAGGGAAGTGCCAGGAAAGACCCCTGCATTACTCCACTTGTTTCTGGCCTCCAGGTGAAGTATGATCCATTAACCACTTCATTACACCAGCCTTTCAGTAGAGGCTGGTACACAGGAACAGGGCCTTCCTACCCCCAGGTGTCTGGTGAGGATGCGGTACAAGCCCCTTACCAGTTTCCTTCCTTCCATTTCCTTACCTTTCTCCCCAGTCTCTTCTGTACAGTAAAGAGAAAGCAACCAGGCTGAAGGAACTTAATAATCCATTGGTAAAGCCTGTTTTTTTTCTGTGGAACAGCCTGGAGATGATAACATTTAGGAACCCCTCACCCATGTCAAATATGGATTTTAGTATAACTGAGGCATTTCAGCTAGCTGGTTTGTTTGGGGGTTTTTTTTGGAGTTGCTGACACATTTACAAGCCATTTAACCTCAACCTTCTTCAGATAACTCAGTTCCAGAATGGACAAAGCCTCCTTTCCTACGTCACAGGGCTCTATGTACATGGAGGATGGATGTTCAGGGGACACTAAGTATTACAGCCTTTGGTCTAGGGCTTCAGTATTTGCTTCTCCTCTTGATCCAATCTCCTGAACTCCACAGTCGGGATAGGTACAGGAATGAAAGTACCTACAAAGGCCTCATAGTCCTGCCATCCTGGCCGCCCAAAGACCACTAGCTTCCTCATTTGCCCTCAATCAAATAGAACCAGAAAATCTGGCATGGCAGCTCTGCCCCAAAAGGAGGGATCCAGTCACACGTGTCTCGGTACACGCACATATATAGCCCTGCACCTTTCTCTTCTAGTCAAAGACAAGCAGAGGTGTGGCACAGGCTGAAATATTTTCCTTTTCAATAACAAAATGCTCCAGCTCCTGTGCCTTTAGCTTTGCAACAGCTTGTAAAGCAAACTGCACTGAGTGCTGGAATCAGCAGTAAAATCCCATCTGATTTTTTTTTTTTTTTTTCCACGGGAACAGCTGGGTTAAAAATCTTTGACTAACAAGTTTTCACTGCCGTGCTAATCGCTTTTCTTAATCAAATCAATGAACCATCCAATTTAAATCTGTTTCTCATGAAACAAACATTTCACAAAGATGCAGGTGAGATAAATAACCTCCAAACTGGAGACACTGAGCTGCAAGGGTCCCCCAGCTCATGGTTCCTGCCTTTCCTGGCAGCCAAAGACGTGAAGGGAGCAGTCACCCAGCTCAGGGTTAGGGCTGGGACTGCTCCTCACTGTGCTGGGAAGGGCAGATAAACTGCCAGGCCTCTCGTGGGTTTTGTTGTAGCTGAGGGGAGTAAGTGCAGCACTGCGGCACAAGGACTTTTACAGGCTCCAGCTGAAAATTAAACATCCTGTTGTTATTTTAAGGGATATTTAAAGTTAAGGTCCTCTGCCTCACGCTTAACTGGAATGAGTAGAGCTAGTGGATTGTTTCGTTTGCTTAGAATAAACTTATCCTCTCTGCAAGGGGAACACAACAAAATTAAGCCAGACCATGCATAGGCAGATGTTCCTATAACAAGGTGACTCCCTGCCAGAGAAGAAAGCTCTGATCCAGGAACTGCTTCAGCATACGGTACCAAACACCCCTGCTATGCTGGAAAGCAAAAGCATGATGATGCTGTGTTAATGGATTCACTGCGCGGGGACATAGTGACACAGATTTGTGCCTCTGCTCCCTCCCTTCCAAGTAACCCTAAGGAAACCAGTGAGCCTCACTGAAACAGCCTGAGATTTCCCCTACTCTGCCAGCCTGCAGCTCCTCGGAGGGACATTGTGCAAAAATCATCTCTATGAGGGCAGTAGCACATAGAGAGCACAGAGGAATTTGCCATGGCAGTTCTTCTCCCCACACTTGAAGCGTCCTGTAGTTTGCAGGCTTCCAGCCTACCCGTATGAAAGCACACAGCCTCACTACCTGAAGAGCCACTGCATCATGGAAAAATACAAAAGGAAGTTAAGAAAGGCTGAAGACAGTATGACAGGAACTGAGCCGCAAGGGGGAATGCTACTTAAGGCTTGAGAATGGGCAGTGTTGTTTTTTTAAAAAAAATCTTAATAGAGAAATAAATAAATGCTGTCATTATGAAGTGACATTTCTGGTCCTTGAAAGCTGTCTCTACTGTTTGATGGAGGAGTGTGGCAGCCTTCTGAGCCGAGATGTTTATTCCCGTATTAAAGTCATTTGGGAACTGAGCTGAGTGATATATGTTAGTAGAGCATCTCATGTTTGCTTTCCTTTAGCTGAGCCTTTGAGTATTGAGTTTCCTTGCAGAAGCCTCTGAAGACGTCTATATAGGACCATCCAGGTAATGCCCAAAGAGACACAAAGACCAAAACTTCTTGAGCTGCACAGGATTCCTAAGCAAGGGATTGCTGTCAAGATTGAAGCGTAGAGGATCCCCCTAGCCTTGGGCCAAAGGAAAACAAGCATGTAATTGCTGGATATCTTGCGATCCAGCTAACATACAACATGTTGTGACTACGTGCTCTTACAGGAGACCACCGCACATCCCTGTCCCCACTCCCCGAGATACAGCCACGCTGAGCAACCTGCCAAGCGCTGCTAAAAAACCCTAACTGCCTTAACACGGCCAACTCTTAAGGTCCCTGCAACTAATGTTTCATGCATGCCAGGAGGCAAGTACCCTGTGTAGGGAAATAGGACGCTAATCAAAGAGTTAGTTACAGGATATTAAACTTGGTAAGGTGCTGTTACAAATAGGTAAGGCAAACAACATTCTGGGTAATTAACACACATGTATGATCAGCCTGTAATCTGAATAAGGGGTTTGCCTGTGAGGATCTGGATGTTGCTTTATTCCTTAAAGCTTCCTAATGGTTTGTCCAGGTAACCACGACGGACAAGCCTGACTTTACAAACTCCCCCTGGATCATTTCAAAACAACGCATCAGGAAGATGTAGCAGGAGTACAGATCTCCTGATGTCTTTACCACAAACCTACGGAAAGGTTGCCTGCTTGCTGCAAACATTGTTCAAGCTGAGCAGGTAATAAGCAGGTCTGTGAGTGAGCACATGTGCTCCCCCAGCACTGAGAAAGAGTTTAATCAGCTGAAGAAGGGACAGGGACTTGGGTCTCTCTAGGAGCAGCGTTGAGACTAACAGGGTGGTAATTGGTGGGCTGCTCCCTGAAAACAACATGGAAGAGCTATTCTCAGCAAGAAATACATGGAAGCCCTCAAGTGAAAGAATTATCCAAGGGCACAATGAAGGAAAGGCAACTGTATATGGACGCCTCACACTTGCCTGTGCAGTTCAGGAAAGAGGAACAATTGCTTCTAAGAACTGTTGTTATGCCCTGAGGCAGAGGATGAATTGAACCCATTAGAGTTGTTCATCCTTATCCCTGGTGGCCACTTCAAAATACTGGCTTTTGCTTAAAGAAAAGTGTACAGCATTTATAATTGCAAAATTAACCTTCAAAATCAGAACCCAACATAAACGAAGATGCTGTATCAGCAAAGGCTGAAATGAGAGCTCTGAGAGGTTGCTGCCATTTAGCACCTGAAATTGCCAGCTCTGGAGCCAAACTGGCGGGTGAATGTCAGCAAAATGCTATTTCTCTCCTGGTATACAAAGGCTATTTAGTGACCAGCTGATGCTACAGGTTTTCCCACAGGCAGTATTTGCGTTACTACGACTGCCACCCCCTTTTTGACTTTGCTATGAATATGCTATACTTTTATTTATGTTCAAATACAAAATTTCCAAGACTAAAGATTTCAGAATATCCCAGTGCCTGGGCTATGAAATCCAAATTTTGACACGTGAATTAGATTTTGATTTTTCTTTTCCCCACAGACACTGGGTACCTTACAGCTACATTGACCATACAGGGCATGTGATTCATACTACCGTCATGCAAGAGTTATTCTTGAGGTATAATTTGGGTGGGGGCAGAAAGGAGGGAAATTGTAGACTGTGCTTTTGTGTGATACATAGGGAAGTATGGTAGCAGGATTTGGTCTGTGGAAACCTGAGACAGAAACTCAAGTGGCAAACTAGGGAGATACATAACCCTCTTTTATGCCATTTTAATGGCTAAATCTGTGGCAGAACTCTCATCAGCATTCCCAGTCTGACTAACACCTGGCTCTTGACCTGCATAATACACCCTGAGGCAGCAAACACACACGCATCTGTCCGTATGATCCGGTCACTAGCTAACTCTTCTTTTAAAGCAGCTTGAAGGTGAATGTGGTTACACAAAGCCCACTGGGAACCATGCAGAGAGCCTGGAGGTGAGTTGGTACAGAATTGGGTAATGCCCCCTCAGTACTTCAGTCTTGGGAACTCAACTTGCCCCCTTTTGATGAAACGTAACTTCTGATCCCAGGGTAAACATATTGTAATCCACCCTACTGCATCTGTCCTGGAGCATTAATATTTGACATAAATCCTAAAGGAGGCTCTGTTCTTTATTACTAATTTGTCAGAGGTGGATGGATAGGAAAGGTTGTGGGCAATATGGCAATGGCATAGGCAAAGGGTCCCTTCTGGGAGCCTGATTATTGGAAATCAGCTGCTATTTACACAGTTAATGCCATTCACTTCTTGCACCTGCTCAATCATTCATTTCCCAGTGCAAGCCAGCTTTGCCCTGCTGCAAAGTCAGGGAATTTAAGGGAGTTACACCTGCAGGCTTTTTCTTTCTCTCCAACGATTGCAAAGTCCAGCTTATAAAACTCAGACTTGTATATTTCCAGCCCTTTATCTTCCTTTTCTGTGAATTCTTTTTCTACCTATTTATATGTATATATACACTTTTCCAAGTATTTATGTTTTGGATAATGAATCCAAAGCCCTCTCTTTCTAACTCTTCTTGGACTCCCAGCCTGTTCCTGCATTGCACAAAATCCATTTGATTCTATAATCACCTAAAAAACAAGAAATTCTGCTAGTGTCCCAACTTACGCTATTTTTTGTTTATATTCTAGTCAGTCTTTGAGAGAGGCTCCACCCTACATCTAGGGACATCTTATTCTTTATGATGTCCCTACAAATGTAAATTCTGTGCTGTAATCCCCAGCAAACACACTTTTATAGTAGACTCAACTTTGAATTTTGGTTAAAAAAATCCCAAAAGAAACCACGAAGGATTATGCAGCTATCTGTCTTCCCACTCTTGCCCCCAACTCCTTTCTCGATAATGAAGCTCTGCAGAGAAGCCTCAGGCCGCCAAGTAGGAAGGAAGGAGGAAGGGAGAGAGCTGTAGTCCCATGGTTCTACTTACTAGTGCTAAAGGATGTACCAGCTGTGAGTGAGATTATGGGAGGTGCAATTGCAGCTCTGAGCACCTGAAAAACCTATCAGCAAGAGTTAATTAATACAAAAGTGAAGGTTTCTGGTTTTTGCATAGATCTTTCTATTATGAAGAGGACTCCCATATAATGGAAAATCCATGCTTCTGCCTAGCAGATAAAGCATTTGCAACACTAACCTGTTAGCTGGGTTTGCCTCCATGGCATTGTTGAGGTGTCATTTATTGTAGAGCATCCATATACTTGTTGTCTTACTTAAATACGGACTGAATGAACTCCCCCCATCTGCTGAAGTCTTGTCTTTGATTACAGAAATACAACAGCAGGAAGAAGGTCAAGGTCAAGTAAAGCAGATAAACATATGATTAACTCTGAGCAGATAAGGACTCACCTGTCTTCAGTGGGAACAGCCTTGTACTAATTTGTCTGATTGAACCAGGGTTGGAGGAATAAACCAGATTAAAGGGAATGGCAACACAAAATTAAAAAGTAATAAAAAGCTTAAAGATGAAAACAAAACAGTCCATGACCTCTCTTTTTTTGTTTCCATCTGAAGAAAAAACAGCCGGTATGCTCCTGAAACCAGCACATGTCAAGTCAGACACTGGAAAGGAATTGAGAGGATTATTTCACAATTTTATTGCACAACTGAAAATTAATCTTTTTTTTTTTTTTTTAATATTTACAAGCCATTTATTTTGCACACACAATCTAAACAGCATTTTCCCCGATAAAATTGTCACCTAGAAAACGTACACATGGACTGAAGCATACACGTAAATGAAATGGTTTGTGTTAAACACAAGTTGCCTCAGTCTAACCCTGGAGGGGGAGGCGCTTGGGAGAAGGGGCAGCAGAAGGAAAGAAGACACATTTTTATTTTTTCTTTCTTGAAATGTTACTTAAGGATCTTTCCCCAACCTGGGGACAAAACCAAAAGAGTTCAGTATTAGTTCCAGCCAGTCAGGTAATGTACTGACAGGGTGGTAAGTTGAAGATTCAAGACCCTTCAGTGCCACAAGCCTTGCAAGAAGCCTTGTTTCATGCATGGTTCACCCTAAAGGTCGCGATATCCCAGTTTTCCCCTGGAGAATGTAGAATCACCTTGGTCACGATAGGAAAGCAATGAGGTTTGACTCATAAGAAGAAAGACGCATGAAAGGCTGTTGTTGCTTCATGTGGTGGGTTTTTTTCCTTCTTTCTCATGGATTTCTCACCTGCACTTTTGGAAAAGTGGTGGCTGACACTTCAAATGCTGCCACTGGTCTTGGCAGAGCTGGACAGTGATAATACAGTGCAATGAATGTTGCACATCCTTACCAGCAATGCCAGGGGTAATATTTTAACCTACATTACGAAGCCCACAGCTTTGTGCTGAGAACGAGTGCTTTCCTGGCTATTAGCACAAGCTGTCTGTCACAATGCATATCACAGTCTCTGGAGTCCACAAATCACTCCCCTCCCATGGCTGATCTGCCCACACGTTTTCCATTATACAGATTGTTGTTTTCAAGTTTGTCAGCTAAAACTGAGTAGACTTACTGCTTAGTTTCCAGGGGATTTTGACACCTGCAATCTTAAATGAGTAGGTGGTAGCTGATGTTCACTGGCCCAGATTTGTCCCACGTTACTTTGGGCAGGTGTACACCTGAGGCACCTGTGTGGGGACCATCAGCACTGTAACCTTTTCTGCTAGTCAGAGAGCAAAGGGTGATATAGGGCTTCAGTGAACAGAAATGCCCTCTGCAGTAGTCCCTCTTACTCCATTGACTATCAAAGGAAACTGAAGGGACCAGCTCCACCATAATGGGTCTCAAACAGCTTCCAAGTTGCACGGGATGAATCTGGGCCTGAATGCTTCCAGCTGGGCACCTAAAAAACTAGGGATTCTGGCACTGCAAAGTGCATTTGGTATTTAGATCAGTTTGGTGCCATCTTTCTTCAGGTTTTGGACCCTCTGCTGTAGGGTGGAGAAACAGAGTAAGTGATGCCAACGTGATCTACAGGGAGTTTGGAATGAAAGGGGTTTGTTACACTAGTTAGTGCTTGTCCATTGGGAACCATGCTACTGGGAGATGGCTTTGTGAAAGGCAATTCAAATGCAGAGGAAAAGTGAAACCTATGGCCTCAAACCAAATGATCTATGTCAAGTCTTCTAAAGTAATTGCTTCTTCCAGAGCCACACATAGTCACCATCACCATCTTCTGCATAGCTACCAGCTTGTAGTAATGTGTCAGGTCCTAAGCAACCTGACCTTGTTTTGGCATTAACAGTATTAAAGGCCTAAGTCCCTCACTGTCCTCTCCCCCAGCAGCCCAAATACTTGTTTTTCTCTTGTTTTTTTTTAAATGAGTTATTGGTGGTTTAAGGAAGCCAGCAATTAAGAGATGTCTTTTTTCTATGTAAAAGTTATAACCAGGCCTCAACACTGTAGAAACTGTGTTTACTGTCTTTAAAATACCTGCCAACACCAATATAAGGCTGGTATAAACATCGATTTAGGGGTGCAGCAGATTGGGAATGTGCAGAAAAAGTGGAAAAAAGCAGCAAAAATGTGCTGGCTGAGGAAGGATCCTGAAATTGAGCACTACAGAAATAATAGCAAATTTGTAAAGTGTAGAAACTCGCGCTAAAACTTATGGCTTGAGTAGCATACTCATCTTCATAAATGCTGTTGATTTCAGCCCCATTGGATTACTTGCAATAACTCACTTCCTTTCAAAACAGTTTTTTTCTGGAAGATATATGGGCATAGTAGACAGAAAAGTTTGAACAATATGAATATGTTAAAAATAAAACAAAGCATAGTGCTCCCATTCTTACAGCTTCGAATTGCTGAATTTTCTCTCAGGTGGAGGCTTGAAGATTAAAATTGGAAAAAAGCCCTGCAGAAAAAATTTGTATGGAGCCCCAGGTGCCATGCCAGAAACACAATGTGTTGATATTGCCTTAGTAATGAACTCATGCAATGGTACAGCACAAGCCAGTGGTCTTTGCTACTTACTAGAACAGACATTGCTAAGATAGAAATAAAACCTGTGATAGCACAAAGGAAAGAAAATCCCCCATGCTCTGCACTGAAGGGGTGCTGAGGACATCTCAACGACCTCTCAGTTCTATTTTTCAACCCAGATAATGCTGCAATATTCACAAGTCTGACTGATGCAGAAGAATGCTGGATCAGCTTAAGAAAATAAAAAGTTTTGCAAACTGTTGGTTTCACATAGGAAAATGGAAATGAAAGCAACAAAAATTATATAATACTGGGGCCAAAGAGTTGTTTATATTACATGCACTTGTTTCGTTCTGTGAAGCATAATCAGAAAAAAGATGACAGTGCCTGTATTCTCTGCATTCATGATAAAAGCTGGCAGGTTAACATGGTGGATATTTTGTATTGATAACTTTCCATGAATGTTAATCCTTGTGGGTCCTTACAGAACTCATAGATTTTTTTGGATTGCCTTTGCTGTTCTTTGAATATACCCTAACAGTGAAAAGTAAAAGATGTAAACTCTCCATGAGCCTTGCGAACCAGTATGGCAATATTCGCTGACGTTACGGACAGAAAGCATCACTTCATTCATCTGTCTGTTCTCTTATCAACACAGACAGCAGAAGTTGACTGCCCAGCCTGAACACTGAGTCTCAAGCCAGCTGGACTAATTGTTGCTAAAAAAATTAGTAAACATTGGGCAAGGTGTCGAGGGAAAATACACACATCTCTTGTCCTCATTCTGAACCAGCAAACTGTTGAGTCCCATCTCTTCCTAACCCCAAGGGGCCTCTGTCACTCACGGTGAGCATACAAAATGCAGAAAAGCTCAGCAAAGTCTGTCATCAAAATAATAGATTTCATACTGAACTCACTATTGCCATCTAAAAAACCTCAAATCAGAGAGTGGTGCAGCTTCCTTCCTGTTGCTGGTGGTTAGTTCTGACTGGATGAAGAGTCCATGGATCAATCAGCATTGGACAGCTTTTCCTTTCCTTATAGCATCACCGGAGAGCACCGCTGGAACAACAGATCCACAGGCAGATCAAAAGAAGAAATTCTGCGAACCTTGCTAACTACATCGTTCCCCCACCATTGACCCCAGTGCTGACAATTTAAAAAGTCTGGATAGTCAGATTCCTACTGTTATCAAGCTGCTAGTACCCTTTTTTTTTTTTTTTTTTTTCCCCAATGAGCACCAAAGGAGCAATGTGGGAATCCAAAGAACTGAAACAAATTAAACGTCTTTGAGCTGAGAATGGTTTAATCTCAGTGCTGATTTCCATGAATTTTACAACCCATAGAACTTACTGTAGGTGGGTCACATTGGCCAGTGTTGGATAAGAAATGCCACAGATCCAGAATGAGCTTAGTCCAACCTACGTATCCTATGAACAGATCTTAGAATCATAGAATCATTTAGGTTGGAAAAGACCTTTAAGATCATCTAGTCCAACCATTGACCCTACTCTACCAGGTCTGCCACTAAACCATGTCTCTAAGCACCACATCTACACGACTTTTAAACACATCTAGGGATGGTGACTCAACCACCTCCCTGGGCAGCGTGTTCCAAGGTCTGATAACTCTTTCAGTGAAAATTTTTTTCCTAATGTCCAGCCTAAATTTTTTCCTAATGTCCAGTCTAAACCTCCACTGGTGCAACTTGCACCTGTTTCCTCTTGTCCTATTGCTACTTGGGAGAAGAGACCAGCTCCCATCTCACTACAACCTCCTTTCAGGTAGTTATAGAGAGCAATAAGGTCTCCCCTCAACCTTCTCTTCTCCAGACTAAATAATCCCAACTCCTTCAGCCGCTCCTTGTAAGACATGTTCTCCAGGCCCCTCACCAGCTTTGTTGCCCTTCTCTGGATGCGCTCCAGCACCTCAATGTCCCTCCTATACTGTGGCGCCCAAAACTGAATGCATTACTCAAGCTGCAGCCTCACCAGCGCTGAGTACAGGGGCACAATCGCTTCCCTGCTCCTGCTGGCCACACTATTCTTGATACAGGCCAAGATGCCATTGACCTTCTTGGCTACCTGGGCACACTGCTGGCTCATGTTCAGCCGGCTGTCCATCGGGACCTGAGATACCTCAGAATGTTTTTGCCTTCCTCATTCCTCTGGAAATCTGGCTACTTAAAACAAATTCAGCTACTTAAAAATCCCTCATGCCCCCCCAATTATTTAGTCCATCTTTTCACCTCTTACCTGACAGACTGTGCTGATAGCCTTTAGAGTGCTCCCAAAGGGGGAGCAGACAGGCTTGGACAGAGCTGGGATTCATCACTCTTGCATGTTCAGCTGTTAGCGTTCACAGGTTGGGGGTGAGTGCTACAAGGCCTCCGAGTGTGCAATTTCCATCAGCACCGTAGAATCCTTCCACATAAGAAAAGCTTGTAGAACAGAACTGCAGGTGTTCTGCTCAGAAAGCCTGAGAGCATGGGGGATAATTGGTTTTCCTAAATCACAGTTTAAACCTACCCTTTGGAAAAAAAGGAAAAAAAAAAGTCTGGCTTTGCTCAGAATCAAGGCAACTATCATATTATGAAAAGCTCAGTGAGAGCGAAAGTAAAAAGAAGCATCACCCATCTGCTTCATTCCCTGAGTACCATCCAACCCTGTGCATAGAATGAAAGAGGAGTTCTCTAAAAACACCCCAGCAAATGATTGTGCAGCGACTATGTCCTATTACATATGTGCCAGGGCACAGAAAGAAGTTGTATGAGCACCAGCTCCACCAGCAACTTGAAATTTCAGATCCTGTAACTTTCACATGACTGATTTTGCAGCCTTAGTCTTGAGATACAATGGTTAATGTTGAAAATTCACACATGAGAATTATGTTGCCATAATACTGAGGAATAGGCTTAGCTTGGCTTGAATTACTTGGCCTCATGGGTTCTTGAATATATTTGGTGAGAGTGGTGTCTACATGTCTGATCAGAGAATTACTCCCCGGTCAGAACTATTTCTTTTGGATTGAGATCTTGTATCTCATGGCAATGGACCATGGAGCTGAAATGCAGCCTTTGTCACCTGCACAGTGATTTCCCGTGAATCCATGTTGCAAAGGTTTAGGACATTTTAACCCTGCAGAAACAGTAATTAGCTGGGAGACAGTAAGCTGTTCTCATCCCACGAGGGGAAACTGTAGCACAGAATGACTGAAAAGATACTAAGCTCTTAGCCTGCGTTTCAGATCTTTTGCATCCCGACACCCTCAATGAGCTAACACTTCCATTGCAGTACCCATTAACACGTCTGGACAAATACATTCATATGATCCATCACACAAATAAATATTTGGCTAGCTTTCTAATGCACAGATTATTTTTTCAACTGATCATAACAATTCTACTCTGCTGAGCAAACAAACCCCAAATCCCAAGTATTCATAAGAGGAAAATGTTCTAGCCAACTGACATGTACAAAGCTCCTTTTGAAATTCTCAAGGACTTTGTGTCTTGTTTTGGTAATATAGAACTCCTGATGAAAACAAATTCCTATAAAAGCAAGGTATTTCTAAATCCAGGTTTGTAAGCATTTCCTGAGCCATAATTTGCTGTGCACAGCCAGAAGCTTTTCCAAACTTAATTTTATATTGTGAACCAAAGTAACAATCTTCAAACAATCCCCAATTCACCTAAGTGTTTGGACATAAACATACCATCTAAATATACATTATGAATCACTGCTGTAAAAATGACTTCACTTAGCTATCAATGCCTCTGCATTTTCAATACTACAGTGGAAATACTGGGTTATTGTCTGTCATTGTCTGCTAGTGACTGATTTGTTCCAGTGTCACGTAGTGGAGTTGCAGAAACTTGGCTGCTTTCTTTTCCTAAAACTGAAATAATTTTTGAGCTAACAATGATACAGTCTTTTGTTTGCACTCCCACCATCTAATGTATTAGACCTTGTTGAAGTTCATAAATAATGATGCTCACCCCACTTGCTGAGCTTGCTGTCTTCCGCTGTTGCTGCAGTGAAACCTGAGGAACACCCATACAGTATCTGGCAGAGCAGGAAGGAATGTCCTGTGCAATGCCTAAGAGTAATATCTCTGCTGATTTGCCAGGACTCCCAGTGCTGCTGGTCGTTAATCTTTCTCAGCCAAAAACAGATGGGGCTATTAGGCAGGCTGGAGTAATGGGGGAAACTGGCACAATACAGAAGGAAATGCATTA
Organism: Burhinus bistriatus; assembly: GCA_013397275.1. NCBI lineage: Eukaryota > Metazoa > Chordata > Aves > Charadriiformes > Burhinidae > Burhinus > Burhinus bistriatus. The sequence goes on from VYXH01009018.1 coordinate 338,991, forward strand.
TCTTCTGGATAGAATTGCATGTAAAAATGAGAACATTAAAAATGTATTTTTCATATTTAATTGGACGATGTATGATTATACCTACCAGAAAATAATGTGCAATGTGTTTTGTGTAGGGCATTTATAAAACTGTTCAGCTGTGCTAGGGCCTTATTTTCCCCTGCGGAGAGAAACAGTAGCTACAATTGGGATAAGGTTTCTGTGCTTTTCCCTCTAACACAGGGCTTACTCTGCTGCAACAGCTACTGCAAATAACACTACAAAGTGCCTCCACTTGTTGCAGTAAAAGGAAAATGCAGTTTATGATTTACATACAAACCACATGAAGCCTACCAGGTAAAAAATTGGTACTTTAGGAAAAATGTGAGCATCTCTGATATTTAGTCTAACAAAAATGATGGAACTGCAGGTACAGCTAATTCCTTTTTGTCACTGAGTCCAGGATGATGATTACAAATAGAATAAACATTGCAAATTGTGAAGTGGAAACAGGAAACTCGCATAGGAAACTAGCAAGGCTGGAAGGAATTACTGAAAGTAGGACTTGGGAAAAAATCTGATAGATACTAAGGACTATTTGGGATAAACAGAGGTATTTTCTAGGTCTGCCAGGTAGGCAAATGGTAGATGACTCTTACCCAGAAAATGATAGGATGGAAACTACAGCCAAACATTTGAAGGTATATACTATGACAACAGAGAGAAATCATAGAAACATATTAGAGGGTTACAATAAGGCATTAAATAAAGGCAAGTGCTTTGCCCAAAACTTAAACTTGCAAAGACTGTTGTATCACAGGGAGAAGCATGAAAACAAAAACAGGAGGATTGGGTGCCAGCCAACAGATTATTATTCGGAATAATAATTGTGTCTGAAACGCAGTGGGATGTCAGAAGGTGCTGGGAAATACACAGTTCAGGACCTGGTGCTGGAAGGGCTTACGGGGCTGAAAAGTTTGCAGTGACTCACATGTTTTGGAGTAGAGGGGCAAAATGGAGACACAGAACAAAATATGTCAAGATAAGAGCCCAAATTAGAAGAACAAAAGAACTTTGTAGGATTTTATTTCTAATCCCTTGACTAGGAAAAGGTTAGCATTTAGGAAGGTTAAAGAGGAAAATACGAACTCCTGAAACCTAGTAGGGTGATATTTGATATAAAAAATTAAAAGCAAAAAAAACCCTTTTTGCTTTTAAAGAAAGAATCAGAGGCCCTAAATAAAAAGAAAAGAAAACCTGAAATCCTCAGATTAAAAATGGAAAGGGCTTATAAATAGCCATGGAGTATGGTGTTCCCTTAGATAAATGGAAGACAAGGACAAGAAAATGCTGGTCTGACCAAATTGGGAATTTGAGAAATTATTCAGGCCAAATAGAAAACCTTCAGAGAATGGAAAACAAAACTTTGTAAAGCTGAAAGGAAGGTATGCAATAGTTAAGATGGAGTTTGAGCAAGCTAAGAGGGAATTTGAAGAGCAAATAGTAGGAAGTTAAAACTGAAAATACACATTTGCTCAGTACACCAAAACCAGAAAACCGGAGATAACTGGTAGGCCACCCCAAACAATAAGTAGAAGAAACAATTAAAGACAATAAGGACATTGCCAAGAATCTAAATGATTTATTTGCATCAGTCTTCACCAGAAAGGGTGATGGAGTGATATCTAAATGAGACTCACACTTTCCAAATATCAAAGATAAGGAGAGGTCATAGACTGAAGACTCAAGAGAGAAGCTGGTGGAACAAATCAATAAATCAAAGGCATTAAGTCACCAGGTTTATCTGATATTTCTTGAAGACTTCAGGAGAAAAATGAGAATTAAGTAACAAAGTTGCTAGCAAATAGCTACTACAGCAGAGGACTGGAAGACAGTGTTATAACTGAGTTGGGGATTTTTGTTGTTGTCGGTGGCGATTTTTTCACGGTGTTGGAGGAGCCCTGGCAGTTACAGACAGATATGCAATCCTCATTTCCTATCACGTAAATTGGCTGAAATGTGTTAAAAAAACCCGAGCCCCAGACCTCCCAAATTATGAAGCACATAGACAAATGTGACATGACAGATACAAGTCAGTACAGTGTCTATAAGGGAAAAAAAAAAGGGTCTCTTTGAACCTACTATGAATCTTTGAGCTGGTTACACCAGCCAGCACACCTAAGCCTACCCAGGAAGTCCCATAACTCACTGTACAAACAGGCAAGTAGCAAATGATTACCTCCCTGCTCCCCCATCCGCATCTCATGACCACCAAGGAGACAATAATGTTCATGTTGATAATGGCACATCCAAACAATGTACAGGTCCAAGCTACAGGTTATGCTGCTGCAGGGCAATCCAGTCCATCCTTGGGTAACGTTGTTAAGCCAAGGAGAAATGTACATCTGGAAATGAAAGTTTTTAATATATATGAAACATAATGGTGGCCACACTGAAGAGCTGACTGGAGATTTTACGTAGGTACAACCAGTGTCAGCCTCTCTTAGGATCAGCGTTTGATATTTCTCTGCACATTAGTTAATCAACAGCACTTTGTGCTGCAGGGTTCTTCTCATTCTCAATATGCACAGTGACCTGGGCCCTTAATGGTGAGTAATATGGGAGCTGGGGAGTTAAGATTTTGGTGTTTTTTTTTTTTTAAAATATATCTTCGCTAGGACTGAGCACTCATTTCACTTCTTCACAGCTCTTCCGAGATTTTTATGTAAATCTTTACAAAAAACCATTAAGAACAGAAGAAAAAGCACTTTGGAAAATTATGCAGTGATATATTCTTATGCAGCCAACACTCCCAGGGGAAAAAGTAAAAACTACACATAGCCTCCCACCCCTTTTTATTTCTTGTCAAAGATGTTGCCTTTTTTGGCTTTTCTTATATATACACAGCACAATGAACTGATATTTGTAGTTTAAATGTCTGGTTTAACCGCGTGGTTTCCACCGTAACAGAAAGCTCTCACGAAATGTCAGGTTAGAAATAAAACCAAGCTCTAGAGGGATGAAGTGGGGAGAAAAGTAGAAGGTCCAGTGGCTGAAAAACAAGATGCAAAAAAAAGTGAGCAGAACACAATGTGGATCTGTTTCCCAACTCAGGCAGTGGTATTGGTACACATGGTTGTACGGGGATCTGGGGTAGGGAGACAGACGCATTTCTCACTGAGTTGTTTCTGCTTTCTCTATTAACATTGCAACAGAAATTACAAATAGCCCTGCAAGGGGTAGTGCATTAAATCTCATCTCTTCATCCCATGTAAACACAACATTAATACTGAAGAATAAAGAAAACGTTAAAAAGTCCAGTGTCTTGTTTTCTGCATTTTGCTTGTTATGTTTCCTGTCCGCCCTCCAGCATACTCCTGTGTGTACTGTAGTTGTGAACTTGACCAGCCCACGTTCAAGCAAACACTCACACTCAAATTCCCAATACATTCTTTTCTCCCCCTCGAATGAGGAGTTTATTCCTAACAGTTCCGCTCCTTTTAATTATAAACTCCTTTAACGAAGTAGTTCTGAGACCTTGCAGCAGGCAGCAGGAGAGCACCAAGGCTACTAGTTGCCATGTTTATATTCCCTGTTCAGCAAAGAAGTCCACTTAAAGCCCAAGGCCCAATGCCTTCATGGATGGGCATGCACTGAAATGAGCCTACAAATCAATATCCCCCCGCACAACGTGCCTTACAGGCAAAATCCAATTCTTGCCTGAAAAAGATAATGAGTTACAGCCAGGCCCTTTATTTTACGAGACACATATGAACAAGTTGCTCTGGTGAAAACAGACCTTACACTGACGAGTTTTGTTCACTTTCTGGCAGAGCTACTGATCTTCTTTACTGGACCACCAGAACTGAAGATGGGAAAGAAACACAAGGGAGACATTTCCTTGGGAAGGAAAGGAGTAGCATTTAGGACTGGGGAAAAGGCAGGGTGGGGTATAGGGGATTTTCCTGATAAAACAGCTATTTTGAGAATAAAAGACCAACTGATATCATGTACACACCTAAACCAGTAACACACCTTCTCTGGAGTGCAGTATTGTATAAATGTCCCCTTCATTTTCAAGGCTAATTCAGACCTTTGGCTCATCCTGCATTAACAAGGTCATCCATGTTAACAGGGCCCCTGTGAAAGTTCACAGGCAAAAGTTCCCTTTTAGAGTAGTGCAGATTTGAAATTCACAGGACAGCGACCCGAAGATCTTCCTTTACAGATAAAAACATGTCAAATTATTAAATAGCAACATGAAATCCTATATTCTGAAGGTCTGTCTTTGCTCTGCAGTTAGGAGAGCAGAGTGCATTCCCAGCCCCTGCCCAGTCCCCACCTCCGGCGGCTTGGCGGGTGCGTGGTCGGCCCCTCTCGCTGACACCTCACGAGTTGTAAAGCTGAAGGGCCAGGGGGCAGTCAGGGAAGGGGCGAATGAGCATAATCCGAAGACATGTCACTTCAAATTTCTACTGTTAGAACTGCCGGGTATGATATAAAAACAGAAAGTGTTTCTCAGTTTGAAGTTTGAAGACCGGGCCCCAAACGTTGAGTGGCTCCTCCCTCCGGTGTCCCTGTTACCCGCACATGGGCTCTGTTGTGCTAGCTGTTGTTCTCTGCCGTGAGATATTTGAGGGCTGCAAAGCCGTAGTGGCGCGACATATCCTGCTGGAACTCCTCCTTCAGGGTCTTGAGACAGATGCGGTATTGCTTGTTGGAGCGAAACTTGGTGATGTCGAAGCTGGGGGCGTGCGGCATGTGGATCATGTAGGCATTGGGCAGCACCGTGAACTCGTACTCCTGGGGAAGAAAGACACCGGCTGTGAGGGTGTTCCTGAGCCCTGTTGCAATGCATCTCTCCCGTACCTCCACAGTCAAACATGCTCCATCATGTGACAGTGCAGTGTGGGTCTCTAAAACAACAAACCCATAGATACATGCCAAATAAGCCTTCGTTTTTTAAAGTTGCTTTTTCTTGGTTTTAGGAAAGATCGACTTCCCCTTTTAAAATGTTTTACACCATATAAGCCAAATGATGGGGCAACAATACAAAAGGCATGCTTGAAGCCATGTCTGCAGCACAGATTTGGCAGCAGTGTGCTTGCATCCAACTCATGCACAAAGCATGAGTCTCAAGTGTCCATGCAAAAGCATGCTTTTGCCCCTACAATTTATCTTGCTTGGGAATTGGAATAAGCTATATTTACAAAGGCATCCATTGCACTACATACACTGCTTCACCTCTATACTAAGATACTTACAGAGACAAAACCGTCCAGAACTATTTATAAACCTGAAATGAGGTGAGAATATGATATCTTTTATAGGCGATCTGTGAAAATGGACCTGCTGGTTCCATATGCTTTGAGAAGGTTTCAAGCAAATGAAGTTCTCCTTCACAAAGTATGAGATACTGTGCTCATTCCCCCTCTCCTCAAAAACTACTTCACTAATTCTCTTTATTTATATCTGACCAAGTTCCTTGACAATTTTTGTTGTTAAAAAATGATGATTCATTTAAGTCTCAATTATTCCTGTTAGATTTGTTCCATTTTTATAATTAAATATATGATCATGAAAGCAAAGCTAGAAAAAGACTGATTCTTAAACAAGCTGGATGGTCACTAGTGCAGGATGTGAAAGAACCAGTATCTGCTCCTGCAAGGAAATGGGCAGAAAAGGGATGTGAACCTCAGTATTCTGTAGCCAGGTAAAATACCCTAACTACTAGGACACTAACTCTTTTTTCATATGAAATTTGAACGAATGTGAGTTGTATGGGATGCAAATGACAAAGAAACTTCAAAGACTCCACAGGCAAACTTCCTATTGTCCTCGCTCAGCTTCTATTTACAACTGTTGCTGTATTGACTCATTGACCATCTCTGTAGCAAACAGCGGGCAGGGAAGGGACAGCCACAGAGCACATGGGCTTTAAAAGACATGGTGCACAACTTCCCCTAGTTTGCAAAGTCCCATCACTTGTAGATTTAGTAGTTTGTGCAGAGACACAGAGTATCTGCAGCACAGAGTATTCCAAAAACATTTTGTTCAGGAAAGAGATTTATGGGAGAGAACGCACTTGTGCTAATAAACATGAGTGTTTCACCTATAAATCTTTCCTCACTTAACAAAATATGATCAGCCTGGAAAAGAATGAAAACTGCTGGGATATGATGCTACCAGAAACCAACTGTTTGAGCAACATAGCCCAAAATGAAGCCCAAACAAAATGGAAAGAAGTGAGCAGAACGTAATGTGGATCCATTTCCTTACTCAGGCAGTGGTATTGGTCAGCCCAAAGTGTAGCTAAGGCTGCAGTGCTGCCCCTCTGAGCTTCTGTTTGGGGTGACAAATGTACAGCCAAAGCAAAATAATCTGATGTTTACAGGCAAAACTCATTTAGCTGGAAGAGACTTAGAACTAATGGGGAACCAAATGCAAAAACAAAGGCTGGCATGATGGAGTGAGGAGAGCTGATAAACTACAAATTACAAAATACGTCCCTATGGGACCCTAAAACCAAAAGGCTAAAGATACATCCCCCTCATACAATCTTTTCTTTGTTCTCTGTTTGCATTTCAAGTCTGTAATCCTGCAGGTCAGGGACCGTCTATGCTCTGCAGTGTAAACTGTTCAGCACAGCAATGCTCCCATCCCTCCGAAAGGCCTTCAGGCACATAAAGCCTTCCAAAAACTTACTAGTCTGCTGCTAATAAGCCCCTTTGAAAGATGCTGGGCTGGGGTCCTGGAAAAAGGATTGTTCACAGTCCAGTTCTGCAGTCACTGGAAGAGCAGGGAAAGGTTTCCTAATGGCTCATCTCTACTATAAGGAAACGCCTGTTGAGAAAGCGATGCACTTGCAGGAACCTCTGTCCCTACCTCACAGGTTAGAAATTCTTTAGACGGAGACTGTCATTATCTGTGTATTTGTACAGCATCCAGCTCAGTGGACATCTGCATGCCCCCAGAATAATAATGACCATTATCTCCACACAGCGTGTTGCTCTGGAGGACAGTAGTGGCACAGGCCCTTGGTAAGGAATCTCAAACAGTTCTCTTGACAGACACTGCAGTTGTGAGGAGCAGTGAAATAATTCAACTGAGAAGCTCTTCTGCCTGCTGGTAATGAAGCCAGCCAAGCAGCTGGCAGCAACCTGATCTGTGGACACCCCAAAGCAGAGGAATGCCATATGGGGAGGAAGCTGTGCAATCCTGCTTTCCCTCCAGCTTGATTTAGTGGGAGAACAGGCCAATACCCATGTTGCTACAGATGAAAATGAAACTTCTTTTCAATGTGAGGATGTTCTTAAGGCTGAAAGAGTGAGAAAAACAATTCCCCAGAGTTAGTTCCAACCCAATGGCCACTTAAAATATCTGCACTATGATCAACTTTGAATAATGCTCCGATTTCCCATGTGTGAATCTGTATGCTGGGCAAATGTCGCTAAACAGAAGAGTTAAATCGTGAGTGCTAGATGAGAGCTGCCAATGGGAACATAAGCCTTGTTACCCAGATTAACAAATAATAAGTCATTATACTGGCACTCTCCACAACTGATGGTTAATTGATTAGTGTTTGGAAAGTGCACTGGAAAATTAAAGTGCTATAGCAGAGCCAAGTATTATTATTAATGATAATATAAGGGACAATTTTTTTTTTCTAGTCTCTAATATTTTCTTCTCAATGTAAGAAGGTGCAAATTTGTTGGGAATGCCCTTTTGCAAACAGAGGGCAAGTGGCTGTCAGCCCAAGGTGACTGTGTGGTTTTGTAAGCAGAAGTAGAAAATATCCCTCCCCCATATGTGCCTGCACACAAATACACTGTGGCCCACACCCCAGACACACAATCTCCCAGTAACTTGCTGCATTCCCTGTGCCACTCTGCTTCACATAAATGGGTAAGAGGTGGGCAGAGAAGGATCAACTATATTCCAGATCCATAGCAGAAGCTAGCATTGGAGGATACAGATGGCCAAAAAGCATGTTTTTTGGTGAGCATGAAATGCTACTAGTTCAAAAACTGGGACTGAAACCAAAATAAAAAAAAAACAAACAAACCCAAACTAAAAAGAAATGACATGACCCAGTCCCTGCTGATTAGCACAGTGGTTAGCTTGACATCCAAGAACAGCAGGGAGATGCAAACCCTGCTATTTCAATGAGCAGCAGCACCGGGCTCCCACAGAGCCATGGTCACTGCCAGCCTCTAAGATCTAGGTTGGTGGCAGGGATCTTGGCAGCTCTGAGAGCTCTTGTGCCAGTGTGGGGCTCTCAAGCTTTCTCTGCACCCTTATTCTTATATATTCTGCCCAGAAGCTCCAGCCTAAGTCACAGATCCAAGAGACAGGTAGTCCAAGGATCCTCTAGAGTCCGCTCCTGGTAACCTGGATCCTCTAGAGTCTGCTGCACAGCCAGAGACTCTGGAAATGCAAAGTCCTTGGCTTTGCAGAGCTGCAGTGTAAATCCAGGCCAGAAATTGAAGGTGTTTGCCTTGGATTCAACTTAATATTGCTTTTTGAATTCTAGATTAGCATTTGGGATCACCAACCTCTGTTTAACTGAAAAACTTCCAGCTAGGTGTATAGATGCCCTAGTAGGCGATGAGACTGGCAACAAATGCTGCAATGCTCAGGCACACTGCTGGGCAGGAGGTGGGCACTGCAGGGATTGTGCCACTGCGAGGCAACAACTGACAAAAAAACTAACTCAGACTCAGTTCTCCTTTTAATGCTTGACAAGGACTAAACTGAGTGTTCCCGACTCAAAAACCACTCAATTTAGGAGCTCAGTAAGGCCAAATGAGCACTTTGGTGATGCAAAGCCTGAAGCCTTTCTACGAACAGAGATTTCATTTAGCAACTCAGCTGCCCAGCCCTGGGTGAGATATGCAGGCATCGTCTCCTCACCTGTGCATCCAGTTCCATGATGTGAGCTACTTTGTTCCAGCCAAATCCAACAAACCGCCTGTCATACTCCGGGCAGTCCTTCCTCACAACAACGTATGGCTCAAAGTCTGCTTCCCACTCAACGCGGTAAGGGGTGGTGGCTGTTCGCCACTTGGCAAAGTTCGTTGGCGCATGCCCTTTCGTCCAGACGTGATACCTTAAACAGACATGAATGGCAGGGACGTGGGGAGGCAATTAGATAGAACGCATCTTGGCGAGGCAACAAAATGTTCCTTGTTAGATGAAATGCTCAAAAATAAGGCCATTAGCTTACAGTTCACATCATCATTTTCAGGACATATCGGAGGCAATTTCTAGGATGACTTCCAGCATGCTTCCCAGAGCCTCTATGTGCTCAATGCTTAAACACATCTCGCTGGTGAAGGATAGTGTGAAAACACTACCTAGTGCTAATGTGAGAAACAATTACAAAGTACACAGACAGTTCATCTGCACTACAAAGTGCTGTGTCTTGTTCCTAGCAACCAAGCGGCTGTATCAGTGCTCTGAAATCGGTGTGAAATTCTGTAGCTCAGATAAGGTCCCTAAAATTAGCTATTTCTACACCACAGTGACATTCACGATCTGTTTTATATGCAATTTTATAATTTGTAGGAGAGACACCTGCAGCTCTGGATAGATGTTCCGTTTTATTAATTACTGTTATTACTATGGCAGGAACCAAAGTGCATAATTAAATTAATAAGTAAAATATTACATAAAGGCTTTCTGCTGTACTTTCTACATTATGGGGAGTACCCATGTGATCCTCAGTAAGGTAATCAATTTGATTTACAGAAAAAGATCCTTTTATACTTCGTTAATCTTGTTTAGGTCACAGCAGGTCTCTTCCAAGCACAGCTTGAATCCACCCCATTAGTGCCAGGGTCAATGACTCTCTCGCCCACTTATTCTTCTTACACCTTTCCAAAAATCAACAAGACAGGCTCTTTCTGCAGACTCATAGATTAAGTAATGAAACAAAGGCATAGCAGGCCATCCGTATTACGATGCTCTGAGATGTGTAACAGGAGGGACAAAACAAACATCCTGCCAGTCTGTAACGTAAGGTACATTGAATTCACAGGGATGACTCATGTGCTAAAAGTGAAGGGATTTGAGCATTAAATATTTGCAGAATTAGGACCTGAGGTAATGTTTCAAACCCAGAAATTCTCGTAACATTGCCAGTCATTGCTAAAAACAGGGACGTAAAATCACAACCTAGGAGTTTTCACTTGGACTGTGTATTTGTATGGCTTGTAACAGGAAAAACAGAGAGGTGTTCAGCTTTGCTGACTCTCCTTGTTCAGGGGCAGTGCAGGAGGATAGAATTATTAGGATAGCACTGGGGTCCCAAGTAACCCATGGTCCTTTGAAGGCTGCATTTTTAAACTGCAAACAGGCTGCACCACTTTCAGACATCTGGCTCGGGGACCAGCAAAAACAAAGCCCTTCTGTATTGAAAAAACTGACGGTGAATTAATTCTCTAGAGATTATTAGAAACCAGTGCCAGATTCACAAAGATGCTTACAATCCTCAATGCCCTTTGGAATCACCTCCAAAAAGCCTATCCCTTTTCTTGGTCTCTTTTGCAAATGAGTGAGTAACCTACCCAGTCACTAATGGGCAGCTATCCATGCAGGAAAAAAATACAATCACAATGTGGGGTTTAAAATGATACGGGATTGTGGAGGATGCTGTATCTTCTAAAAACCTACCTCCGGCATTTTGAAATTAATTACGATAATAATAATAATGACTACTAAACACTTAAGATGTGATTTGTATCTTCAAAGCCCTATACAATCTTTGGTTAAATGAGAGATTCCTGCAGAGAAGCAGTCAAATGCTGCTGTTGTTCTAGTAACACTCTCCCACTGATTTAAACGGGGCGGGGAACAGGACACTGACCATAAAAACCATCAATTTCTTCCCGTGCTTTTTGGGGATATCAGTGTAAGCAGTTACAGCATCTCAAGCATAACCTCTGTGGGTCGAGAGAGCTGACCAGCAGGAAAAAAATATTAACTGGGAAGAGACAACGCAGGGAAAATATGAAGTGAGATTGGAGACACAAAACAAAGCAGAAAGGAGGGAATAGACCTGATCATACTGAACAAAATAATACCAGAGATGATCTACTTGCCTCTTCAGAGTGACTGATGTGAGTGGAGGGAAAGACGAAGACAAAAGGATGGTTAAGGTCAGGACAAAGAGGAAAATGAGTACAGGATGCTCAAATGAGGTGTGCACATACTAATTATAAAGGAATAATTAGACCAGAAACAAGAATTGTGAGAGTTCAGGATTACATGCATATCTGTACATACAATATACATGGGGCTACATATATATATACACACACACACACACATATATAATCTGCTGGAGCTAGGTCTTGGCCAATGGCTGATCACCACATGAAATGTATTGCCAAGTAAGATATGCAGACACCATTACACGGATGTCCATGTAGAGGAAGCTACCATAAAGGAGTGAGTAATTTCCAACAGACTTTACTCTTGGTGACGCAGTTGTGAGAAGTGGTTCACTATCTGTATTGGTCTTCCATCTCACAGGACAAATGAATAAATCTAATTTTCCTGCTTGAGCCCTTCTCACTCAAGCTCTAAATACACATAGAATTTTAAGGCCACACTCAGTCCCATTGACTCCCAGGAGAACTTTGTGAAAATTGTGAACAACATATTTTTCACTACACTGGTAATTTTGACAAATCCAAACCAAGTCATCCAATCTCTGTAAAATGATGATGAGTTTCTTACCCACGTTTCACGGAGAACAACTGGAAAACACTCCCCCTCCCTTTGCATCAAATGTTTCAGTTTACTTTCGTTATCGATTACTTTTACTGAAAATAAAATTTAAAAACTATAGTAAACTTTGCTGAAGTTAGAAAAATGAAATCATTATTCTTGTCAGAGTGTTCCTCCTCCCTGCCTCGTCCCTTAAAGCTTTCCGTTTCAGTGGAAAAGATGATTTGGTGAGAGAAAAACTTTCCCAGTTCTGTTCTCAGATGCTTAAACATTTTTTTGGATTGTGGATGCAATCAGTTAATTAGTTAATCAGTTGTTGCTGGTTATGTTTTCTCAATACGATGCGTCTTCTACCAGCTGTGGTATTTCTTGTGCCTGAAAGCTGTGTCGGAAGCACATTTGTGGTTCATCAGCTATTACCCAGGCACAGAGGGGACACATCCTCATGAGGCACAGTCACAGCCAGCACCTGCAAACAAAGCCAGCAAGCTGGCACAGAGCGACCCACTGCTGCTGAGCGTTTCCACACAGCACACCTTGCCAGCCGCTGATGCTCACATGTCTTCCCTTTTCTTCTGGTGGTGACTGGGGGATGTAATTGAGAACTGTTTTGTACTTCCTAGCTGCCCAGAGGTAGAAAAGGTCACCATTTGGAAAAGAGGTGACAAAAGCAATTTCAGTGAGGGAAAGATTGTAATCTACCATGTGGTGTGAGGGACCAGGATGCTGCAGGCACTCTCAGCAATCACTGTCACAGCAGTCCTTCCCAGCTCACTCCCACCTGCTCAGCCTCGAATTGCAGCGTTATTAAAGCACCTTGAAGGTGTAGGTGGAAATTCTCAGCCCAGATCACAACTGCTTTGTAGCTGTTGATAGATTTGAGCAATGAAATGAGCCAAAGCAAATTGCGGAAGCATTTGTAAAATGTGTCCTACATTAATATGTACACCGTCGACAGACCGCATGTCCTTCGATTCTTATTTAACCTTGCTCTGGCAAAACTCCCACTGATGTTAAAGAGGTTTTTGCCTGAGTGAGACTTGAGAAAGGACCTGCAAATCCAGCTGTGTACATAACATGCCAACATGCTGTATAGTTTGAAGATGAAATCTGTAGTGGAAGGCCACTGCTGTGCAAGCTGAAAATTTGATTGTTGGTGGAATGTAACATCTGAAAATTCTGAGGGTGTTATTTTCCACTGGAAGGATTTTGTCTTTCAACTATGGGAGAAACAATTACTTTCTATCTACAAATCTCTTGTTAATTTGTATGTCTTCAACTGTTAAAGAGTGATGGGAGAGTGAAAGGCACTTGCTCTATCAGTATCCTTAAGTAATTTTCCAGAGGCATACCTCTCTCAGTCGCCTCAAGTTTCTATTTCAAGGGAGTGACTAGTAGAGGTAGTGTCACAATTATGTTTTCCAGGCTCACACAGGCTGTCTGCTATGACATGTGCATGTGGCCACATGAGGGAAGGGTGGCTGCTGCAACGAGAGAGGTGTGTAATACAGGTAATGGGAGAAGTGTGAGGAAAGCTCTAAAGTAAGGGTAGGATGGCAGAGGTGATACAGAGCTCCACCGGCCATGGATAATACCTAGCTTTTTCATAGTTTTTATCTCTAGATCTCAAAATACCATAAAAAGGAGAGGTGAACATTGTTACCTGCATTTCAGAGATGGAGAACAGAGATGTAAGAAAGCGAACCGATTCATGTACCACCTCCCAGCAGGGCAGCGGTGGAGCTCAGAAGAGAACGCAGGTCTCCTAAGCCCCCTCTCTGTGCAATATCATAAGGCCATATTGTGCTCTTCCCACCACTGCAATGCTTTACAAATGTCTGCTAATCAGACCTTACCACACACACCCAAGAGACAGTTAACCCCTGGTAGGTGCATTTTAAAACCGAAAAGTCTGGCAGATAATAGAAGTGACTCGTTCACAGCCACAAAAGGAGTCTGCTTCAGAGAGGAGCTCCAAATTTAGGTGTTCTTTGCTTCTCAACTTCTAGTCAGAGTACACTTTTACCTCTGCATTGAAAAACTCTAGCTATTTAAGAAGCTGTTTCACACTTTAAAAGAGCACATGACAAGCCTGCATTTGTTTTTCCACTAAGTCAGTAAGGAAGTGAACCAACGAGTAGAGAGAAATTATTTTTGGTCACATGAGGGACACAGCTATCTGGATAGTATTTGGCAGCCAAAAAGCAAATTACACGCACATGAGTGTAATGGTCGCGCTTGATTTTGTAGCGCAATAAAAAATGATGAAAATAAAACAAATTCAATTTAACAACTGAAGTCCTTCAGTAGAGGACTATAATACTAGATAAAATGCTGAGCTTACAGATGGAATATATCCACATATGATTCTGTTCACTGCCTCTATGAAAAGGGAAAAAAAATTCCAATAGGTTTCTTAATGGAGCTAGCTAGCTGACAGTGAGAGAGAAAAATCAAATATTCACAGAACATCAAAATAGTCTTTAGAGATAATGACCACAGGTTCAACAAAAGTACTTTCCATTACCTGAATGTGAAGAGGGTTCCCATATCCAACATAGATAGCAGCTCTGCTTTTGACTTGGGGAAGGAGAGGCGGTAGCGTAGGGTCTCAAAAGCAGGTACAATCAGAGCTTTCTTGGTGTTAGCCAGGTCTAACTGGATGACGGACTTCCTGACAAAGAGAAACAACAAATACAAGTAGGAAAATTTTAAACTGAGCAAATCATTTGACTTTTCAAAGTGAAGAACAGAGGATGGACAGTTTGATACTGTAAATGTAACTATGGCCCATATTTTTTCCCAGGGGTGTTTCATATTTTCCTATCCTTTTGAATCTGCTACTCTAAAAGCAAGGAGAATAATCACAGCTCAAAAAGAGCTTGCAGGTTGGACCGATCAATGCTGCCCTGCATGTCCAGGGGTGCACAGAGCTGAATTAGCACTCTGAGCATGGCCAATTGACCACCTCTGTAAGAGAAAGACAGTTGAATGTTCCTACACATGTGGTAAAGAGCCGCCCAGTCAATGGCAGTTCTAAAAATATGAGATTTATGCAGGACTCAATGGGACTTTACAAGGTGAGGAGCCAGAAAGTTTGGTTGCATTTCAGGCTAGCTATTCTCTATGCTATGCTGTGCTATCATACTTGATTTGTATCTCTGCTTTAGAGCTCTATGTGTCCTGCAAGGTGAGCATTGCCTTAACACCACTATGGACCAGATATTTGCCCTCAAGAACACTGCTGCCATGACGGTCGGTCTTTGTTAAGGCAAGGCACAGACCTACACAGGACACGGTGCAATTCAGCAAAACTGTAAATTAGCAGTATTTTTTTGACTATTGTTAATCAAGTGCATGGTAGTGCCCAGAGATCAAAGCTCATCTGTGCTTGGCTGTATATGTAGGGCAAAGAGGCTGTTTCTGGCAGGGAAGAGCTGTGCGCTGGATGCACTGAGATACCTTGCTTTTTCCCTTCTTTCGCCGTAAGTTGTTCAGTGCAGAGACTGTTTTGGGGGGTATGTGTGTGTGCATGCACGCTTGCACATACTGCGTTTTGCACACTTCTCCAGACAGGAAAGCAACAGCTTAGCAATCTTACGCCCTACCTGCCAGAGGTATTCAGTCTATTCTTTCCTAACAAACTAAAACCCAAAGAAAAAGAAAAAGAAGTTACTTTTGCTCCCCAAACTGAATCTCACGCTGCTTGTCATTAGAAATAACTCTGTCTCAATTTTCCTTTCATTATCCTCATATTTCATATGAGAAATATGCCTCTCTCCCTGTCAAAGTCAGTTCCCCTTAACAGGACTCACTGTCCTGACTTTTATGTTACTGCAACAAGCAATCAAGGACAATGTTGACAAGCAGAAAACTCTCTATAGCCTTATAAGATGAAGGAATTGGGATCACTGTCATAATAACAGAAGGACCAAACAAACCACTTTTCTAGGCTCAGAATACCTAGAATTCATTTATATTGCCATCGGAGAAAAAGAAGAGCAGGGCTTCTTAATAAAATCTGAATTTTAGAGAATTCACATCACCCTATAGACCTGTTCTATAAAAAGAAATCTGTCCTCAGCACCTTACTGCAAAGTTTGCATTGTTTAAAGAACCCCTGCCACATTCCAGTGAACTTTATAGGTATCAAGCAAGGGTAACAGCAGAGACTGTCAGACAGAGCAAGTTGTGTTGAAACTAGTGTTGAATGTGACTCATTTTGTAGGATACAGGATACAAGTACAAAAAATGATGTGGATATCAATAATCCTTTCTGCACGCTCCCTACTCATCATCTGCAAATTTAATATAGGTGTCAATGGCAGAACTGTTAGAAAGAATAGATGACAGTTCCTCCATGAAGAAAAAAACCAAAAGGCAGAGGGAAAAAACTGACACAAGGTGTTGAAATCGCTTGCACTGTCAAGGGTCAACGTGAAAAGTTAGGTAAGTCGAGAGAAGCAGAGGTCTGAAAACCAGACGCTTGTAGTGGATACAGTGAAACACAGAGAACTGATGGAGGTACTTCAAGAGAGAAATAAAAAAGTGGGATAATCTCTGCAGAAATATTTTCAAGAGATATGTGAGCATCTGAGGTGCGTGTTGGTAAGGTCAAAGTGGAAGGGTTCACCGAAACTGAGGTGGGAGTTGAGACATGCTCAGTCAAAAAGTCCAGCAGCACTGATCTCCAAGTAGAATAGCCTGCCTTTGATGTGGACTAGATGACATAAAGGACTAATGCAAGGGGAAGAAAGAATCAGTGCTGACATGCAGGTGTTGAACCTGAGTAACAAAGAACAACAGAGGCCATGCAAATTGTGATAAAGGCAGGGAGGATTTGGTGGAGAAAAAAACACCTTCCATTTTCTTCTGATAACTTGGCTGGCGGTCTGCTCCTCAGACAACCAACTGAAAATCTAAGCTCTTCCTTTTAGAAGCAAATCTACTTTTCCTTTTCTGTGGAATGACTTTTTTCCTGTTTTTAGTGGAGGTGCCATTTGCTGGTTGACTGGTTCTGTGATACTTGGAATAGGGAAATTTTCACTGTTGGTGTTGCAAGATATGTGGAATATAACGTAGGGAAAACATTTCATTATTTTGCAAACTAGCACTGGGTAAATTGTTTAATTCCTGCACTACCCTTTTGAGGACTGCTTTTTGGATTCAGTAATATTGATTCAGTATCCATTTTCCTTTATCTGCCCTTTTCCCTCAAACCTCAAAATAAGGATTTTATGAAGAGCTTTCTCTATGCTACTGTTGTCCAGGAAACTGTTTCCCAGGCATCTTTGTGTTTAGACCTGATGTATGTCATTCTGACACAGTGAAGGTTGGGTTAAATTTCTAAATCTACTAATCAGCCCTATTTTTTGCAAAGCATGGAAGAAATGAATCTTAAATCACAAGAGTCTCCACACAGATTGAATGAACTCCAGCATGTTGATATCAGTCTTTTCATCTCCATAGTCCTTTCCAAAAATTAACACAGAATTCTTATCTTCATGGTGGCATATAGTAATATCACTCCCATTTCTGAAGGACAGAGAAGCTCAGACACAGAAAGGGAAGCAACCTAATCCTAAAGCACTAAGTTCAGGAAAAAAAAAAAAAAAAGAGAGTCCATTAGTACAAATTAGCTTCCACCATCAGGACTCATAAGTGGTTAGTTCGAGATCAACAAATACATCAGTCACAGAGTTTGTGGTAAGAACTGGAGAGTTGTCAGTCCACTGTTAAATTCATTTGAACATTCTTCCTCTCTGCAAAAGCAATGAATGCATAGCCTAGAAAGGCATCCAACAAATAAAAAAACAACAGGCACAACATGAAGTGTGTCTCTTGCTGAGATGCTGAAGAATGACCAGAACTACTCCACAACTCATGTCGCAGGGGACAGGTATAAAACCTGCAGATAGAGCTTGGATACCAGCTCCTAATTCATGCTAAATGTGTCACTGGAAGCAAAGGGTATATTTTACACAAATGTGTCAGGAAAGAACTTTAATGCTAGCTGTAACAACTGTAGATAGCCTGTCTATTTTATTTTATGTTAGAAGAACCTTTAGGATGACCCACACACCTTACTTGTAGCAACCAGAAAGAGCCTTTACCTCTGGGGCAATGACAAGATGACCTCAGTAACTAATGAGGGAAGGTGGCAAAAGACTTTGACTCAGCACAGACCATGAAAGCGTTTGAGTTTCATAAACAGGAAATCTTTAAATGACACATTTCTTTCCTTTTGTACTTCACAGAAGAGTAAGGTAGGACAAAAAGGGGGTTTGATGGAGATTAAAAGCATTGAAATGGTCTTAATTGGCAGCTGCAAAAAAGCTCAATTAGCGCAAATCTAAGTGCCAGCAACAGACACCGAGAGGAATAGGTAACCATCAGCTTCTCATTCAAAGGCTTTCACATACAACACTATCAAAATATGTTGAAAATGTTTTTCAAAACTCCTTTCTTTCTGAGCATATATTGTCTGTAGAGACACAATATACAATATATGTAAATCAGCAAAGTCGCAGTGAGAGGGACTTGTGTGGCTTATCCTGTACAAAGCAATGCCTGAAACACCACACTATTTGTATTTGCTTATGGTTGTTCTATCTGAGGAAATGAAGATGAAAATGTTTGTACGTCTCTCTAACAAACAATCGCTGCCATTCAGACAGATAGCACTAATCAGCTCCTGGCAGAGGCGGTGGGAACAGTCAATGCAGAAAGATACAGGGTATCTGTATTTAAAATAATCTCACTGGACCTCCCTGCTATTTTGCTTAGAAAAATCATTATGGAAAAAGCAACAAAAGCCTTGAGTCCACAGGCAAAATAGCCAATCCCTTTTTAAAGAGCTGGTAGCAGCAGATGAGCAATTTCGATATTCCCAGGCAATGGCTTGCATCGCTGTGCATTTCGTCCTATAACACATTATCACCATACCAGAATTATTTCTATGGTTGTAATATCTTAAGTACATTGCGGTACATCATTCTGTCTCCTCTCTTCTTCCTTTCAGTGCTGGCTCCCATCAGTGCACTGCGAGGCAGCATGGACGAACAAGTTGCTTTTTTAGTACTACAGGCCAGTATGAACAGCTGCTATCCTTACTGTGTCTCCAGCATCGATCTGAAGAAATGTAACGGTATGCAACACTAACATCAAAGGACAGAAAAGCTAACAACAACTGTCCCTACATGTATCTTGAGAAAGCTAATCGGTGCAAGGGACAAGTATTTTGGAGTCCTCTTAGCACAAGTCAAAAAGAAACACCCCTAAAAAAGGGAGACAAGCTGACACAGTGTGATAAAAATTCAATGATATTATTGAAATCCAGTGTCTTAAATGCCATAGTGAATTTGGCCCCATATATGGATGCAGAAACTGAAAAAGGCAATTCATTCTCCACATGAGGGAAAAGTGAGAAGAAGATGCTTACTGAGTTGTTAAACCTGAAACAAAGGAATTCCTCCATAAGTTTACGATACTGGAAGGTATATTTCCCTTTACACTCCAAAACCCCGGGCCTGTGGACTGAAACGGATCACCTACAGGCAGATCTTCACTGGAACACTTTGATCAACTTTTGCCAAATTAGAACAGAGATAAAAAGCAAAAGCAGTCAGGACTAAGGAATTGAAATCCTCCTGTCTGGCCACAGGGTGTCCTCCTTGCTCTATGCTTTGGTCTCAGATGACCAGCCTCTGCGGGGGAATAAGGTCTTTATTAAAAAAAGCTCAGTTAATGGATCAGAGGTCTGTAGTTTGCTCAGCCCAACCTGCTCACATTCATTATGATACAATACACACTGAGGTTACTCTTCCCACTTTCCTTATACTAATTATTTTGCCTTCACAGGTGCTGGCGTTGCAGTCATATTTTTGAGCTGGTTAGACTATCACCCTCTTTTCAAGATATGGAACTGGATTAAGAGCATGTCACAAGGACAACAAGTTCAGTAATGCTTTGCATGTTTTTTCTGTCACTGACATTAAGAACCAGGGATGTTTAGGGAAATTGTCCAGTTCACAGCTCGCCTAATACAGGGTGCTCTTGCACATTTAATAATACTTAGTCCAGTTCAATTTTCAAATTGATTCTTCTGCTGCTCTGAGGGAATTATTCTGATGGCTACCAGGGCTTACATTTAGACCAGAGTTTTTTCTTTCACAACTGTATTGTTTTACTTCCAGTTACGGCCCCTTCCTCTACCCTAAAAATGATTGTGCTTTGCTGGGCATTGTCACACATTAAACATCTACACGCTGCCTTTTTCAGATCTGCTTAAATGGCATTATTTTGGGAATAGGCAAGAAGGATGCAGTGTGGAAGGGCTGAAAACGTGGGTGACAGTGGGAATCCCTCCACTGTCCATTTACCTGAGGTACTCGTAGAGTCCATACATGGGCAAGAAGTCAATGTCGGACAGAAACATGTATGGTGTGCTGATATGCTTCATGGCCACATTCCTTAGCAGATTCACAGGGTAGAACTGGCCCTCCTTGTACACGATATGGTAGCCGACATTGTGGCGGCTCATAAGTACTTCTGAGCCCTGGGCGTAGCGCAGAAATTGCTGGGCTTCTGCATCAGAAAGATAGAGTGCCAGACTAATTGGACCTTCCCAGTGTTTGCAGATGGCTTCAAGCATCTGGAGCCTGAAAGAGGAAGGGTGAGAATAAGAAAAGGCTGTTTCCCTGTCTGGGACTCTTTGCCTGGGTTCATCTGTTCAAATGCAGGTATCTATCTCTAAGTGGGACAGATCAGGGTAATGTTATATGTTGTGGAAACCAATACATATTTCTACAGCACAATTCATCTCATCTAAGTTGATGTCTCCTTCTGGACAGGTGGACTGCACCCTAGATATGCCTACTTCTCTCCACTGAATACAAGGGAATCTAAAATGACCCTAGCTCAGATACACTCACCCACAACTCAGATACCTAAAGCTAGGTGACCTCAACACCATCGTTTCTGCCTAAAGCATTGATGCTGTAGGAAAACCCACATGAACGATGGGACTTCATCTGATGGGAGCTCTAAGCAGCTGCAGGGATCTGCCCATGTGGATCTACTTACAGGATAGGGGTCTTGTAACCTTAAACAGTGTCTAGTGCCCAATTCACACTTCAGGTCAAACTGTTGTCACACACTGACATACTACAGTGCTCTTCAACAAGCTCGTGGAGGAGAAACGTGTACAGAACAACACATTATTTTACCTCCTGTTTAGGAAAACCTTCCCCAAATTTTTGCAAGGCAGTTAGTCAGATCTTAAAATCTGTTAAAAATGATAGGTCAAGGGAATACTGACTTATATGAACATTCGCATTGACTAAAAGAAAACTCACTGTCAGGGAAAGGGCTAAAGGGTGACACATGGATAGGAATGGGATTTACTATGTGTAGGGAGTAAGGAGAGAAGGAGGGAGAGACACGGCATTGCTGTGGAACATCAAAAGAACATTTCCGATAAAACCATCATTTAAAGTACTAATTTGTATATGTTTTAGCAGTACCTCAAATTTCATCAAATCATTTTTAAAACAGGTTGTATAGATGCATCTTTTTTAAAACTCCCAGCAGTTACAATACTATTGATGAAAATGACAACAAAAGATCTCATACACAAATGTAAATCAAATGCAGCCTGGTCAAAATCGTTCAAGCACTTTGGATAATTTATAGATTAGAGATTAAGATATGTCAGCCAAAAATACAGCAAGAACTGATTACAAAGCCTCTTGAATTAATACAAAGGGAAACGAACCTATGCAGCCTCGCCAGATATTCTATTAAAAATTAAGAAGAGTAGACTATGCAACATGATTATCTTCTCTCCCTTCCAAATCCACATTACTAGATTTCTCCTATTAATATTTATACAGAATAGAAGAAAAGTTTTCTGCATCATCGTAATCAGAGAAAATAATTTCCCCCTCCTACTATCTCCCTACGCTTTGCAGCAGAAAGGAATGATATACTCATACCAGCAAACACACATTCTGATTTAACATTAATAGCTTTTTCCTGCATTTCTGAATGATCATGGTGACATCCAAGACGATATAATCATTTTTTCTTAGGTATGAGATATTACCTTTACCCATCTACACCTGGTACATTATTTTCTTTTTATCTATTATTGAAACAAAGGTTATTATCAGCCTGAAACATACAGCCGAATTAGAAACACGAATCGATAAAAAAGATCTAAAAGGTATGTGAAGGCTCTTGATTTTATGAATAATAAATAGAGAAAAATACTTTTTTGTTGTTGTTGCTTTTTTCCAACGTAGTGGAAACCTATTAATCAGGAGACTTCAATTCATCAGCACTCAGATTTAGGGCAGCTTTTTAAAAATGGAATACTTGCCTAGCAAGAAATGCAGTAAAATGCCTTTCAAGGACTCCAAGCAGTGGACAAACAGCATATATAACTTATTTAAACGGCACACCTGATAATGCCTGCAAAGCTTTTCATGATAGTGAAGTGGGAAGTGGTTTTGCTGGTATAAATTTCCAGCTGGACAGCTTAGTGCCCCTTAGCACAGTCCATTTTGCTGCATCGTTCTCATTGACAGGCTCCACTTCCACGAGTTTGATACAGGGACTGCTGGGTGATGCTCCATAATCTACTCTCTGTAGGTTGTTACAATAGTCTCCTTTGACCATAAAACTTAGAATTACGAGTTTCTAAGCACAACATGACCAAGTTATTTTGGTTTTGTTAGCGGTCTTGAGGAATGTGTTCTCTTAAAGACTCTAGAGAAAATAAATATACTTCGGTACTGCATAATAATAAGGTCATCATTTAGTTGGCAAATTTTTTTGAAGGTCTGTTTCAGTCAAGAGAATTCTGCCGGAATTCAATAGTTTTGTGAGATTATTTGTTTTCACTTTTCTTCTTAAGAATACTTAGCCAATTTACAACTCATTCTCACCCAGACTTCAATCAGTGTAATGCTTGTCCTGTCTTTCCTTGTCCACATCCTGATCTCACATTTTTGTAACTCCCACTCTGATTTCTGAACCCCAGGTACATACCATGCCTTTAAAAAGGCTGCCTAGCCAAAACATGCATGAAAACCACAGTGATGCAACCAAACCATTATCCAAGAAAATTTCACATCAGTGTGAAAGGTGACAACTAACCAATAACAAACAAAACTGAACAAAGCCTGTCTCAAAGCTCCTATCTAAAGACATTAATGGTAGCCCCTCAACTGCATCCCTCTCTTCCATTCCCCAAGCCTATAGCACAGGCAAACATAAGCCTGTCACGATAGTCATGTCAGTCTCATCTCCCATAGGACTATAATTGGAGACACTGGGAGTTGCTTTTTTGCCTTTCCTCATCTCGGATGATCACTTGAAAGAACGATGCAGGAATGCAGCGTATAACACATTGTTTATGCACATGTCACCTTACATCTGAGATACTATTCTTAAAAGTCTACAGTTACACTGAAGGAGTTTAATAAAACTGGTTTAAAGAAGATACAAAAAAAAATAAGGCAGTAACTGAAGGATGTGAAAGAAAACAAAGCAGCTAAACAGTTCTTTGGTATGATATTATTTATTGATTTTAGCTGAAAGAAAGTATTTCCAACTGAAATCAATAATTTATAGCAACATACCAACGAAGTAGAGAAGATTCTTCCTGCACAGTATCAGGAGGGCTGTTCTTCCTGAATAAAAATGTGTGGTTCTGTCTATCAATAAAAACATGTGCCCCAGTGAGGATCCAGAAAGGGAAACAGATGCTCCGACTTTGCATCAGTGCCAGTGAATCAGCACTGAGCCCCAGCTCATTCTTTTGAATTAAATTCTGGGGGGAAAATATACCATGTGCACACACCAGCTTTACTAATTTACTGTGGCACTCGCTCAGGGTCTGGCTTAATTTATTTCCTTAGTTTTTGACTCAAAGGCTTGTGAACACTTAAGAAATGTTTCCTCAATTAAAAATCAATAGAACAGACACTGATGCGCATAGCAAATCATAACACGATGTGCAGGATGCAGCGCTGAGGCACTGGCGAAACAGAATAGCCCTCATCCATTCGTGTTTATTTTTAAAACAGGCTGTAAATGTTTTGTCGATCTGAATTCCTCTGACCCTCCTGGAATACTCCTGACCTTCCACTGGTGTAGCAGTGGTGGTATTCACGGGTCATGTTGTATTCTGTATGTGCTCCACTAAATGAAATATCAGTTTCTGGCTAATATTCAAAGAGTTCTGACCTGTTTTGTAACCCACTCTACTAGCAGTAACTACAAAGTTTGGACTAGATTCGAACTGAGAAGCAGAAGGAAAAAGGAGACTGACTATTCAAAATTTCACAAAGCCGACTGATCCAGACTGCACTTTCAGAGCTTCTGAAAAATGACAACTAATTGCAACGGTGGGAATCAGAAAGGTGCAGGTGGAACTTGTCATGAAATTGATTTTTTTTTCCCAAATGAAACACCAGTTAAATTTCACTTTACATCAGAACTGAAAGTTGAAAAGAGTTAAACTAGAAATATTATTCTGATAATAAACATTTGCATAAAAATGCAATGACTCCTCTCAAAAGGAGATTTTTTATTTCACACTAGCACATCAAAAAAAAAAGTTTTATTTTCAACTTCCCAATTGGAAACTAAAATGTTTAGTTTTGATTTTTACTATAAGAAAAATCACTAATTGAAATTTTCTGCGAGTGAAATGCCAATGAAAGCAAAACTAACATTGTCTAATGAGGAAATACTGTGTGTAAAAACTTGGTCAGCTCGCCTAAGTCTACTACAAACATCTTTTGTTTTTTCTCAGTTTCCGCAAAACTCCATGAACTAACAATGCCTGACAATCCTGACAAGTAACAACCCCCGCACTTCCAGTATTCATCCTCTCATGAACTCTACCCACACTCGAGTGTGCACTGCAGAGCTGAAGTCTGGATGCATATGTGTTATCTACATGTGCTACTCCTAATTCAAGAAAAGTCTTACAGTATGACATCCAAGTTTCTAGGAAAGTGAGTTTTTTCTCTCCCCAAAGCATTACATAGTTGGATTTCTCAGTAAGAAAATATTCATTGCCTCGCACTTCCAGATGAACAAGAGATTTTCCCTACCTGTCCATTGAAAGCTGAGCCACCAGTGTTACATCGGTATTGTCTGAAGCAGGCTCATATTCGTAATGTAGAAAATACAAATGAGTGCGATGGACGGTGAAACGTTCTCGACGAAATTCATAGCATAAATCATCCTCATCCAGCTCAGACAGCTGTTTCTGGAGCTGTAAAGAAAGAGTAGACATAAAGATAAGTTCTTTATAATTATTTAGAAAGTCAGGGAGAATGAGGAGGTTGGGAACTTGCAGCATGACGCAATGGGGAGTGGAAGTGGAACATACAGAGTAGCAGGATTTTCCCAAGTCTCACTCCTGTAAGTCACTGGACAAGAGATTAGAAGAAAGCACTTGTAAGTAAATTGATAAGGCAGACAGACCATTGTATTATGGCCTATATATATTGTATATATATATATATGTAAGTTTAATAATTGCCAAGTTTCAAAGTTAATGCCCCAACATGATGCATAATGTCATTCCTTATTAGCAGCCGTATTTCAAACTACTTGTACACATACAGTTTCAGTAGACAAGACTCAGCAGCAGATTAAGAGTGTACGCTGGGCTGAGCAATTCCCGTTCTGTGGCTTCTACTGGAGAATAGTAACTGCTGCTAGCAGCATGGACAGACAGCTGGAAAAGTAACATCTTTAACTGATCATTACTCTGTCTCTTGAGACTTATGTATCTGAACGAGTTCAATTTTGCAATGAAAAGTCTTTCAACTGCAGAGGTGCCAGAACTAAGCCTACACTTTTAGAGGGATTCGTGCTTCTGGATACTCAGTTTGAGAAATCCGAAGGATAGCAGATCAGCAGAGAACAGGTATTTTTTTGGCTCCCTTGGAAACCAAGCCCCGACAAAGTCAAAATGGGCATCTCAAAGCAATCCAATCCCGAGTCACTTAGACATGTAGCTTTAAGAGAATAAAAGTTTAGCTCTGGGGAAAGGAGGAAGAGAAAAACCGACCAAATGCCTATGCAGCTGACGAATTCCATCCCTGAACTATATTATTTTAAAGCCAAACATCTGGCTAGATTATTTAAAATGCATTCAGTTAAAAGGAAAAATTAGTCATATGTGCTGTAAAATGTACTACAAAATGTTGAATGCAAAATTATATATGGTCTTAACACATCAAATAGAGTGCCGTTCGTGTTGCTCTAAAATGTAGGTTATTAATAAAGGTATCGTTTTTATATTTTGTTTCTTAAAACCATCCTGTAAGAGTACAGTTGTATATTTATCAGTAAATAAGAAAAATACTCACTTTATTGGAATTTTACAAGTTTTGATAAAAATCGCAGTGCACAGTTTCAGGCAACAAGCAGATTACTGAATTATAGACATTCATTTAGATTTAAAAATCTCTTCTTTTTGTCCTGTTCAGAATGATTTAAAGTAATAGTTTATAACACCATGTCTAAGAAAAAAGATAGGAAAATGTAGGTGTTTCTTGTTCTAATACTGTGTTAAGAAGAAGAGCTGCTGTTTCTGGAGCTATATGCGTAATGGTTGCCATCAACAATAATGCTTACAGCTGAATGTTTTCCTGTGAAGGCTGATGGAATAATTCCTGATATTTTCCTGTACATCACTCTATAATCTTCTTTTGAATAATGGAAATACCTCCTTTGACTTCAATGAGTTTTGGATCAGACTCTCATTCTTCTGTGCTATTGTTCTGCACAGATCTTAAAACATCCCTCAAGAGAGACTGCTTTTAGAAAGATGAGAGTCTGAATCTTGACAAATCTTTACTCAGGCAAAACTTCTATTGAAATCAAGATCTCTTTTGGTGGAATAGAAATTTGGAGTTCTTTTACATATTCTTGGAGTTTCATTCATTCTGCTTTACAAATTCAGCTGAGTCTGTACATTATTTTCCAAATCACATTCAAACAATATTTGAATTAAAGTCAATATTTACAACAATGACTAGAAAGAATATTGTATCTTTCTGTTTCTTCCTTGAAAAGAGACATTAGTACACCCTTAACAGAATTATCAAGCAGATGATTGAAATTTAAATGGTTAAAACAATAGCAAAGCACATTTCAGGGATACCTTACTATCCTGCTGTATGTACAAATGACCAGGCTAGACGTTTATAATTGCACAGCAGCTATTAACCAGGCAGTTACCAAATGATTATCAGATTACATCTGAGTTGCAAGCTAAGAGGATATAAATACTTAATTATGAGTTACAGAATAACGTTTCGGGCTAAATTATGGTTTTGCATACTACGGAGCCCTGGGTGAGGGAAGAGGAGAAGACACAGCTTCTTAGAGGCCCCGGTATTTTGATGGTGAAACTCACCAAGTTGGTGACGGAGGCAAGGAGAGCAGCAAACAGAAGATTCCTACTGCTACAGGGAAAGGGCAACCTTGCTCTTTCCACCACGTTCCCTAGGGTCAGGACTTTCTCTGTCCTGTCAGACTTTTTCTGAGCCTGAAGCTATGCTGATAGTCTGTGAGGTTCTCTCTGGCACTTCCCATGACTCATGCTCAGTACTGTATGTGGTGTTGGGACCCAAGAGAAGAGATGAGGCGGCTGTGTCCATACCCCTTGGAGACAGCAGTCCCAGAAAGACCACAGGCATGGTGTGCACCCCAGCACCCTCCACTCAAGTGTAGGCAGGTTGCCAGGGGGAAGCTCAAGCACAGGCTGTCTGAGAGCCCTGGCTAATGTCCGGGCATCACTTGACAGGGTCAGACACACAGCGCCATCAGTACTTTGCAGGAACACATGTGCATTCCTTGCCTGCTCATACCATGAGCCTGAACTGCTAGGCAGCCATAGGAGCCATGCTCTGCAAGCTGGGCAAACACAGGTTACTTAAGGTGTGCTCCTTCAGGTAGGACAACCAGCACAGGACAGGCTGTGATTTGGCCTGTAGTATTGTCACTGTGTATGTGGCAAGCAGTCTGCATTAAGGATGGGCCCATCCTGCAATGGTGAGGCAACAGGCACTGGAAAGCAACAGCATGTCATTATCCATATGAAAACTCCTTTCCTACTGGAGTCAATGCTGGATACACTAGGCACTCTGGACTTGGTCCAGCAAAACCCGTAAGCTCAAAAGCTATCTCACTGAACCTAAAAGTATTACATGGACAAATTATCAGGACCAACAGCTGGGTGATGCACAGCTTTATGCAGTTTAAGAGCCCTTTTCTCTCTCTCACTTTCTTTGTTCCCCCCATTCATATATACATTCAGATACCAATGCCCCAGTATCACATACGCATATAAAGGTTGCTTCCTCCTTACTATGAAGAGACACATAGAATCTACAAATGCATATTGCGCACAGTCATATGCCATTTTTACACACGTATTTAAAATGAAGGGTAAAGATGTACAACATTCAAAAGATAGGGCATTGACCGACAGACACATAAATATCCTTAAATTTATCTCTTTCTGAGTTACCTCATATTGTTTTTCACTTACACGATCACATAAAACTTCTCCAATTCAATTATCTACAGCATGCATATTGCGCGGATCCGTTATTTACAGACAAAGAACTTATAGCTTCATTTAAGGTTTGTTCCCATATTATGTCTTCTTGAAAAGATGGGTTTATAATTGCAATGCTGACATATCTATGCAAACAGATGCTTCCTTAAACACCATCAAAATGAGGACCTTAATATCAGCTGGATTTGATAAAAAGATGGCATCCCCATCATGGACCCCTCCATTATACCTATAACAATATGCCTAATACAGCGAAGACTTCTCAACCTTAGAGTGACAGCATGTATTCTCGTAAGCGAGTACCTGCTTAGCATAAGATTCACTGTTTCTACAAGATTTTCAATGCTAAGGCTACTTGCCACTGAGCATGTGGGAAATGTCGCCTCTAGGAAACACTCTCACAGCTGAAAAATGTATTCTTTTCAGACTGTGTATGGTAATGTTCTCTTAGGAAATGCTGTAGCAGGAAACAAGAAGTGCTTTCATTAGCATCATGATGTTACTTGTTTCAGAAATAAAAATGGCAGCCATGACATGCATAATGCCAAAACAAAGAGAAAAATACATAAAAAAAATATATGCTAAGTTACTTCTCTGGGCAACCAGCTGTGGCAAGTGATCAGACTTCATCTCAGGAAAAGCAATCTTTGAAGCGAGGCTGGCCAGAGAGGCACAGGCAGGCCAGAAGGAATTCAACTCTATCATAAATCGTCATGATTTACCAGGTCTACTTGTCTGACTGATACCTTTGTATGAGATGAGGTGGTGTTTTCTATCCATGTGATAGATGGCAGACTCATATGATACACGCCACACAACATGTACCTTTCACCTGCGAACTGGTTAGTCTGCTCATAAATCTCCCTTCCTAAGGCTGTTCCTAGTGTAAGCAAATTTGTGATTGGCTTTGTTGTTTTTTTTTTAACTGCTGTGTCACAATAAACAATTTTCTTCCCACCAAAATCTACAGGATTTCATCTCAGATGAGATCAATCCAAAATCCAGGATCAGAAGTATTTTCTTGGGGATTAGCAATATTTAAAAAAAACACCAATAAACAGTGTTTTGTGTCTAGAGGCTATTTAGATCTTGGGGAAGGGGATGAAAACCCTACTGTAGGCATTTATCTCTCACCAAGTGTTTAAGCTGAGTTGAGATGACACCAGGCTTAAGTCACTCACTCACTCACTATCATGCTAACACAACAGGAACTGAGCAGCTTAGATGAAAACATTTAACTTCCAGATCATCTTTCCTTCTCCCAAGTGTGCACAATTAAGATTCATAGCACAAAATCAACTCAGCTTAGCCACTGAGATGAAAACCAACACCAGCCCAGGATGAAACTATAATCTGGTTGCAAACTGCAGCAGTTTCATTTCCTCCTGTGTAGCTGTCCCAGTTCCCACCAGTAGGCAATTTGGATTGCAACATTTAGCACTTTCAAAGTGTGTGAATTAACTGTTGCCTTTAGCATGGCATAAACAAAGCAGATGACGATGTAGGGAAGAAAAAGCATTCACCGAATCTTGTTTGGGATGACCTACATAAAGTATTTCTGGCTTCTCCAATGATTACTAATAAAAGCCAGGCTAATCCCACGTCAATTAAACCTTTATTCCTCCCATGCTATAAAATTTTGTATATTCGCTATGAGTCAAATTGAGCCTTCCGTGAAACAAAGCTGTGCTAAGGACAAAAGGGATAGTGTCTGAGCAAGCCTACCTAGCAAAAGGAATTTTGCTGCAGCACGTAAAAAGTAGCTAACACTCTTGCTAAATGAAAGTAATGGCTCATCTTGAACGCAAATAATCAACACAATTATGAACTCAATTTTAGGCATGCGTAACAGATAGTTCTGTATCTATGAAATACAAATTCCCTTGATCTCAGCTGCAGATGTCCGATCTTGGTAGCCCTCTGCACTCCTTTCCCCAGGTCCCTGGCAAACCTTCTTGGCTGAGCTGTTCCCAGACCTGCCTTGCAGCACAGTGCCTTGACGGGCTGGTCTCCTTGCTCGTTTCCCCAGATTGTTCCTAGCCCTGTTCCTTCTTGTGTGGCAAGTTCCACAACCTACATCAGTCCCAGCCCTGTTTCTAGTCCCATGGTCCCTATTCAAATAGTCTGCCAACTCCCTATACCTACAGGCACCCATCAGTCCTTTCCTCTTCCTGCTCCAAATACTCTCTCTCCAGAACCTACGCCTCAATTAACACTTTCCTTTCTGCCTTTGATCTAGCTTTCATCACTTTTACATGTGAATCTGTATTTTTTTCTCCTCCATACTGTCTGGACATCAGTGAGGTCAATGGATGTCCCTCAGGACAGAGAACAAACAGGTTCCTTCTCGCAGCTCTACTGTCTAATCAGGACCTGGCATAGAGCATTCAGAAGAAACAGTTACAGAAAATGCCAGTCTTTGTCCAGGTCTCCTGCCTGTGGCACGCTCAGCTCTGCTGTTGTCACTGGGATATAGACAATCCGGTCAGATGTATCCATGCATGCTCCTAAGAAAAAGTCTCCGGAGATCTGAGCCTCCTTAAAGTTAAAGAAAACACTACTGACAATTTGTAAGCCATGATTTTTCAGCATCAGAATTTGCCTAAGTTTTCACCAGGTTGTTAAAAGACACGTTCCTCGCCCAACAGCCAATTCCTTCTCTGAGGTATGGAGTATTTCCATGAAGAGATCATCAGAACTTGTGGCATGGGCAAACCCCCCAGGCCTTTCCCCATGTTTCACTTTAAAAAATGAGAGAGAAGAAAAAAAAGAGGCATATCAGCATGACAAAAAAAATTCCAGTCCACATGATCCCCCATCTATCCATATCATAAGCAGTTGAAGGCGGTACAATGGCAACTTTCAGGCAACTAACAGGATGGGCTACCAGCTCAGCATTTAATAACAATAACAGTTATAATAATCGAAACAACACAGCTGGGGAAGTCAGGATTTCACCTCAAAACTGCCATATACCATCTGTTGTTACTAGAGGAAGACTAGGTCATGACAAAATAGTAACTTTAAATCCCAGTCCTACCAATGATGCAGTATTCTGAAATTCTGCAGGAGAAAGGGTACTCAAAGCATCAGTCTGACCACAAGTTCAGTGCCCTGATACTGACTTGGAAGCTCCCTGTGCATGCTATTTTTAGATGTTCAAAAATTGCTAAATTTGTTAGTAGAGTTTATGCTATGTGGCACATTGCTAGAATCTCCTGCTCTTGTGGTGGATATTACAAGATGGCATGCACAGCCATTTGCTAATATTAAGAATCTCTGGTTTTGCACAAAAAAGTAAAGAAGTAAAACCACATTTAGTAAGAAATTATACACTTAAGCAAGTGTTTTCAGGGGGAAATAGATTTTTTTATGCTGTTCCTTTGTATTGTTGATTTGAAAATCTGAAAACAAAAATCTGCAGATAATTTTTTCCTGTGTTTTCTGAAAGTCTTCTCTAATGGGCACCTACTGTCCTCTTCTCAAACTGAGCGAAATCAGTGATAAACTTCCCACGGATCTTGCTCTGGGCTTTGGATCAGGACACAGGCTTCACTAATAGGGGACACCTCATTCAACCTTCAGATTTAATGCTTTGGCAGAAGTAGCTGGTGAGAAGCTGTCTGCATGAAAGAAGTTTTATGACAACGCTGAAGAGTTGCGTGTGTGCCCGTGTGCTAAAATCAGGCTTGCAAAATCTATCTCATAGCATAACTATAGATATAGACGGGTACACAGAAGATCCTGTTGAAATATTGTAGGCTTTCCAGTAGGTCCTTTAGAACGAAATGCTGCACATAAGCATTAAAAGTCAATAGGAAACATTAAAATTATAGGTTAGTCTGAGCTTCATCTTCTGCATGGCATGAAAATAAGAAAGAGGGAGTGAGAAGGGGGAAACAGCAGGCAATAAGTAGGATGGAGTGACTAAGGATGTGCTCCAAAGACCACTTGAGTCAATGGCTGTGTTTACTGGAGGATTTGGTTCATACTCTGAATTTCATATCCAGAATCTGCACAAAAGGCGAAGGGGCGATTGCAATACCAATTTGCAGAGAAGAGTCTGCTCTGTGTAATCTCATTTTAGTACATATTGAACGAAGGGGACTTACAGTACTGCTCTACGGCAAGGAGCATGTTGCAGGACCCTGTCCACAGCCCATCCCTGCAACACACAGAGTCTTTCAGCTTGAATATTTCAAGGAAAGGATGAAACATGTAAGTACATGTAGACATACATATAAGCATTTTTACATAAACAGAAAAATTACCTCAGTCTGTATTTCTTTGCCTCCAGTATTTCAGTTTCAGAGCCCTATCTGTTCTGTTCCTTCCCATTTGTAAGGTTTTGGAACCTAGTAACAGTGCTGTTTAGAGCAGCTGAAGATCAACAACTGACTACATCAGGACTATGCAGTATAAGATCCAAAGACTGCATTTAAACCTCTTAAAATTCTGTCCATGGTATTAGACTTCCTTAACAAACATTAAAAAGATCAAAGCGCTAATCCTTCCACGTGCACATGGACATATATATTTAAGCATATATTCATGCACACACATACACAGAGGAAGAGCGAAAGAGATCAATGTAAGGTCTGATTACCTTTTAAACTAATACCCCTTTACATCTCTCTGGCACTGTAAAGAGTCCTTAAAAAGGGAAGATGCACAATTTACATTCATTTTAAGGCCATCTTAGTACTGATGAGAAGTGTATAGGGGCCCTAGAGTACCAGAACCAGCCCAACAGTACCCACTGCCACACTTCCTTTCAACGTTTTACAGATATTTGCATTACAAATGAGATTCCTTAATCACAGGTTGCATTCTAAATAAAACATCATTACAAATATTGAACTGTAGGGAAGCAATGGCTGGCACATTGGAACAAGACCTTACGGGTGGATTCTGATACAGCCAGACTGCGCGTGAGAGACTCACACTAAGCCGCTGCTTCTTCCACAACAGGGCTCAGTGCCTTCAGTGCTTAAGTAATTCTGATTAGAAAACCAGCAGAGCTATTCTAACATTTTGTCCACTGACCCACAGTGCAGAGAAGCACAGGCAGCTGAAAAAGCACCTTTTATGTGTATACAACACCAAGCACAATAAAGCCTAATTGTGTTTTGGGGCTTCTAGTCTCAATTCAGAGAAGAAAGGAAAAATAATAGCTATTAAGAGAAATCAAATAGCAATTCCTACATTATACATACTTGACTTTGCAGAAATTACAGCCTTTTATGTAAAATATATGCTTAGGAATCCTAGTGGAAATGTACGGCTGCATCTTGTCAGACTAAAGGTCCATCTAGCATCCCGTCTCCAGCTGTGAGCTGGCTGCCCAGGGAGGAGTGTAAAAGCAGGGCGAGTGTACAGCAATGCTTTCTCAGAATGCTCATCTAGTCCTCAACTTGTGGTCCAAGGACTTTCTGCACCACAGCTTAACAGCTCCTGATTGATTTTCTTCCCATGAAGAGTCACTTTTTGAGCATATGTATATTTTTAGCAACATTACCTCCTGCTCAAAGCTTCA
Source organism: Burhinus bistriatus (assembly GCA_013397275.1). Classification (NCBI taxonomy): domain Eukaryota; kingdom Metazoa; phylum Chordata; class Aves; order Charadriiformes; family Burhinidae; genus Burhinus; species Burhinus bistriatus. The sequence continues at coordinate 372,854 of VYXH01009018.1, forward strand.
TTACGTCGTGGGTGAAATGTCTATCTTTGTTTTGAACCTGCTACTTGCTATTTCCATTTCATGCTCCTTAGTTCTTGGACTGGGAGGAATGACAAACAGTGGCTCCCTGCTCACCTTACAAGATGCTCTGCTTCTGAGGATTATCCTTCAATAGATCATGGGAATGTAGTATATTTTAATAGGACACCTGTGACACTGTAAGTACTACAGCAGACAGAGAGTGAGAGAAAGAGTGGTTTTCACGATAATCCTATTCTTAGGGTCTCATAACTTCAAAGCTGAAACTTGCTTTTTGTATACTACAATAAAAAGGACATAGTTAAGTTTAGAGTGGAGCTTACATGAAGGGTAACTAATAAAAAACAATGTCTTCTCCTAAGTGACTACTCTTAAGCTATCTGAAGGTAGATTTTTTTCCTGTATCTGATTATTCTGATAGAAGGCTATTAACTTTTCAGTGTCTCTTGGCAAGTTAGGACTCACATATTTTTGTATGTCTAGCTCATTCTTTTCCAGTATCTCTTTTTTTTTTTTTTTTTTTATAGATGGAAGAATGAGTTATACTTCTTTTTCAGACACAAGCCATACCATATACCATATTGCGTTCTACTTGTCTTGAATAAGAAACAGGCTTGAACAGTTAGTCATTTCCAGTGTCTGTCAACTAGACACAAGTTCAGTAAAATGAGCCATTTTAAACTTTCAGGACTGCCATTTTCGGCAGCAAGAACTTGCATTCACTGTGCCATTTCTCCCCAGCAACTTGTTGCCTGGAATAAATTTGTATATTAAGGATTTATAGAGCTCTGGAAAATATAGCAACAAGTCTGTGACTGCATTCATGGTCTTCGAACCCACACAACATACTGTCATTTCAGTATAACTTTAACCTGCATTCTTGAAGTGTGATGAAGGTGTGCTTTGTTCTGTTACCTTTTTTTTTTTTAATGCCTCACTACTCTTTTCTCCTCCTATCCCATCCTCCACTCCTTCTATTGTATCTTGATGTCTCTGACTGTCAGACTCTTAGTGGTCTTTTATCACATTCAGCTCACTTGATTGTCTAAAAGTCTCTCACTCTTGCAGAGGATTTTCTTCCTCCATGTGCTTTTGCTCTCACTGTGTGCTTGTTTTCTCCCTCTCTCCTGCTTCAGTATCCCCCAGTCAAGGTTTCTCTCCAGCTTCTCATTGTTCCCCACTCCTTTCAGGACACAGTGAGATGGTCAAATAAGTATCTGGGAAGCCATGCCTTGGGCTAAAATATATCTATCCAATCTCTGAGTGCTACAGTTAAAAAATTGGGAACGGCATCTCCTGTGGTCATTTTATCTGCAGACTAAATGGAAACTACAAGCCTCAACAATGCTATTGATTGCTGATTACCCCTTAACTGCTAATGTGTACATGATACTGGCTTTGCTTTATTGATTTTTAGATAGAGAACGTCGTGTATTTTAGAATCTTTTTTTTTCTTGATGATAACATAAAATGTTACAGGTTCCTTTTCATTCCTTTCAGACGATGTAGCCAAAATTGATACCTGGTCTAGAAATCTCAGGAGACCATATTATACACCAGGAGTTCATACACATCTGTGTATAAACATTTCAGTTAACAGCTTTTTACATTGGAACTGTATGTACCAAGGCACACACACACATAAGACCATCTGTATGTAAACATCCTTGATTTCAACCATTTTCAAAGGATTTGCTTCATCTGAAAGGTTCTGATTGCAAATTTTATGCAGATACACATCAATGCTGCTGTGTTTGGGTAGGGGAAGTGCAGAAAAAAACCTGCACAGTCTCCCAGCCTATGTGTACCTTGAAGTATTAACTCATTCAATAGTTTGCAGCATAGCAAAAACTCATACACTTAAATCCAGCAGTCTTGATATTCTCATTTCTTCTTCATTATTTGAACACTAGTATCTTCTAGTCAGAATTGACATCAGTGTATGCTGAGCAAACACACAGCAAGAAACAAGCCCTTCCCCTGGAAAGTTTTAGGCATAAGGGTGAGATTTGCAAAACTGCCTAATGGAACTAAAAGCCCAAGTCCTCATTTTCAGTTTGTGATCTCACCTTTATTGGGGATTTTTAAAAGGCAAGGCAGTCAAAAAAAAGCAACAAAAACCAGGGGAAAGGCAGGATTAATATGACGGTTTTACAGGCAAGGAGCTGAGGCACAGACAGATTACATGATTTGCACAGTGTCACTCTTGGAATCTGAACACTGACCTGAATTCTCCTGAGTCCCTCTGCACCGCACTACCCGCACCACCAACTATCCAAGTCTTCATGTAGCCTGTGCCTTGTATGAAACACCCTTTAAATCTTCAAGCCCTAGACATCCCACTTACATTTTCACTGTTAACGTCTGCCTCACTGGGGCAGCCAAAGAGTTCCCGTCTCAGCAAATTCCCATCATATTCCAGGAATGTCAGGTAGAGGTTGCGGAAAAACTCCACGTGCTTGTTTTTCACTCGTAGCTTCTTTGGTGAGTTCCAGTGAATCACCTCAGAGGGGAAAAAAAGAGAAAACATCCTGCTGTTAGAATACAGATTTGCTTTATTTGCTATTTTCATGTGTGTTCAGTTCACTGCCCTCTTAACAACCCCAAAACTACACAGACTTTCTTCTGCCTTTCTATCAGACTTCGCCACATCTTTCACAAGTAACTGCATACTCTACAGGTGATGTGCTTTGAAACTCCTCCATAGGATAACCTGCACATTTGAGTTGGTGTGCTGCTCTAGTTTGTGATGCGGCACCTCATAAATGCTGCCACAACTCTAATCCCAGACTGGATAGGTTATGGACTCTGTTGAAGAAGGCGGCAGGACGAGGGAAACAGGGATGTAGGTATTAAACATTAATCTCAGATTTCCACATGACTGTTTCAGCTAATGAAATTCATTCACTGTTTCAGGCCAGGCAGACTCTTCTCTGGTTAGGTATTGAGAAGAAAAAGCTTGAAATTAATTCCTATACCCATTTACACACTTCAAAAAGGACTGAATTTAATTTGACTTCCTTTTTGCCATCGCTTCGTTTAAACAAGACTGATCTCAGTTGCGTTACACAACATAGTGATGCAGTACAATGCTTCACCCTTTGAATTCCAATTTCTAGCAGGTATTTAGCCTCTGCTAATGGGAGATGACTCTCACACTGGCCTAGATTTAACTTTAATGCTGACATAAAGGGCCCAATTCTCATTTACATCAAGGTAACTCTGCACTGCTGCCAGTGTGAATGAGAATGGGGCCCAAAGGAAAAAAAACTAAGAGGGAGCCAAAAGTGGCTTGCAGGAATGATTTCATTTTATAGAGGCTATATTTTAGGCATAAGGAAAAAACCACCAAATGCTTTGTATTCCGTTTGATTTCTGTGGCTTCTAAAGAGATTAAAAAAAAGGTCTCCCTTGGGAATATTTCCAAGCTAGGAGTTCTGGAAGTTCCCTGAATCCATTAAGTTAATTGTGCGAAGGCACTGTGTCACTCACACACAGCCACAGAGCTGCAACGCCAGCTGCCGAGCCGGTCGCCTGGTAAGCTTTGCTCTGAACGTTGCATTTGTGGGAGGGAATGCACAGAGCTGAAGCGCAGCACGTAGAACAGAAGCAGCCCAGAGCAGATGAACGTAGTTCCCTTGGTGTCAGCAACACAACTCCACAGAACAGGGAGCCCTCTGAAATCATGCTAACTGTTGCTGAATGAGTGGACTGGAGGAGGAAAAGAGCAGGACGTAACCTGAATTCTTCCTCTAGTAACTTCAGCAAACAACATAGTCTCTCCACTGAATATTTATATTGCCATAAAAGCTATGGCAGTCTCTTCTACATACCCAAACACCAATGAAAATATCTCCTGATAGGTAAAGCTTCATCCCTCCCTGGGATTTCACTGCTGAGGCTACTAGGATGTCAGAAAACCACACATGCAGTTACAGAAAAGCAACTGTAGGGAACAAAGATCATTTCAGAAATTGGCAAATCACTTTTCCCAGTTATAGGAACACTTTAAATCAAGATCATGATGCATCTACACACTGTATAAATCTGGGAAATTATTTGGACAAAAATACTTGGTGTAGACACTTTTCCCAGGTAATGCTACGTTCTTTGCTGATTTTATATTTGTCCATATGTTTGGAAGTGTAGCTTAACTGTGCAATAACATGTTGCCGCAATGTGTGTTGAAAATATAGAATGTGCACTGAAAATACTGAACATCACGGAAACAAAAGGAGCTTTAGGTAGGTTAGGATATAAACTTCAGATGACAGATTTCCTCCACCGAAAAATGGATCTTCAGAATCTCCTTTCTTTGAAAAGAACTTCACAAATGTTATCTATTGCGTTTAACTGCAGAAAAAAGGTGTTAAATGCATGCAAAAAAATCTCAGCGATTGAATCCTACCTCAGGGAAACAGGCACATGTAACAGAAGCACAGGGCTGAAGGAAGCTGAAGGGCTGCTTCACAGTTTTACAGGGTAGTAGTATGCATTTTTACAAGCAGGCATAGAATGGCAACTGTCTGCTGGTAACTTGCACTTACTTAAGAGTGGATCAAAGGAAGCTGAGAAGCTGCTAAATGGGACAAAAAATACTTGCTGAGAAAAATCTTCTGTGTGTTCTCCCTACTAGTCCTACACTTCATGTGAGTTTCCTTTTAGATGTTTTCATGAGCACCCTATCCCCCTGCTGAGGACTCTGACCACTCACCCTGGGGACCACGAGCACAGAAATGGCTAATGATGACAAACTCAGTAACTGTTATGGGACAGGCTCCCTGTTGCTGCAGGAATTTCCCATCAGCCAACACTGTGTCACATCACAGCCAAGTACGGGTGTTGATGCCTCTACCCAGTTGCGTGGGGGATGATGTCAAAGCCAGACAAGTGCAGTTGTCAGCGTAGAGCTTCTTTGCTGCCGTGGTTCAAAATCTGTTGTGTGTGTAAAAGCTGGTAAGTGTCAAGGGCCTAGCTGGTGGTTCAGATCTGATCAGATTTGAAACATGTCAGGATGCTGCATGTGTACAGATGTCAGGGGAGCCGGGAGTGAACTGAAGAAAGCTGAATGGAGCTGATGACTGTCCAGAAAAGCTGATTTTTTAATCAGGAAAGACAGCACACGCCAATGCAGCTAAAGAACATCAAGGAACTATGCAACCATCTGGATGACCTGAGGTAGGAAAACTACAAAACAGGTCTAGCACAAAAGCAGGCTGCTTTTCAAATGTAACACGATTAGATAAATATTATGTGATATATGAAAGCATAAAAAAGAACAGGTTTCAAAAAGCAGCAAGACTCTTAACCATTGACATACAACACTACATCCAAAGACCACATTCTTTTTTTGCTGTCAGCCCATAAATTCACCTTCAGTTCTGACTGTAGCTGCCAGATTTGGTCTATTGCACCATCAATCACAGCAGAAGTTGTAGAGGCCAAGGCATCCTTGCATAGGCTGTCACGGGCATCAGTGAGGTACAGAATGAAGATGATGGGCTGTACAGGTAAAGCTATGGCCATTACGTTAGAAACTTTATTGTGGGGAACAGTGAATTGATTGGAGAAAAAAAAAAAATCAGTTAGAAAGAGACTACAGGGAAATTAGAAGGAAAAAAAGTCAAACTCAGAATCCACTTTATTTGCAGACTGAGCGTTATCTCAACATTAAAAAGAGAAAGTGAAACTAGAAACTAAAAATCTCATTACGACAACATCCCCTTTCCAAGACTGAATAGCACCATAATACCGTGTTTACTTCTTCTTCTATTTCACCTCCTAGTTTCTAAGCTATTCCAAAGCTGTATTGGCATACAGAGGAAACTGCAGCTAGAACATATAAAATTCCAGTGCCATTATCTGGGTGGACACTTGAGGAACAGTGCTAGCCTTCAGGCTGTCCCACGGATCCTTCCCACTCTTGATCAAGGCCTCCTGAGAACTAAGAAAAATATGCTCCTTAATCTTCATTTAGCAATTTAAGTACTGAAAGATAGGAACTTAAAATTCCACATCTATTTAACACTTGGTTCATCATCATTAAGCAACTTGGCACTATCTATGTTTCTGTTAATACCTTCCTAGTTAATCAGCAACCGTTACCACTCACTGATTACGCTCAGCCAGCCTCCTGGAGTACTTCCATACGCTTGTGACTTAGTGAAACAGGTTAAATGCACAGATAGTTCCCATTTATTCACCAGGTTCTGACCCAAAGAACTCAAATGATGACACGGTTGGAGCCTCGTAGACTGGCAATAGGATCTGAGATGGAAGGTAACAGAGGATGCTATATGCTGGTGGAGTGTAGGAGAGGGCTCTAAGGTCAGTTATCTGTATGGAAACACACTGAAAACAAAAATCTCAGCAAACCTCCTTATGTTTCCAGCTGCATTGTTCTCTCTGGGGAGATGAAGTATTTTGAATCTGATGTTCAAACCACTGAACAATAAGCTTATTTCTATAGGTGCCTTTATCCATTTTTTCCCTGAAGCATCTTCTCTCTCCAAAAGAAATAATTGGCCAAATGTTTCCTTAGCCATAATCCTTTCCATTTTTTTACCAAAAGACACATCTTGATGATTTGCGACTCTGCTTCAGCCCTTACGACATCAGAAAACACAGGGTATCCTGTATACCTATATATCTACTTCCCAGGCTGGTGGGGTAAAAAGTAAGAATAAATTAAGCCCAGATTTAAGCCTAAAGAGGTCTAATTCTGCAAAGCACTGAACAGATATTCTTAATTAATGCCATGAGCACTTCACAATTTAGGTAAGTAAGTAAAAGTGGTATTTTGTAGATGGGGAGCTTTCCTGCTTAAAAAACTAGACTCCTTGTTTAGGTAACCAGATAGCTCCCACTGAAATCAACAGGAGTTAAATGTTCAGCAAATCGGCGTTGTAAAGCCATTTACATATGCCACTTTAATGCCATCTCAATAGGCTTTTATTCAGGTATAGGTTATTGAAAAGTTTAAATATGCCCCAAGTCACACTGCAAACAAGCACCACATGTGTAACTTATGCCTCGATTAGAGATGTCTGGAAACTTTATTTTTAAACTGTGTTTCATCAGAAATGAATGGTTTAATAAAAGAACCAATTTCCTCAGAAAGGATCAAATACTTCACAAAAATGTCATCAGGGAGGTTTCAGAGTGGTATTTCTGAACTACATGAGTGAAAGAGACTGACTTTGGAGTTACCAGCAACCCAGAGGTTCAGGCACTGCTTCTGGATGTGGGGTTCAAATCTTTGCCCTGTCTGATCTGGTGCCCATGGTCCCAGGGATTACTTGACCCCTCAGCTTACTGCCTATGCTGCAAGGCAGTGAGCTGACAGACTGTCCCTGTCTTGTACTCTTCACCAAAGTTCTCAGCTTTTCCTCAAAATAATTTGCAGCTCTTCTTTCAGCTCCTGTTTAACGAGAGGCCTCCTGACTGAAAAAACACCCCTAAAACCACCTCTATAATACCACAGTGCTTCCCTTCTGGGCAGAGTGAAAGCACCTTACTGACTTCGATGTTCATTCAAGGGAGGGGTCTATGTTTAAGTCTCTTGAGCCCTTACTCCTCTCAGTGTAGCTCGTCCTTGGTTGGCATTAAAAGGTGCAAGGCAGCACTATGCCAGAGCTGCTGCAGATCAGTGCTGAGGTGCTTGGACAGCAGGGGGTGGCTCAGGGACTGGAACAGAAAGAGGTGCGACAGGTCATGTTCGAGGCAGATCTGAAATGATGTATTTGGGTTATGGACAAGAAGCTGTTTAAACTTTTGTAAGCAATCTCACAAAGTCATTCTAGTGTGGAGGACATTCCCAGGGAGGACACAGTGAATCACATAACACAATTTCAGAATGGGGAATTTATGAGGTTAAATATTTATCTACCTGCTAATTTAGTATCAGCTGTGTTCAAAACCAGTTTGAAAAGCCATCAACAGGATTGAAAGCATTTTCCTGGTTTTGGGTGGGGGGGAAATTCCAATAATTTGATACATTCCCATTGAAGAGTCCAGCATCTGATGCTTGTGATTGTGAATTACCAGATTCTCTGTGTGTAAATAGGATCTGTATCCTTGACAACCAGACTTCTCTCCATGACTGACTCATTCAGTGAGGTCATGATTCATTGTCAGAGGCATCACAATTCATTACCTTCTTTCACAGGATTTTTCTTGCCATTTGGTTTGTGCCAAATCATAGTAATTGAGATTTCCTTATAGACAGGAACAAACTATTAACCAAAAAGAAAAGCAACACAACGCCCAACCCAGCAAAAGTAATGCATAAATGAACATCAGTTCCAAGCAGATCCCCACAGGCTTTGAAGCTCAGCAAGGCATGGTCCTACAGCACACATTCTCACCCACTGACGTTGCAGGCTACTGGGGACCATGTGAGGAGCTGAGATAAGCAAGATAGACAGTGGATGCCTACACAGAATGACTGTTAGCACTTCCACATCTTTTGGCCAGTCTTCAATAACAAGCCCTGAGAGTTTCTCCAAGGTGTAACAAATGCCATGCAAAAATAAACACCTCTGGCCTTTAGAGACTGCAGTTGGCTCACTTGGCAAAAAGAATTAAAGGGCATCTGCTTCCTCTTAGCCCACTCTTGTTTTCTATTAAAACAAGTACCCTCAAGGTGGGGAAAGGAAGATTTCTGTATGTGTAATTGTTTACATAAGTTTTGGTTCCATATGCCACAGACAGCAGAACAAAGCCCACAGACGTCAGTCTAGTTGTGTACAGTGTGGCCTCTAGCACTATGTAGCATGACGCAGGAGGTTAAGTAAGCATTTAGACAAATAAAAATAATAAAGTAGTCTTATTTTGATGTTGCTTTAGATGGGTATAAAATTAGTGGTCCCTAACAATGCAGAACTTGGTTATAAATATTTCTGTTCTTCTTATGACTTTTCTGAAAGATCCCCATATGCAAGTCCTTGCTGCAGCAAGGAAGTAGTCAAACATCTGCCCTTCTCTCATATGAGACAGTACCAAAAAAATTTTTTTTTTCAATAAAATGGATAGAGATGGAACTTAATGAGGACTATAAAGAGGAAAAAGTGATTAGAATCCTCGTTAGGCAATACGAAATATTCAAGTGCTCCACAGGCCCGCAAAAAGTATGCTGGTCATCCTATGTTTGCATGAATGTGAACAAAGCAGCAAAGAAGTGTGTATAGAGACACATACACACACACTCAGACCTGAACAGCAGCCAGCCCTGGGGTGTGAGTTTATTTGACACAATGGTGTGTGTAAGAGATGACAAATCCTCAAGTCCCGTGGACTTTGAGGCCAGATGGAATTAAACCAGTGCCTTTTCAGCCTGACGTGAGGAATGTAGTCTGATTTGACTGAGGAAGACTTGACTGGGCCAGCTTTACCTTGGAATTTAGATCTCCCCCTGCATTTCCTTCTTTCCTACGCTATCCTTCTTAATCCTCCAATACAAACTTCACAATCTGTCTTTCTCTCCCTCTTACCCTGGAGGTTTCTCTTACCTCGTTTCTTATTCCAGTCTTACCATGAAATACAGGATGTACCAAATATGTTGTGTCATACCATTTATATTAAATGCCATGGAACTGACTAACTTTGGTGATTTTAAGAGCGTATTTTCTAACTTGGGCTAATGACATTTGCTGCTGTTTTGAGAGGACCACATACCAAACCAGCTGGTTTCTTTTCAGAACTAGAATTTTGCTAGTTTTCATAATGCAAATTCACAACTTTAATTGGTTTATGCTTTTTTTTTTTTTTTAATTGTACGAAGAATTTTAAACAGTGCTGCCTGAGGCCCAGTTCTTTAACTGCTGAATACGGAAAGAGCTTTATTGAAACCAGGGGGCTTATGTGCACTAGATAAGGCTCTGGCTTCTCTTTCAAAGCACAGAATTTCAGCCCCGATTCAGTATTTAGGAGATAATTTTAGCAGTGCGAATAAGTCCAGTTCAGCTGAAGAAACTGCTTATGTGTCTGCACCCCTTGCTGAGTTAAATACCTCAGACCAGAAAGCTAGTGGAGGATATTATGCATCTTAGACTTCATTGCCTATGCTGTAATGGAGGTGACAGTGTGATACAATATACAGTAACGAACAACCAAGCCTAAGCTATCCTTGTAAACATAAATCTGTTAATTGACAATGAAGAAAGGATTCAATTTATTTTTAAGATACTTCTATTAAATGCTTACTTGTAGGTGTTACATATAAGCTAGATGTCCCACACCTGATGGGATACAATCATGGGACTGTCAATACAGTCACTGGAGCCTAAAGAGTGATTTGCCTGATTAGTCATCAGATGACTACTCTGAGGTGTGCTTAACCAGTCTCCAAACCCACTCATGGGCAGCACAATTCAGTTGCCTAAATACAGATGTGTAGTAACACTGAAAGCACCTTAGGGTCACCCTGTCTGCCCATCAGCTGCCTTGCCAAAAGGGTATCATCTCCTGTAGCTCTGTGTTGTATCTGCAAGTCCCATACAGATATCCAAGAGTATCTGTGGTGACTCTAACTGTGTTTAGGCAATCAAACCAAGCCCCAGATCCTCAGATATCCTTCAATATCTTTTTCTCATGTAAATGTACGTGTCTTAACCTTGTGCTGAATCCAATCTGACTGTCTCAGCGGATTACGTGAATTAACGTCAGCCTCTAATTCACAGAAAAATACTGTGATATCTCCCAGGTAGGAGGTGTATTTTTCTAAAATTCATCTTTTAGAAAACATTTTTCCCTGCTACTACATCTCTCCTTTTGTTGCAGGCCTTGCAATTGCTGTCATACATGATTCTCAACACGAGCACAGAACTAAAATCTCTACCGGCACTTTGCTATAAGGCATAAAACCATGATGCTTTTAAATTCCTGTGCTGATCCTGCCCTACAAACACCTACCATAAAACATTTAGTGATCAGTGTACTGAGCAGTATACTGATCTAACTTTAAAAGCTGTCTTCTATAGACCGCACCTGAATAGCTGGTTGTGAATACTTTATGTATGAAATTCAAGCAATACTAGCCAGCTTTGACAGGTCAGTTAACCCATGTAGTAGGTCTGTCTTTTGGGAAGTGCAGCTTTTGAAATCACTGTGTTGAGGATGATTGGTTTTCTATATTCATTCAGTATCTGGTGTTCATATTGAACACTCCTGCTGTTACTCCACAAATAGTTACAAGGGAAAATCTGGTTAGATTTAGGAAATATATTGCACCATGAGGGTGGTCAAACTCTGGAAGAGGGGGCCAGGGAGGTTGTGGAGTCTCAGTCTTTGGAGACTTGACACTCAACTGCACAAGGTGCTGAGCAACCTGATCTAAGTTGGTCCTGCTTTGAGTGGGGTTTAGATGGTTTCCAGAGGTCCCTTGCAACCTCTTCTATGGTTCTGCATTTTTCTTTGGTGTTTGTTTTGTTTTTTTTTTTTTTTTAAACCTCATTTACTAAAGCATCCTCAAAACATAAATTATGTATATGAAACAACAGAACTTTAAAACGAATTGCCAAAATACCTAATATTTACTGTGTTCTGATGCCACTAGTCTGCTCTGATGGAATCTACTGCCAGCCAGTTTTATTCTACACCTGCTAGTAGCTCAATCAGCTTTAATTCCGAACTCTTTGAGTCTGGCCTTTCAAAATGACCACAGCACAACTGATGTTAATTTACCCGTATCTGTTCAGATCCATCCTGCTTTTATATTCTACTTGACAATAGTGAAAAATGTACTATTAAACTGATACTATAGCTTCATTTTATTAAATTAATAGATTTCTACTCAGCCTTTTTATCCAGGGCAAATCCTGGAAAAATGAATGGCAGTGTGGCTGGGTTAAGTGTATGCAAAGGCTAAATATGAAGTGTGCAAGGTCTTTAAATTTTGGGTAATGTATTTCTAGCTAGAGTCCACTCAACCCTCTTTGTGAATTTCACTCCATTAAATGATGTTGACTAAAGAGTTTCAAACTTATCCAGTAAGAGTACAGTACTCTTTGGCTAGGAAAAGCTAAGAACTGGGACAGCAATAGGAACTCAGCAGGGAGGTGCAGTGGCATAGGTGACCGGTACGGAATGTAATAAGGTGAAGTACTTCTCTAACACCTTGCCACACCCCAAGGCAGCATCCATCTTTGACTTTTCTAGCAGTCAAAATGTACAAAGCCACAGTCATATTTGCTTCCCCTGCTTGACTGTCCGCATAAACCATATGTTTTAGTTTCGCCCCTACTTAAGGCACTTCATCTTTCTGTCACAGCGGAGTTCTGCATTCTCTGTTGCAAAGGATACCACCCACCCAACCTCCTGTAAAACATACCTTCAGGTCAGACACATCTCTGTAGCATTGCTCGGAACGGGTGTGATCAGACAGCTGCACGTTCCAGAAACATGGGAGCTGGTAGACAAGGAAGGGATTTTGTTTGATGACTGCATTGAAGATATCCTAGCAGACAAAACCAGAGAAACAGTTGGGTACATTGTTTCTACGGTGAGGTGATCCCACCCCATCCCTGAGCTGACTGTCCTTCTCCCCCTCACAGGCAGAAATGCAAATGGTTATGTGAGCTGAACTCTGCAAACCTTGCTTCGTAATTCTGTTTCCATAGAGGGTGCTATCAGTCTAAGGGGTGATGTGTAGATCTGAATGAGAGGAGCAGGCTCTCTTGACACACAGAGTTAATGGACTCCAGCAAAGTTTTCAAAACATGTATCTTGTACTGCTGGCAAGAGATGTGGTTCCTCTTCTAGTCACCAAGGAGAATAATACGCAGTAAATGACAAACTGCCTGCTGTTAGTAAGTACTGCATCACTTTTCAATACAGGGGATGAAAGTGATCCTGGCAGTTGCGTTGCTTCAAGGTGAATAACTATGTGGGATTTTAGCTAGCACTTTATTGTTGCAACAAGTACTCTAGGTATTTCATTGAAAGTGCATGTAGGAGAGATCTGCAGAACAGCCTGCACCATGAGGGACAGAATGTGTTCTGCCTCTATGCATCCAGTTGGAGAAGTAAGTTACAAGGATAGTCTTGTGGTTAAGGTATTAGGGTATTGGTCCACTCAGAAAAATTCTGCCCCGTGTGGGTATTAGACAGCAACTCAGGACCTGATTGAAAAGACAGTGAAGCTGCAAGAATCATTTTAGTGAACTTCAGTAGCTTTTGGATCAACCTGCAAGGATACTGTACACAAGTGCACATGTCGATGTGCACAGTAAGCAGCATGCTCCCTAAGTGGTGACTGGTCATACGCCAGATGTAGCTCAGAAGCAGCAGAAATATCTAAATATGATGCTCTATTGAGTTAATACGCTCAAGCTGTTGAGCAAGACTTACTGGTTCAAGTCCAGTACTACATTAACAGGGTTTCTGGATTTAAAACTGAGAGCTGGCAGGAAGCACAAAGAGAGTAAATATGCATCTCTGTGCACAGGCACACTATTTCTTCCCTTGGCCTCAGTTTCCCATCTGTGGCAGGGAGACAGCAGTACTTTTGTCTTCACAGGGGTGTTGTGGCAAGGAATACATTGAAAGACTACTGGGACTCATCTGCCAGAAACAGTAAAGAAATATCTGGAGACTCTTCAAACTAAAGTCTGCTTAGACAATAACCAGTAGGGAAAGACACAGTATATTTGGACTTCTAGTGTCTGGTGTCTGGAGAGTTTTATATTAAAGAAAGAAGGACAGAAAAATTAAAGGACAGAAAACACCATTTGTCTATCCTATGAATCATTGGTGCAGAGGAGGTAAAAATGTCAGTGAAGTAAGAGAAACCTCATGAGTAAATCTCCATTCCTCTCTTCCATGTTTTCCCCAGAATGATTCAACAAATAGTGACTACAGACACAACGTCTTTCCCCCGCCTTTTCCCACACCTCATATCCCCTTTCCCTTCCTTATCTTCCTCAATCCACAGAGTTGTGGTTGTACCACTTGTCTGCAATGTCCTACTCACCTGGTCAGCCAGTGAAGTGGATAGCATGCTCATTAACTCCCGCTCTGCCGTGAGTCTCCACATCTGCTCCCATTTCATCTTCCGTAACTTATCGAGAAGCAGCAAGATAACCCCTGAAGGAAAACACAGTGCAGAGAACAAGAGAAGCCATGATGTCACATGCCAATCAAGGTCCATCCTATCTATGTGCTGACTCAGCAGTTAGAACAAGGACATGAGCTGACTTCTATTGGCAGAAACTACAGTCCTTACCCTGTGCTAACGCAAGAGGTTGACTAAAAAAAGCTTCACATTTCAAGATGGCACTAAGAGAAAGTTTTCCCAAAACCCTAAGGCTGCAGAGAAGATATGTAAAGATGGCATACGGATGAATGCTAGGTTATACAGGCTTGCAAGAAGGCTAAAGTAGTCAGAGGAGTGAAACTGGGAAGAAGAGAAGCATAAGGATGTTGTACTTCTAGTAGTCTCATTAACTGATAAAGCTTGATTTCATTATGACACAATTAGCACTGGGATTATTCCTTACAAAATGAACCAATACAGGTGATTCACGCGATGGAGGTGAACTCCATCCAAAAGTCATTATCATTCCAAAGAGAATTAGACAGTATCCTTCAAGAAAGAAAGAGGGACACTCCTAACACTCAGAAGTGACCCTCCCCACTCCTTATTCTGAAAAGCTACAGGCTCCAAGAGGATATTCTGTCATCACTGTCTACTAGGGAAAGGGCAGAGACAATCCTTATCTAGTGTGACTCCATTTCTGTCATCGTCACACTGAGCAGAGATCTGCTTCTTCCAAAATCCCACTGTTTAAACGCTCTTCTATCTGGCCTGAAATCAAGATTATGCTGAAACAAAGAGATTTTTGTCACTCATATAGAACATTTTACTCAATGTGTGTGGTGTGAAATCTGGCCCTTAATACATGCTGCACAGGATGCAAAACATACACTGCATAAGATGAAATTGCAGCCCTTACTCCACCTAGTAAGAAGTTAATCACCTGACACATCTGATTGCAACCCCTGAAACTTCTCTGAATAACAGATTATCAGTGCTGGTTACAACTAGCCTTTGAGAGTGTCCACCATTAAGGTAGCAAGTGTTCATAGCGCAGGATCCTCAGATCAGAAAGTTACAGTCAAAGGGGGAAAAGAGATATCTCAACATGAATTGTTATTCCTCAGTTGCTTTTTGTCTGGACGAAATCTCTAGTGCAGAAGGCGGCAAAAGAGCAGAAGCAATGAAGCTGGATTGAAGCATCAGCAAAACCTTTCCTACAGCCTCTCAGCAAATTTTACTTGAAAAATTAATTTAGAAAGACTTAGATAAGAGCATTGTCATGGGGCATGAATGCAAACTGAAGGACCATGAAGGAAGAGTACCGATAAACAGCAGCCTAGCAGGTTGACAGAAAGTACCTAGTAAGAGCAATGATAGGTTCTGTGTTGTTTCACGTCTTCATTAGTGGAAAGGGGAAGTGAACAGAATAGTAATGACATCTGCAAGTGACAATAAACACAAGGTCTTACAAAAAAATATCATGGCAACTGTAGAGAAACATAACGGCTACACAGAAGAATATGAAATGGCAAAAAGAAGTCACGGGGAAAAGCTGCCCGAGGGAGTCTAAGATGATAAAACTAAAAGTACTGAGAATAAGAAAGGAAATGTAGTCTGAATACTTAAGAAAAATTCTTCTAAAACTGTTGTGGTGAAGTAACCTAAAAATGGCAGATAAAATGTTTTATTTCATCAGTCTTTAAAAATCAGACTAAACAAAGTTTACAAAATATACCTGGAACAATCCCGCACTGGCTGGGAGAGAACAAAGGCAGTTCCAGTTCATTTCTATCTTCAGTTTCTATGACGTCTAATTTCTTTCTAGTAAAACCTGGCACTGCCATGAATAAAAGGAAAACCTCTTCTGGCAGTGAATTTTGTGGCCTGTTTTAGTTGTGTTTTCCATTTCAGTCCACCTGGTTCCCAAGGATGCTGGAACCTGTGCTGGAGGGATCCCCTTTCATCTTCAGTCAACCTTTCTGCTTCCAGCTGTTGGGTTGGAAAGGGACGTGTTGTCACAACATGCTACCATGTATTTCTGCCAGTGCGTTTGTCTTCTCTCCAGCATAACCAAAGCCTGTTTGGAGTGTGTAGTGTGTGTGCATGAGCTTCTAAGAGAGCCACTGTGCATTGTCTGCAATTCTAGATGAACGTGAAACAGGTTCCTTGTGCTGCAGCAATAAACTGGGTGGGATAAGCTCCTCCCTGGCAGTGGGTATTTTCCAGCTGGCAAGAACTGTCAGCTTTGTTTCAACAGTGAAATACAACTGAGAAGATTCTTTATTAAGAAAAATAAAGAATAATTGCAAGATTCAGTTAACTGTAATGTAATAGTTTTTATAATTTATAGGCAATAAACCATTTTTTCTTGATTTCTTTAAGCCTCCAGTCTGAGGAGGAAAAGGGGAAATGTTTTAATATGTGCAGTATTCTCCCACTTTTTTGTCTTCCACCCTTATGCTCGCAGCAGATTATGGCATCACAGCTAAAGAGATTATGCTGTCCTGAGGGGCTATCATGGTAGCAGCTGAGAGTAAAAGAGGCAGACGGTTTTTCCAGTGGAAAAACTGGAATATAAGTGAGAAAGGATGTATTAAATTATGATGCAATCATGGCTACTGAAAACATTTACAAACTTTTAATGTTCCATCGTCAAGGCTAATTTTGATGTGATTTCTGTTTTAACTCACCTACAGGCTTGCGTTATCACCTTTGTACAGCCTCTGTTCAGGGCTTCTCGCACTGTGGAATTCTAATTTACTGCTGCCATAAAAATAACTACTGGAGAATATTTATAGCAAGTTTAAATATTTACTCATTAGGATTAGTGAGAATAAGAGATTTCTACTAAGGGGAGAATTTGATACTATTCATCTAATTAGTGTTATTTAGTGCAAAAGCAAAGCAAAAGCATGTGTGTCAGGAACTTTTAAATAGTTCATGCAGAGGAAAAATTACCTTTTCCTCAGAACAAAGCACTCCCGTTTTACTTCTGTATTGTTCTGTTGCCAAAAGCAAACATAACAAATGAACTAACTCAAAACTGTGCAATTAGTTTGCAGGCAAAGTGTCTGAAATAAGGAAAGGGAAATATTTGCCTCAGGAGCCCCTTCTCTCAGTGTCAAATTGACTGAAATCTCAGACTAAATTCAAGATGACATACAGCTGAACATAAGGGGAAAAGGGACTTGCTCTCAGCTGTTGTGCTGGGGGAGGAAGAGACTGGAGGAAAAAAAAATCAAAGGAATATTTTATGAACATCTGGCCCCAGGCAGTGGGACTTCTCATCTTTTGATGAGTGCAGCATTTTCCTGCCCTCACCTATGTGAGAAAAACAAAGGGAAAGCTTGGCAGCAGATAAACAAAAAGAGAAAAGTAGCAACCCAAATGTCTCATGAGTATTAAACAAATGATGATGAGCCACAGAACACCCTATTTTCCTTATCCTGAAGAACAGTTCAGGCACATACAGAGATGCAAATATCTCAAAGAGCTCTTGGAAAAATAATGCTTTATTACTAAACCTGTGGAACACATCTTAGTCTAGTTTTCACTTGAATGGCACTTTCTGCCCCTGCTTGATGAGACTTTGCTTGAACTACCAAAATCTGACAGATCCTGAATTGCTCAAACAAACAAACAAAGGAGTTTCTAAAAAATGTAATTTCAGAACACACACAAAAACCTCCACCCCCAAAAGCAAAACAAACCAAACCAAAAGGAATTTGGTGAATAGATTCGAGAAAATGGGGCAAAAAAATCTGAATTAACATATTTGTACTAAAACATTTCATTTGGGAAATACTGCAAACTTTTGGGGGCATATTTTTAAAATGAACTTGTTCTAAAATATTATTTTTCACTTCAAAATCGATACAAATTAAAAATCTTACTGAAAATGGTTACATGACCTGAAAAGGAAAATAAATGTTTCATTCTGGGTGTAACAAAACTCTGGAGGTCACTTGAATTTTTTGTCCTTTTCCCATTTTTTTGATGCAATCCAAATCAATTTTTTTGTCTTTCCAATGTTTTGACTAAGCAATGGTTTCAGTAGATGCTTCAAGTCATCTCAGTAAAGTAGTCTGGGGTTTTTTTGTTGACCTGTTCCAGAACAAACTGTTTCATTTCACTTTTCTGAATAGTAAATTGAAAGTTTGCAGAAACATCAGCAATTTCCCTTGGAATGCTACCAAGCATCCCCATTTCTTGCTTCAGGAACACAGACTATGGCTTTTCCCGAAATTCAGCGGGGGATATACAGTAGAGCTGGAAATAATAAACAATGTTTTAAGATAGAACAGAGTCACTTACAGAAGTTATAGTGAAACTGGACAAGCTTTCAAACTCAATCAATTTATTACAATGGCCCTTTTAAGGTGGCCGAAAAAATACTCAGTGCTGTGGTGGAAAAAAATGTACCTACTAAGAGATCCTTTTCTGTAAGCACTACCTTGCCTGTTTCTTTAAGTGCAACAGGATGCTTTTGTGAGCTGTTGAGGCAATGCCATATTATGTGAGCAGCATCTCAGAGACTATCCTTGTCAGGTTTTAAAAAATTCTTCTTGTAACTAAGCCCATAACAGTAAACCATCTAGACAGATAGCAAGTAGATAACATTACAGTAATTGAGAAAGGTAGGCGAGACACACTTCAAAAGATATTATAAAGCAATAGTGAGTTTTGAAGAAATTACTGGGATTTTACAATACCCAACCAGCCTACCAGCCTACGGAAGTAGCTACGGAATTAGCTCTGCTACCCCAGGAGAAGCACCATGACAGTGCTGACTGGTTAGTACTCTAGCAAATACTTACGCATGTTCTTTTAATTCCATTTTACTGTACCTGAAATCAATGGAAGTGGTCGCAGTGTGTAATGCTAGGAATGTGACTATACCTTTGCTGGATAAGGGCCCAAATGACCAGTTTTGCTAAGGACTGCATTTGGAATCCACTGTGCCACACCTCCACACCGTGGATTGTGGCCTCTGCTCTCCACCCATAGTATCAAGAACAAATAGAAAAACACAAGGATATGGCTGTTAGGGATTAAAAAATCGAATGAAAACTGCAATTCCACAACAAGCCACTGCACGCATTTTTAAATTTTCATTTTAAGTCTTTGTGTGGACGAAAATCACTGTTTTTTACTTCATTCATAGACCACCTATCTAACTGCTGCTCATAATTTGACTAGCCATATCATTCGTATAATAAAACCACAGCTTACATCTATAGCTTTTAACAGTATGACCAAAGGATTGTCATTCTAGCACATTTTTGGAGTATCCTGACATATTATTTAACTGTGAACTTACATGCACCAGCCTTTTTCTCAAAAAAAAGCCTTTAACAATGTAAAAAACCCTAATAAAAACTTGCAGGGATGCACAATGTGTTAATTGAGAATAAACGATGACTCCACATTTGAACTTTTCTCTGAGAAAACAGAACAAGACTGAGAATCTGTTTTGAAATGGAAAGTGGGTGTCCCTCTGGGCACAGTGACAGAATGCAATAGCCCTTGTTTTCTCAGCACATGTATTGAAAGTGAAGCTGTGATAGAGTGCATTTTGAAATGTAGTGCACTCACTCTGTTGGGAGCCTGGTTCCTCTTGGAGCATTATAAACATTTTGTTTACACTTCCTGATGACCATTTAATGAAATGGAACACTTTTATTTTCTTTGTTCTCCTCTTCCAAAGTATGCTGTTTCTCCTTAGGCAGAGTTAAGATGAAGGATATACTCGAGCATGATTCTAACTTCTTACAGAGCTACTGACTGTAGCTCAGAATTTCCTAGTTTTCCAATCATTTCTTTATTGTTTAGATACTATTCTTCCCGAGCAATTGGAAAAAAGATAAATATGCTTTTTATCTTCTCTCTAATGATGTCCATTTCTGGGGGAATTTATCCAACTTTCTTAAAGCCCCAAAGGCTACTACAGAAAAATTTCCTTGATTCAGGAGTCTAAAAGGACTACAGGAGAGGAGTCATGAACCATAAGACTTTTAGGAAGTCTACAGAGGAAAACCTCTGCTACTTAAAGACCATCCTGCCAAGTAATGTCCTCTCCTCCTATCTTCCAGATTCTTGTGAAGTAACAATTCTACATGTCTCTCAGAGGTCAATAAAGAAAAAACATTTCTAGCCCTTAAGGAGCTGGCCTTCTCTTACATAGATCCCAAGCACTGCAGTCATACACTTTCCTGCTCAAATTGCTGGTAAAGTTTTCCTAAATCCTGCAATAGAAGACAACATGGCTGGCAAAAAGGTAAATATTAGTGAAATCAGAAAAGGAAGCTAGAGGAGTTCTTCCCACCTGCTCTACTTGCCTTAGGCATCAAGGAAGACAGTAAGGATAGTAACCTTTCTTGAATCCCTGTGTTTCCTGAAGCCTGTGCAAAGAGTTGTAGGAGATGAAAAACATCTGTGAAGCAGCTCCTTATATGGGTTTTAAAAATCTCAGTTTTCTTACAGCCTTTGCACTCCGTAACCCTTGTGAGCATACAGGGTACAGAGATTACATTTTAAAGGCTGTGGAAAGCAAATATTCCAGGGACTTCTCAGTTGGTGAACTAGGGAGATTGATTCCAAGAGGGCAAAAAAAAAAATAACCCTCAGGAGGCAAATCATAAATTCTCTTGAAATTTAAAAGATTAGGAAAGTTTTTGCTCAGAAAAAATCCACAAGTTTTAAACCTCAGATAACACATTCAAGCTTCAGCCCAGTAAAGGGAGAGAGGAGGGAGGTTTCAGCTTCTATACACTTGTAGCACAATGGCAGTGCCCAATCCAAATTAAGCAGAGGAGAGCTGTCTCAAAGATGTGTCTCACCTCACTGCCATGCACAAGTATCACCCAACAGCTACTCAGTGTGCATCTCTGTACATGTCTGGAGTCATGATGGAGGCACCAAAAGTTGATACTAATGAAAAGATGGTCAGGTACACATCTTATTTTAAAGCATTTTGAAACGTGAGACAAAAAAAAAAGTGACACACGGGAAATGTGGAAAATTTCTACAAAGGTTTAAAGAACTTTTCCTCTCTTCAATACTAAAAATGCTGTAAGTTCTTACATGGCAGGTTGTCTGTGATTTCATTTGCCTGGGTGCTTAGGGAACTTCAGCTGAGAGGAAAACAAAGTCCCAGTTAAATACATATTTAAGTGATAAAGTCAGAAAGGATAATTTGTAGCTCTTGAATAACGGAGGCCATAGGATTTTTCAAAATCAATTTGTGCTTTAA
Source organism: Burhinus bistriatus (assembly GCA_013397275.1). NCBI lineage: Eukaryota > Metazoa > Chordata > Aves > Charadriiformes > Burhinidae > Burhinus > Burhinus bistriatus. The sequence continues at coordinate 394,159 of VYXH01009018.1, forward strand.
TTAGAGCATAACTTCTAGAAAAACATTCAGTCTTGATTTAAAAATTTACAATAATGGATAATCTATCACAGACTTTGGTAAGTTATTCCAGTGCATAATTATCCTGATGAAGGATACTCCCCTTATTTCTAATTTGAACATGTCTTTGAACTTGCAATCATTTGATCTTCCTGAACCTCTGCTAAATTGGCAAGCCCTCTATTAAGAAATGTTACTTTCTCCTGAAGATAATAATAAGCTATGATCAAACTATCCCTTGACTTGCTCCCAGATAAGCTCCTGGAGCCATTTTTCCCAACTTTATGGGAAATTTTCCAGTATTTTCTTTGAACTTTGTTAATTTACAAGTACTGTTCTTTGACCTGTGGGGATTAGACTTGGACAAGTAGCTAAATCTACATTTTAAAATATATCCACTCCATGAAGTGATCCCTAGCACCCAGATCAAGCACTACGGAGTGGTTGTACACACACTGTTCAGGGTTTAGCTCTTTATTGAGCTGGCTGGCCACATTCATACTGCATAGTACTGGTTTCTGAGGGCCTAGTTTGTGTTCCTTCAGTTTTTAGACAGAACAATTACTTTATTTGCATTTCTCAGTGTCCAACATTATGAGACAGCCATGTTACAGTTTTCTAGATTGGAGAGTTTTTAGCACTGAAGTGAGGGTCTATGTTGTGTGCACTGGAGAATATCGTCAGGGTATGTGGGAATATTAGGGAGTGTGAAGTCTGCTGATGCAGTGTTGAAGGACTGGAAAGAAGTGCCAAAGAGAACGTAGTCCTATCCATACTACCTTCCAGAAATACTTCCTGGAGTGAACTATCAACAAATTACACTCAATTTTTTATTTTTATTTTCTTGACAAAAGACAGGTTGCTCCCTGAGAAAGACAGGGTACCAACTAATTTCTGTGCCCTGTGGATGATCAGGGAGCCAAGAGCAAAGAATGAACTAGGGAGCTAAGTTATCTGACAGTGTAGATGTCAGACTAAAAAGTCTACACCCAGTATGAAAGAAATGTATCTCCTGTACTCGAAATGTCTCTGTTTATATGTCCAGTGATCACAGAAAGTATTTTGACAACCATATTAAACCTGGAGTTCATGTTCACCTGATTATCCATTCTGGACTGATTCTCATGCACCTCTTTATTCTTTCCAAGAGTACAATTTTACATGTCAGTGCCTCAAAACATAGAAGTGCGAGTGAGTGTCACAACTCTACATCAAGCCAGAGTAACTGGATTTTGGGTGAGCTGTCCTGAAGAGTAATCACAGAATACTACAGACTCTACAGGGTTACCGTGCAGGAGGTCCAGTCATTGAATCTCCCTGTGCAGGCATGTTTGGAAAAAGGGATCACACAAAGCTTGTTTCCATGCATAAAAACTGAGGAGGTTTGCTGGAATTTGCTGAATATTTGCCCTGATAAATGCAAGTACATCTTCCAAAACTAATCTTAGACTCTCCACCAAAGAAACACACACGTTTAAAAGAAAAAAATCAGTGTCTTGATGCTCAGCTCCTGTAAATCAGCTTAGGTCCATTTAACACAAGAGTCAGGCATTTATATCAGATCTGGACCTTATCCATGATGTTTATCTATGGGGGTTTTTTTCCTCAGAAAGCAGCAAAAAGTGAAAGGTAACAGACAGCATTGCTTTAAATTATGTGGGGGTTTTTGGTTTTGATCCTTTCAAAAGCATCATATTTAATAGGAGTCAAAATGTCAACAATTTTACAAGGTTTCTGCTTTGGACTATGTGAAGAGGAAAAACGCACCCTGCACAGTTGATAAGTATTTTGGCTCGCTTCTAACATTAACAGTAGTCCACAAAGCTAATTGTAGGGATGGGGACAATGAGTAAGAAGCCATCATAGCTAGTCAATGCCCTAGCGACAGAGGAGGAAACGTGGGTTATGGGCTGAACAGCCTCTCAGGTATTTCTTTCTAGTTGGATGACAAAGAGGTTTGGGGTTTTGCATTCAGAAGCAACTTCCCCCCCTTTTAATGGACAGTTTATTGACTGGATGAGATTCAGGAGGAATAGAATGTTCTAAGAAATGGATTAGGGGAAGGAAAACAGCAGCACAGAATGAACAGGCCTAAAAATTAACCATAACAATTCTAAAAAAAACAGGAAACACAATGTACTTTAATGCAATGATTTCACCTGCAGGTCAGCTGCAGGTCAATCCTTCCTCCATGACCATTTCTCTTTTAGTAACAGAGAGACGGGATTAGGTTCACAACAGAAATACAGGGACACATTTGTGTAAGGAGAAAATATGTGTTGAGCTGTTCAGCATGCTCACATAGCCAAACTGAGGTACGGTTTGGATAAGTGGACTACAAGGTGCCTGCGAAGTAAGTTGGAGTGCCAAGCTCAAAGGGTTGTGTTCAGCAATAAAACATTCAGATGGTGGTCAGTTACAAGTGGTGTTCCACAAGAGTTGATACTGGGGCTGATACTGTTTAACATCCTGATTAATGAGCTGGAGATGAGATAGAATGCACCCTCAGCAACGTTACACATGACACCAAACTGGGCTCTGTGGCCCTGGGAACAGGGCTGCTATTCAGAGCGACCTTAACAGGCTGGACAAGTGGGCTAAGAGAAAGCTCATAAAGTTCAACAAAAAGTCCTGCATGGGACTATTCCTGAATGGACAGTACAGGCTAGAGGACAAGTGGATAGAAAACAGCTTTTCAGGAAAAGTCCTAGGGGACTTGGTGGACAGCAAGATGAACATGAGGCAGCAGTGTGACCTTGCGGCAAAGAGGGCCAACCACATCCTGGGCTATATTAGCCCCTTAGGTCAAGTGAAGTGATTTCCACTCTTTACTCAGCACTTGTAAGACCACATCTGAAGTACTGTTTCAGATTCCTCAGCCTAATAAAGACGCTGACATGCTGCAGTAAGTCCAGTGGAGAGCAACCAAAATGATCAGAGTCCTGGAGAACACATATGAGGAGAAGCTGAGAGAACTGGGCTTGTTCAGTCTGGAGAAGAGAAGGCTAAGGGGATCTCTTATTGCTGTCTACAACTACTTAATGGAGCCAAACTCTTCGAAGAGATACACAGAGAGAGAATGAGAGGTAACTGACACAAATCACACCAAAGGAAATTCTAATTACAAATTAGGAATTTTTTACTTTTATTTTTAACTTTTCTCACCCAGACAGTTGTCAAATACAGGAACAGGCTGCCTTGAGAGGTATCCTTGGAGATATCAAAAACTTAATTGGAAAAGGTCCTGACCAACCTGAGTTGGCTTTCAGTGGGAAGAGGACTAGAAGACCTCTGGAGATCATTTCTGATCTAATATGCCTATAATTCTATGATCCTATTTGGCAAAGCTTCTTTTTTCACCATCTCCGCGAAGGCCGTGAGAACAACAGTGTAGGAACTATCTGTATATACAGGGTACTGCAGTACTCCTGTCCTCCCCTGAGCTCAGTTCAATACAGACAGGTGGAGGAGGGAGGGTTGAGGAGCTACAGCAGGAACAATTAAAGTCAGGATGTAGCTGAACATAGAGACAGAAGAAAGACAATGGGGAAAGGAAAGAATTGACCTGCCTCTTCTGAGATCTCAGTGGCCACTCAGTTTTGCAGATTCTTTCTCAAAACATCTCCAACTCAAGCAGTATAAAGTCTCTTGATATTTTTTTAAAGGGCAAAGCTTTGTCCTGAACCTAAATTGCCCTATCACTAAAATGATTAAAGCATAGTGATTTCTGTAGCCAATAGCACCTAAGAGAGTGATCTGACTGACCAAATTCAACTGGTTTTTGTTGGCACTTTCTTAGAGGTGACAGTTTTGACATAAGGATGTAGAAAGACGTCTTAGTTACTCTGCTACTTTCTGTGCCAGGCACCAGGCTACCTGTTAGAGTCCAAAGATGGAGTCCAGCTGTGATGCCTCTTTCTTTGCTTTGGGACTATGGCTAAAACCTCTGTTTCTGTATCTACAAAAAGGAACCGTCTTTACACGATCACTTTTATGAGCACAATGAGAAACCGGAAAGTGAACTTGCACTTCAGAAGAAAAAGTACTGGGTTTACTATTACTATGCATTTGTCTGGGGTTCTCCTGCGGTAGAACGGAAGTTTTTGTTCTCAGTTTAGGCACCTGGATGCCTCTGCTAAGCTTTTATGTGCAAGTCTTTCATCTAAATTTAACCTGCTAATGATGGTCCCTCTACAATAAAGAGAGGGCATTTCAGAGTGCCGGACAACATAATGACTCATCAAGCTATGTGTGTTCACATAAAGAACTGTCTCGATCAAGCAAAAAATACCACACTTCAGAATGATTCTTCAAATAATTAGGTTGGAATAGTGCATATATACGTCCTATTTATGTACATTACATGGAGATTGACATTTTGAACTTGGGCAAGACCAGTAAAAAACCCCAAAGCAGGACAATTTAATCAACTAAAAAGATATATTTTTTATTTACTCCAATAAAATGGAATCTAGAATCTGGTATAGACTGACTGTTTTTTTGTCACAGAGTTCTTAGGAGATGAAAGTTTTCAGTGTTTCAAAGAAAGTCAGGTGTTGTTTTAAAAACAGAGAGCAGAGTCTGGTAAGATTCAATTGCCAAGGAGTAGAGGATGTATCTCAGAGAATGCAATGAACAGTAGACTAATGCAGTTGCAGCAATGCCATTATGATGTGGACAGGCCTCTCAAACCAGAGGCACTGTTTTCAAAATCAAATACATATTGACCCGCATTTCAGAAATGTCAAGCGTGCTGTAAACGAGTTCCCAGCACATCCCATGCTTTAGAAACTGCATGAGAAAGACTGGAAAGGAAGCTATTCTTTGAGGGTAGTCAGCTTTAAGATGGCTTATTTTTAAGTGCAAGCTACAGATTATAGCCAACAATGATAGGGATGTGGTCATCAAAAGCAGAATTATCATTTTAGCTTCTCATCAGTGACACACACAGACAGACTTTTCCTGTTGAGCCTAAAAGCAACAATGTGCTGGCACTTCCTGAACTACCAGCTGTACAATGTGCGTGATACCTGTACTTCAAATGCATCTTTGTGTGTTACAAAGCACATGTGTATCAGTATGATTTGCACTGATAACGATATTTGCTGAATGAGCTCACAGTATCTTAAAGAAGGAATAATCTAATCCAAAATACTGGTACAGTGTGAATCCGAGTAGGTGAAGAAAGCGCTACTTTTTGCCTTGATATTGGTGCTGGACTTCATTTTTTCATCTTTTTTTTTTTTTTTTTAATCACTAAAACATATTTTTCATCTGTTTGCAAAGGCTTTTGTACTTACAACCAAACCTAACAACACTAGTTCCTGTATCAAACTTAACTAATGTTTTATGTAATGGGAGGTAGGAATATTGCAATGCTTCTTAGAGAGGGCATAGCTAAACTGAGTCAGGCCCTAATGGTGGGCACTTAAAGGTTCTATAAACCATGTGTTCTCCGACTTCTTCATTCACTGAGACAATTCAGAAAAATATCCTTTCCCAAGCAATCACTATACTCCTTTCTTTACACCATGCTTTTCTCAGCACTAGTTTTAGTCAGAATCTATGGAATATAAATTGTAATTTAGTGCTATATTCAGATGCCTATCATGGAATTCTGACTCTTCCAAGGGAAGAAAAGGCATTTTGGTAACAGATCTATCCAGAATTAGGCAACAATAACTATTTAAAGCATTAATTGTGAGGATTTCTGAAAAACAGAAATGCCTGATTAAATTAAAAGTGCCCAGCACCTCCTAATATCAGATCCATTATCATCATATCGTGAGCAGAAGCCTGTGGAGCTTCGATGAAAGCGGTTATCATGTTTCCAGAGCAGGACTACAGGCAGTTCCACGACTATCCCACTCCCTCATTTTGCATTGCTTTACTAGTCATTTACTTTCTGCACTGTAGTTGTACACTTTCATCACAAAAAAGCACAAGATGTGATCCAGTCTAATTTTGTATAGTCTGCCCTATGTTTGTCTTTATTGTTCACAATTGTTAAATATTATGCAAAAATGACACAACATATGCTTCCCACTTCCAATCCATCTTCTATACATCTTTTTTTTCAGAGAAACAATAAAGGAAAGAGGTTCATTCTAGCATTCTTCCCGTCATTACAAACATGGGAGTAATAAGGCACAGTGCACACGTAGCCTGGTAATCGTTAGGCACTAGCCATTCCCTTCTGTTCTTAAACCTGGTAACGTGACATCTCTCCGTGTGGGAGTATGAATCTTCAGCTCAAGCTGTTACGACACCTCCATACAGCATCTAGTAGTCGCACTGAGGCAGCGTATTTTAGATGTGCCTCAAATCCTCAGGATGGGCTTTTGAAGTCTAGAAGTCTAAAATCCCCTGGGCCAAAGTTTTTACAAATGCTCCCCCTGGCACACAAACTACAGACACAGATCCATCCTAAAGCACCATCTGAAAGGCGTGGAGTCCATTCTCAGCTGATGTAAGTCAGTCCTGCTGCACTAAAGCCAGAGAAGCCAGGGGTGATTCACACCAGCTAAAGAAGTGGCCTGAAATCACGGCAACAATCACCAGAAACTGCTTTCAAAAGCTATTCTCCACCATGGTGGAAAGTATAAGGCAGACAAAGCACTAAGAGCTTTTATGTTTAGAATTTCTTCGATGAGATATTTTTCTGAGGACTAAGATGACTGTTACTCCAGAAATGAACATCAAACCAGAGAGTGTAATTCTGGACCTGTCAGCTTAACATCTGTAAAGAGAAAAATCATAATGCAGCTCAGGCAATACTTTAAAAAGCACAGTTTAGTCAGTGAAAGACAATACAGATTATACAGAGAGAAAAGTGTGGTTTAACTGATGTATGAGGAGTCTGTAAGAGTTAGTCTCAGTGTAGACAAGCAAAATGAAGTGGATGATATATAAAAAGAAGTATTTGATTAAGCAGCGTACTGAGTTTCAGCCAATGAGGTACAGAAAAGACCTGGGTACCTTTGCGGTAAAGAAGGAACTGTGTTTAAAATGGCTTGAGGAAGGGGATGCTATCTCAAATAAAGAATGGTGCTAACTAAGAACATTTTAAACACTAATTAAATTGTCACTGAACTGACTTTTGAGTTTGGCCTGGTTTTCCTAAGATTATATTATTTGCCTGTGCAAATGAGGAAGAAGGATGAAAAACAACCAAATAAAATCTTTCCTTGAAAATCTGTATTGGCTGTCAGGAGATTTGGCCTGGGCACACAGGAATGGGAGAACGCACATGCTTACTGGGTTTAAAGAGCTAGTGGAGAAGGAACAAATGCACCTTTGGCTTTAATGTATCTGCCTTCTGGGACTCCCTCAACCTGTCTGGTGTCCAGGGTGGCTCAGACATAGAAAGGTAGGAGTGAAAGATAAATTATTTGCTTCAGAAACTGGGAGGAAGCAGTGGAAGAATTTTGACTTTGAGGGGTGCTTCTGCATCATATCTGTCAGGGTTGAGTCTGTCTGAAGAGGCGCACATAAAAATCTCTTTTCTTAGGACTGTATCCTAGGACTGTAGCAAACACTCTCCCAAGAGCAAGAGCAAAGTCTGTCTGAGAGCATCCTGCTAATCTAGCTTTGTTTAGCTCTTAATGTTTCAGGGTTTTGGAAGTCCTTTCACTGTTCCTAAGTACAACTCTAAACACCTGAATTTCTGAGCCTTCCCCTTCCTGACCCACTGTCTTTCATAACTGTTTTGCTTAGAGTTATTGCCTCTCTTTTCTGCCCCCCCTCCCTTTAGTTTTCTGAATCCTCCTTGGCCACAGTGTTGCGTTCAGTGTCAATTATTTTAATTTACGGAACACATAAAACAATCTCCAGTTTCACTTGGTATTTCATCTTCCTTTAGAGATTTATGCCTCCAATCTCCGCTAGATTACTGAGGCAAACAACGAATTCAATTAAGAAAATTATAGCAAATGATGCTGATTCTGTCAATAACGTCGTTTGTTACTTCTCAGAGGTTGCACTGTTTCACTCAGTGACCTCTTGTTCCCGGTACTTGAAAAAACATCAATCCACTTCTTAAGATCACTTGTCAATCTTCCATTCATTACCTACCTTCTGGTTTTCTTTCTAAAAAAAAGAAAGTTTTTATAACCACAGGTGAATTGTCTGAAGAAAGAAACTGTGAGCAGACTAAAATCATGGGCAGGACTATGCACAGCCTGGTAGGTATGTATTAACACATACTAAGAATTAACACATGCAATGTGTGTGAAGGACTGCAGACATTCAATTATTTTTGCTTTCAGTGGAAGAATTTTGTGATATACTGACATTTGGTATCCCTATAAAGCATTTGGAACAGTAAATAAAGACAATGTAAATTAAAGCTTTACAGCATTTTTATTCACATAATTTCATTTTAGATACTACCCACCATATATTTCTGGGTTATTCTAATGTTATGTCATTGTGACACATTTCTCTCTGCCAGCATTAAAATGGCAGAAAGGAAAAAACAAAAATGCAGCAGAAAGAAACTAACTATGAAAGGTGGTCATCTCTCAGTAGAACAAAAGATACTGCTTTATCAGGTAACACTGAACAGAATTGACATCAACAAGTTTCAGGTTTCAGGACAAATACATGAAACTTAGCTCTGCCTCATGCTTTTCGGGGGGCTGGGGCAGTGGGACAGACGGCCCAAGCCTTCGTATATGCAATTCTGCTCTGGCAAGTGGAGAACCAGGAAACAAACCTTTTTTGCCAAAATCTTGTATCCAGATCTATCTGTGTTCTGTTAGGCTGTTCTTATGAATATTTTCAGAGAACAGAGATGCTTTGCAGAGGCTGAAATACAAATTCACCAAAACTGGTGTGATTCCCCCAAATATACAAAGGAATATAGACATAGAGATGACCCAACCACAGCTTGTGCAATCCTTTTTCTAGTTACTCTGTTTAATGCAATCCAACATATTTCTGCGAAGCAAAACCGCTATCATGGTGAATAATTTTCTGATAGTGCAGGGACATTTAAATGGACTCATCTTTTCTAAATGGAGGCTTCACCATCTGTTCTGCCCTTTTATTACAAACAGAGAGGGAATCTAACTCACAGCATGTAAAGCCTAGCATCAAAATGATTTAGATGTACCTGTGTGTTCTTTATGCACCTGGTATGTTTTCTCACATACCAAACACAAATCAGTGGGAAGACCTGTCTCTTGTAACCTAATAAATTCTCTGATCTAGTGCCTTTATTTCTTTCTCATGGCAGCAGAAATTGATGGCCAGTAGTTTGCATTTTATTAGGACAATTATGACCCTGTTGCTGTCCTGCAGGAGTTATATCTTTATTGGGCTGACATTTTGTGATACCGTTTACCTCTTTACAGAAAATGAGCCTTGATTCCTATTCTTTCCCTCTTGCTGGGCCAACATACGCTTCATCATGGAGAGGAATCTTGTAGGAAATGTGCTGAGGATGTGTCACACTGCTGAAAAGCTCTGTCCTTCCCCAAAGGATGCCACACAATCTCCTTGAGACCATTTAGAGAAGGAACATATTCCCAGAGTAGCACAGGACCAGAAACTCCAAAATGCATCACACTTCATCATTTCTACTGCTTTAAATGACAAATTTTGCAGTAGGTTAGGAAGGGAGGTGCAAGCTACCACATCTCATACTCTCTGTACCAGGAGACTGATTGCATGCTCTGTACAAGCATTAATTCAAAGAAAATCCTCAGGTCTTACCTGTGTTGTAGCCCCTCCCAAGTGCTGGCCAGGGCCGATGATTCTTCCAAAGGTTGCCCAAATACCAATCACTCTGGTTCTCCACCAAGCCAAGAACCTGCTGCCCTGGAAATGAGCAAATTTCAAAAAGATCATGAAACAAAAGATGGTCAATCAATGGAAAACACAAACAAAATCTGGAGAGGGACAGCCAGTGGAAAGAGAAGACAGAAGTTTGGGTGCTGCCTTCCTTTCACGCATTCAGAAGATGCCTGCGTATGTAACAGAGCAAGCCTGGCACAGCAAACTCAGCACGGCTCATTTCTTTCCTTCTCCCCTGGCTAGTCTGAGTAATTAAACACTGTGGGAACCTTTGTCATGCTGACAAAAATATATCACCCAGACAAATCTGAATGCTGCTTGATTTTGGAATACAATGATGGAGAATCCTCCTACTGAGAAGTAAGCGTTGGTAAAATTATCATCTAATATGAAGATCTGTTTATACTCTGATGGAGATAATACAATTGAAGAAGAAGGCTCAGTATAACAAATTATTCTCTTCCCATGCTCCACGCCCCACCCCCCCCGCCTCTAGTTTCAGGGATTTCTTTTTCAGTCACAAAGGAAATCCCTTTTGCTCAGGAAAATATTGGATTCTAAGAGTTTACCTACATAAGAAAGTTGCTCTGCTTTAATTTAAGAGGGTAATTTAAGAGTCATTTAGGTAAGCCTGTGTGGAATGCTGCATAGAAATTATGATTTCAGTTTTAGATGGTCTTATTTTGGTTTAGCTTACATTGATTAGCAGCTGGCTTCAGCTAGAGTAAAACGTGTTTTAAATCAAATGTGTCTAGGAGGTTTGCACTGCTTAAAAATCAACTGAAAAATGAATGTTTGTATAGATAAGGACTTAATTATCTATCCTGAAATGTGCTGTATAAAATGTAAATAAGAGAAGTGATTGAAATGATGCTCTGGTGACAGAGGATGGAGGGAAGGGGAAAACTGCATTTGGATCTCGTCAAAGAAAGGAAGGGGAATGGTGTTTTGACAGAGGAACCCGCTCAGTGAGGACACTAAGACTGAGATTGGAAATTACTTTGCAACCTTTTGAGAAAGCAATTAAGCATTATCCTCTGAAGGCACATTTTCAAATCCCAGCTATGCTCATAAAACTGGGTGTATGGTCACAGCAGTGCACTGAAAGCATTAAATGGTCATTATATGTTGCTTATGTAGGACCCTAGCTGTATTACTAAAATTTCAGTATGGCCGAAGACAAGATTGGGCTGAGAAGCAAGACATAAAGACAGAAGTGATTAATTAAATTTTATAATTGACTAGGAAGATGTTACGACAGGTCAGGTGATTGCAATACTCTCCTGCGGTATCTCTAATTCAGTGGAATGTCAGTAACCCCCACGTGTCTCGAATGCTGTTTCCAAAGAGTGTTAGCAGCAGTGAGTGGCCGATGCATATAATAAATAAACCAGAACATTACAAAAGCATTCAAGGAGGGAACAGAAATCAATCTAGAAATAACCTTGAGAGATTACCAAGTCCACTCCACACCACTGTTCAGGATCATCCTACTCTATCCTGATCACAATATGCCAATCCTCACCAGACCTCATTGTCTAATGATGCCTCTCCTCTTCCATTATATATTAGATATAATACATATATATTTATTTCTTCACATTATACTCCATACATCATTTTTTAAGAAGGTGGAAAATCTGGGGGAGAGCAGAAAGGATCATATAAAAGACCACCACACGTTTATCACCTCATTGGTACTACTGAAAACTGGTAATACTAACAGAGTGCAATGCACAAGAGAATGAAGGAAACGACAAGTTAGACGCAGATGCATCCTAAGCAACCGATGATTCGTTCATACAAATAAACTGTAGCATCTCTCAACCTGTGAGACATATGGAACACCCTAGACAACATACAAGGCACCACAAGCCATATATTGTGAGGAAATATGACAGGGATCTCAACTGGCTGAAACAAGTCTTAGCCAAAAAGGTTGAAGGGCACAATTTAAACCAACACTTGCTGATTCCATGCTGGAAGACTGCCTGTTCTTTATAACCACTCCCTTACAGGTGAGGTAGAATAAATCAAAATAAGAAACTACCATGACTAGTAAAGGATGAGAAAACAAAATAAAACAATAAAAAATGCAGGTGCAGCTGGGCTGGAATGGATTGGCACAGCTGGTAGGAAGAGAGTGACCCTGCCCATATTCTAACAGCGCATTTCACAACTCAGCAGTCCACCGATCCTTCTCAGGATAGTACTGCTAACATCAAAAGAAATGTTAGAATTCCATTTGCAAGAAGCAGATACTGAAGTTCCTTACCATGGAACATCAATCTGCTTTCATTTTTTTAGCCCCATGCATTTCCCAACAAGCCACAGAGTTCAGCCTTCAAACTGATGAATAATAAAAAATGAACAAACCTTGCTGCTTGTTAATGGTTTTCCTTTCCCACCTACCAGTCCAAAATCTCAGTTCTGACAATGTACTCCTGAAGTACTTATTTCTCAGTTATTATTTCTCATGCTAAGATGAACTGAAAAGACCCAGGAAATTATGTTCGCATGTATTTATTGTAGCTGTATCATTTCCTTCCTCTTTTTCCCTTATTTTTGAAGACACCTGAACAAATCCTGCTCTCACCAGTATTCCTTGAGGTATGACAGGAGACATAGCTGAAGGCAGAAATTAGCATCATGTAAGCTTTAGGGCTTAGATCCATGGATCAGATAATGTGACTTACTGTGTATCAACTGAGCTGGAATAACTGCCTGTACGTGTCCTTTTAGCTTGTCACAAATACAAAGCAAAATGTGTGAGCTAACCCACTTTAGTTTGCTTTTGCAACGGCCTGCGAATGTGCACATGTTCATGTCCTGTCCTGGAGTAGAGCATTATGCAACTTGTCAGGCTGTTGTAACTCTTGCTGGTGTCTAAAAACCTACTAGGCAGATGTGAATGCTTGTGCCCCAAGCCTCCTTGGAGAAAGTTATGAAAATATGTTTTGTATCTCTACTCTAGTTATATTTCTGTTTTGTCGAGGCTGGAATAGTGTTGCTGTCTCTGCCCAAGAAGGATGTATTTTTATTTCCCTTTACATTGTCTCTATGATCTTGACTTAGGGCAGAAGTGATCAGGAAACCAGAACTTCAGCTGCATAGCAAATATTAACAGTTACAAAAAATGATTTCATTCTGAATCGGTATAGAAAAAAGAAATTCAGAAATATTCTCTGGAAAAAATTCCCCAAATACTTTGATCTGAAGTGTTGTGGTTTGGGCAAGATTGGCTCCATCAGGTGGAATGACAGAGGCTTTCCCTCACCTCTCTTTTCAAAAGAGAGGAGGGATAGACAGAATAGAGACTTATGAATTTAGAAGGAACTAAACTACTTCAATGAAGTATCAATAATAAAACAAACAGAAAATAATGAAATACATAGAAAACTGTATCAAGCTCCCAAGATGACAATCACGTCACCAGCAGGCACTGGGGAACTCCCAGACTGGACTCAGTGATGGATGGGAACTGGATTCTGGATCTGCATTCAGGATCGGGATCAGAGGCAGACACAGAGACAGAGTCCTCCTCGGATGTTGGCCACTGAAGAAAGAGGCTGACCCTTTGATCCCTCAGCTTTTATACTGAGCATGAGGCAGATGGGATGGAATACCCTGTTGGTCAGTTTTGGGTCACCTGTCCTGTCCGCTCCTCCCCACAGCTGTGACCCCCCTATGCTTTTCCGCTTCCGACCCTCCAACGGGGCAAGTAACAAAGTTGGCTGGCCTTGGGCGTTATAGCAATAAGGATAAGCAAGAGCCCCTCTGCATACCATTCCTTGGCATCAACTATAAACATGGGTCTTATAACTCTGAGAGCGAACAGTTTTCTGCACAAAATGCTGTTAATTTCAGCAGTTAGAAGAGGCCTAGCTAAAAAGTAAAGTTACTGAACAAAATTGGTCCTGTTTTTCCTCAATCCAGGACACGAAGATAGCAAAATAACCACATCTAAATGTACAATCCTCCACATTTTAAATAATATCAAACAATGTGACGCATAATACAGATGCATAATATATGCCATATATACCACATTATTCTATGTATCTAGAAGTTCAAAGAAAATAAGTTTTGCCCTTCCAGTTTTGAACAACTAAAAATGTTTCATGCAAAGCTTTGATCAAAATTTTTTTATATTAATGAATATAAATAGTGAGAATATCTGTCCAGTGTATCTGAGCATTACCAGTTATTTCATTTAGTTATTTACTTTTTCAAATGAATTATGAAGTTATAGAAATGAGGCACTGGCCAAAGCAATGCATGGTGTTGAGCAGGCACAATGAATCCTCTGCTTGTCCACAGTTCTCTGACCATCCATCAGCCCCAACCTGTCCCCCTGCCACTCTTCATGCCTTCCCTGCAAGGTGCCTCCCATTCTGCAGAAACTTCCACCAGCTTCGTTTTACCTCTGATCATACCACAATCTGAATTCAGATTTTCTGAGGAGAAAGACTAGAGTTCCTTCCCACCATGGCCCTTTGTAAAAGGCAAGCATAAAAGAGTTATGTGAGTTATTCTTCCAGCAGATAAGAACATGGTGGCTACCATAACGAATTTGAATCGTTCAGCATTTTGAGCTGCTTGTTTCTTCTTCCTAAGAGTTATTATAATAAAACACCATCACTAACAGCAAAAGCTCTGTCATTGCTTTCTGCTCCGGCCCTGCAGTTATGATTAAGTGCACTCCTCTCACTCTCTGTTACCCCAGGCACAAGTTAGCTTATGAAAATGAAGCTGTCTTTCTTCCTTATTCATACATCACCACTAACAGCCAGACAACAGAAAACAAGGCTATGATTCTGGCATGACCACGGTGAAAAATTATCGAGGCGGCAGAATTACAGGTGCATTGTCGGGAACGGGGCTGTACGCTGCCTGGCTGCAGGACAAGACTTCTCCAGAAGGCAGCTGCACAGCTACAGCATTTTGCACGGTACAGCTCCCTGACAGCTCTCGCATGATGAAAAGTGCTTCTCTCCTTGCAAAAGCTTAGCTGTCGCTGGGAAGAGGTTTCCATGGAAAAACAGATACTTCTGAGCCTGACAACTCAATGCCCGTGATTCCGTTTTCACTTCACAGATTTTCAGTGGCTAACGGATGGGAAAGCATGATCCTCTAATTCAGGTACTAAAGGGGACTCTAGATCTCTTCTCAGCTCGTAGCTCAGATACTGATTTCTTGGGCGACAATGGAGAGGTCACGTAACAGCCTCTTGCTCGATTCTCCCTTAATAAAAATGGGGATAACAATAACTTCTTACTGTTCTCCCATTTTGCCTGTCTCACATATTGCAAATATAAGTCCTCTGAGGTAATAACTATGTACTAGTTTCTACTGAAAGCCTAACAGCAGCTGCATGTGGCCAGGCCGAAGCTCCATCCAGCACAGTATTGTGTCTCCAGCAGCAGGGAGTAGCAGCTGTGCAGTACGGAGCACAACAGGGCAGCTGTATGGTGGTACTTCTTCATAGTGGTCCTCTGGCTTCCAGTGACTTGTGGCACATGACACATCTGAAGAAATATCAGCTTTTATTTATGTTGAGTCTGGTATCTGCTAGTTCTGTTTGGTGCCCAGTGCAATCTTGGTGCCTGTGAACAATATTTTCCTATTCTGCCCTGATTTTTTCCCAGTTTTAGAGAATTCTATCTTCTCTAGAGTCTTTGGTACAAAGGACCCTAGCATCAGCTCTTGCCTTGAGGTATTTTGCTATTAAAAATAATCATAATAGTAGTAAAAAATTATAGTTATTACAACTACTTGCAACATCTTCTTTAGTGGAACCCTTTTTTTTTTTTTTTTTTTTTTTTGTCTTGTCTTAGAAACTATAGTGGCTTTTACATGACTCCACTGCAATCACAGTAAGAGCAATGGGCCCAAAGCAAATACTTTGGGTGAGTTCCACTTTCTGTGGTCCTCAGGACATCAGGATGTTTCCGGGAAGGGAAAATAAAAAGGCATGTTAGAATGGTGGGAGGGGGTGGGGTGCCACCTTTTGATCACCCATGGCCAAAGGGTGAGCTGATATCAGAGGAGAGATCCGTTTCAGCACAGCTCTCCTGCTTGTTACATTTGCAAAGTTTAGTTATATTTGGTACAGGCTTCCAAAGCAAAAAGCAAAAAGCAAGTGCAAGGGCCTTATCTTTCAGCCTTTAAAAACACAAGAAGTAAGCAAATTCTACACTGCAGAGGTTATTAAAGGAGAACAGAGCAGAACTCTGTCTTGCTACTTCTAACTACTTTAACACCTGTGGTTTAAATCATTAGGAATTTAATATAGATGCGAATGCTGGAGCCACAGCCAAGTACTGCCAGAGCAATGCATGTCTTCACTGTAAGCTCAAAGAACAGGAGACAAACTCAACAAGCATTTAAGATTCAAACTTGGCAGGAATCAGGAGAACTGCAGAGTTCTGCTCCCAAAATGGGTCACAGAAATAGAGAATAAAAAGGTGACAGGAGGGAAGAGGGGTAAAAGGTACATATTCTGAACGCTAGAACATTTCTAAATTGGCTGGTACCAAGACTGATGAACATAGGACTAGCTGAATCTATAAAGGTACAATGAAGCTGGGTTATTTTCTGCATGACTTGGAGTTAAAATGTTTCATTAATGTCCTTTTCCTCTTCTCTCCTTCTCCTGATTTCTTTTTCTTTATCCTTTAAACACCTGCATAAGACAGCCTTCCTTTCTGAAATGTGTGAGGCCACATCCTTAGCTGGTATAAATGCATGACTTCAATGAAATCAGTGTACTTACGCTGATTGATACTGGCTGAATGTGCTGCACTTCCTCTTGCCCAAGTGACCGACCCCTTCTCTATGGCCTTCCAGTCCCTGATCTTGCACTGGTTCATACAAAATACGTGGTTTCTAAAATCTTCCACTTCTCCTGCCACATCTCTCATCCACCTCTTCAGATCACTGTCAAGTTCAAGCTTTTCATCCTCACTATTGATGCTCTGTGCAATTCTTGCACTGTCTACATCAATTCATGTTTCTTCCTGCTCTCTCTTCCTCCTCTCTTCTACTGCCATGTCCTCTCTCATCCCTAAAAAAGACTCTGTCTTCTCATGCAACAAATGCCCTGAATTGTCTCTGAAATTGTACTTCAAGAACAAACTCTCAGTATTTTCTGATATAAAGTTTTTAGAAATTTTACCATGAATCCAGTGTGAAATATACACATGAAATCTTGTATGTGCACTGTAACACAAGTCTGCCTGTGCCCAGAAACACAGGATGACATTATCTCACATACCTGTACAGTGCAGGATATACCATGTTTAACAGAATTGAATACTTTAACCTCTACTCTGCACTTATTTCACAGGTGTGCATACCCATAACAGATGTATGCATTATATGTGTATGCACACATACACGTGCATATACATATACACACAGACACACATATACATGCATAAAAATATACAGATATGTGTGTGTATGTGTCACGGTTTGGGCTGGGCTGGCCACTAAAACGAACGACACATGCTCTCCCAACCTCTACCTTCAGGGAGAGGAGGATGAGAGAGAAAGAGACTTGTGAGTTGAAAACGAACTAAACTACTTTAATGAAATATTAATAATAAAAAGAAAAAATAATAATATTAAAAAAAAAGAAAATAATGAAATATATACAATATATACAACCCGTATTGAGCCCCCAGGATGACAATCATGTCACCAGCAGGCACTGGGGAAGTCCCAGACTGGACTTAATGTCAGACGGGAGCTGGATTCTGGATTTGGATTCAGGAATGCATGGATTGGGATCAAAGGCAGACGAANAGACCCCTCACCAGCTTTGTTGCCCTTCTCTGGACACGCTCCAGCACCTCAATGTCCCTCCTATACTGTGGAGCCCAAAACTGAACACAGTACAGGGAATACCCTGTTGGTCAGTTTTGGGTCACCTGTCCTGTCTGCTCCTCCTTGCAGGTGTGACCCCTCTACGCTTTTCTGCTTCCGACCCTCCAACGGGGCAAATAACAAAGTTGGCTGACCTTGGTTGTTATAGCAATAAGTATAAGCAAGAGCCTCTCTGCATACCTTTCCTTGGTATTAATTATAAACATCAGACCTTATCTCTTCTAGAAGCAAAAATATGCTGTTAATTGCAGAGAGTGCAGTTAGTTGGAAGAGACTTAACTGAAAAGTAAATTACTGAACAGAAAATTGGTTCTGTTTTACCTCAAACCAGGACAGTATATTTACAGGCAGGTATAGGAAAAGGCAGTCTCTACCAGAAAGGGCTTCTCTTTTACATGTGGAAGAGTCAAGTTTCAGGGAAAAATGCCTCCTACACAAGTTTACTTTTTTTATTTGATATTGCATTTGCATCAAATACGTTGCTGTTTCCCAATAGCTATTAGCCCTTCTTAGTGGACTAACTGCTCATAGACAGAAACTGCATGGACCGTTCCTAAGGGGTAACTTGGATGAGAAGGAGGCCAAGGAGTAGCTCACTGAAGGTACTGCAGCACTGTCTCAGGAGGGTGCATCACATTGGACAGCACGCTGGTGCCAGGAGAGGAAGAAAGGAGACAGGCAGTGAATACCTGATAAAAAAGCAGGGTAGATAAGTGAAGCAGAAGTAGATACAGTACATCAAGGGCAGGGAAAGACAAGATGGGCCACGCCGAGTCAGTGAAGGAGAAAGAAGCTAGTGAAAGGAATAAAGGAAGACACTGGCAATGCTGGAAGAACGATCTAAAGCAATGGTATCAGCTGACTTCTGGATGTATTCAGAGGTGGTGATGTGGCTTGAGCAAAAGAAGTTAAAGCAACTTGGGCCAGAGAAGAAGAATAACTCAGCGAGACTGTACAGAAACGTGACAAGCATTCTGTAGGTAGTAGGAGGGAGGATTCAAAAGGCACAATCATACACAAAAGGTGATCAAGAGGATGAAGTGTACAGAATTGGACTGAGAAAGGTTGGGGTAGGGAGCTAAATCCGTGATTCATCTTCATAAGGAGAGATGAAAGAATTAAATCAATCAAAAGAAGAGAATATATTTGGTTTCCGTGCATCTTCTCCTCTCCTCCAAGGAGCTTGTTAGAAAAATGAAGAGGACAGTGAGGAGTTCAGCAAAATACAGCAAAGCTAGCAAATCTATCATTAATGCTTGCAGCACTTTCATCTGCAGAATTTCAGGGAAATGGATTCTCAGCAGCCAAGCACAAGAGAGTAAGCGTAGAAAAAACCTTTTACTTTGGAACAAAACTTTTTGAGGTTTTCTGCAACAATGGCAAGGCTTTGTGCGCCCATGACAACAGGGCTTCTGTGTTGCCAGCAACTTAAGAAGAATTCGAAGATGTTATGATTTGGACACACACAGAAGTTTTTGCCTGTTTTCTACCTGGATATGCTTGACACTTTGTCAGGAAATGTGCTCTAGCATGGAGTTTGGGGAAGAATGAACCTGGCCACCGAAACTCTTATGAAATTGTAAGCCAGACCAGAAGGGATGCCCATACCAGCTTCAAGTGCTGCTAAGCCTGTCCTTCCTCACCTCAGTTTTTATGTCACCGTTTATAGCACAAAATGCCCCAGCAGCAGAACTGACATCTAATTAACAGCAATAGGAGACTTGGAATGAGCCCTCTCTGAGGTGATGGGTATTCTCTCCTAACCAGGCTGCAGCAGGTCAGTGAGATATACTCCTTGCTCTGACTACACACCTCACTTTTTTATTCACAGCAACGGCAGCTTAAAGGTTGTGTGCCCTGATACTGCATTTTCCTCATCATGGTCTCCTTTTTAATTTTTAATTTATTCAGTATAAAACCCCACACTCTTACAAATTGAAAACTTCTTGCTCTGAAAGCAGCAAACTGTCCTTGTGAACACAGTGAATTCCAATACACTAGTTCTAATATTCAGGCCCTGGTCTGAGAGAAAAGATATTTTTAAATGACTGTGCTCAGTGTTTCAGGAACATACAAGCTATTAAAACCATGGCTTGAATTTGTGTTATGCTGGAATACGTTATCACTGAACAAAAAATGCATTCTTTTTTGCTGCCAAAGATAATGCAATAAAACTGCCCTGGAGGAGTGCGTGAAGAGCATGAAAGTAGCTGGTCATGCACCATGACTCTGTCTGTTGCAACCATATCAATTTTATAAAGGGGATAAGGTCTTGATATGCACATTTTGGCTGGCACAAACCCCACCTGTGGAACGCATCTCGGTAATGGGGAGCTGAGCAGCAGGCTGCAATGTGTAACCAATAATCTAACTCTTATGCAACGCCTGTCATTAGTAGCGCTTTACAAAGGAAAGGAGAGACCTCTCCTTACAGGAGGAGAAACTGAGGTACGTGGTGATGGAGTGACATTTCCAAGGTCACCAGGGAGGCGAGTCGTAACCTACAAACAAGTGCCAGGACTTGTGAGACCCAGAGCACTGCTCTAGATACTGAGAGAAACCATCCTTTTTAGTAGCCTACTGCCTAAACTGTCACTGCCAGCAATCATTTAGAAATTCCCACTCAGATCGTCTTCTGTCGTGGTCTGAGCAGCTGTCAGCTTACTGGGTCCACTGATGGCTGAGTTTTTCTTGCCACATCCCTGAATGCTATGTTCTGCTCTGCCATAGATTTACTTGGGGTACATCCCTCGGGATCCCAGGCATCGCTTCCCTCTTGACATTCAGGAAGCTGCTTATTTCAGGTGTAGTGATGTAAACCTTGATCTGCCTCCGTTAACTGAACAAACTTAACTCAGATTCACATCAGAGTAACAGGTTAGCAGCTGGCTGTTTGTTCTGTAAAATGAGGAGAACACCACTGCTTCACTACACTTCACCAGGTTTCAGTAATAGGTGTTTGAGGTTGTTGGAATAGGAAACTGTTGTTTATTAGCAACGAATTAGAGACAGAGGGTAAGAGCTTTCTAATATTCCAGAGACTGTTCATGGAAACTGTGCACAGCTTCCTATTTCATATCCTTTTTGGCAGTTATTGTATATGAACAGCAAGATATTAACCCCCCTTCCTTTTTATTTAAAAGGCACAAATCTTCTAAATTGAGGGATACATCAGGATTGTTTGTAGGCAAGAACTCAGTAGGTATGTATCATAAGTACTTTCTCTGAGCATCAGAGAAATCCCAGAACGTAGAAGCAGTGGCAGAAAAAAATCCAAGATGAACAAAAGGAAAAGGATTGGTTTTCTGGTGACAAGTAAAGAAACCAAACCAAACCTTACCAAACCAAACCAGAAAAACACAGTGCCACATTTAGCAGAAAAGGGCTGTAGTCACCCACTGAATGTGAAAAAGGTTGCCAAGTTATTGTACATTGTGTTGAAATCCAACTACGTCGACATTATTTTTCCCCTGTGTTGGGTTCATTTCTGTTAAAAAATAAACAAGCTCTGCATTTCCCTTTGGCTATGTGGCTTTACCAGTGTATGCAAATTTTTCAGGATGAAAATTCAGGAGTTGTCTCTTCAGTAGACACAGATTGCAGTAAGATGCTGCTACATGCCTAGCACTTCTTGCCAATGCTATTAATGGCACTTACTATACTGACAATTGGTGTATGTAAACAGCTCACCTTATCCTTTTAATTATCGGCTTCAAGACAGGTTGGAGCTTACAAACACTACAGCAAAGAATTATCTATGCATTGGGAGTATCAGACGGCAAGATGACGCAGCAAACATTTGTTCACATCTAATGACCAAGCACAATTAGTCCTATATTGGGAAATATGATAGACCTCTGATACCAAACAACAACCTGCTGTTTTGCATCTTGAGCCTACAGAATAAGAGATGCTTCTGCCTGATACAACAAAACAGTGGCTGTACCAGAAGCCTCATGCTTTAGTGATGAGCTCAAGAGTCTTGGGATCTGTTCCTTATTCTAATGTTGACCGGCTGTGCAATCACAGACGGGTCGCCTCTTTATCGAGCTTCAGCCTCTCTATGTAGGGCATGATTCTGCAGTCAGGATAAATAGTGGATATGCATATAAGAAGAAAAGAACAACCTGGAGAAGAGATTGGAAAATTTTATCCTGACACAGTGTTGCAAGAGATGGAGCACTGCAAATACCTAATAAACGTGCAGAGAACTGCTCTGAAATTTGAACACAGTCATTCTTTCTCTATGTCCTTCTCTGTCTTTTAACCTGTACCCTGGAGACATTGGGATTTACAGGCCAAAGTGGTTGGTGGTTGAGATGTTCTCTTGCTAGTTACGAGGTGTCTACTTGTAAACTCAATTTGAAATCACAGAATCATAGAATGGTTTAGGTTGGAAGTGACCTTAAAGATCATCTAGTTCCAACCTCCCTGCCACAGGCAAGGACACCTCCCACTAGACCTGGTTGCTCAAATCATATATAGCATTGACTCAGTTTTGCCAGCATGTAATAACCCTGTTCAATACTACAGAGTCAAGACTGGTACAAAGATAAAATTATGAAGCCACCACTCACACAGTACCTTGAGCTCCAAGGTTAAATAACGTGGTCTCATGGATTGCTAGTAAGCATTAGTTACTGTTTACTTTCTTAGTTTACAGGTGTTTACTACATGTATGACACATTTTGCTAGCATGACAATGAAGTGGTTAATATTCCTGACCGAGAATCCAGTGAGGCTTGGAAAAAGCAATAAAAAAACCCCATTCTTCAGTTTTTTGCAGATCAGTCTCTGTGGATAGTTCCAGATGTTTTAGGATGTTTAACTGAAGTCCACCTCAGCACTGACATTTCCCTTTTTTTTTCCTGTTTATTGGCTTAGCACTGAGTGATTCCTGTTGTTCTGAAGAACCTCGGAGCAAAGAGGAAGAAGGCTGTCTCAACTGAGTAAAGGGATAAAAACAAGAGTTATGAAAATCAAGTTAAGCTCCCTCTCTCTCTCTGTTGTTTAATTATTTAGTTAGTGCAGGTCTGGCTTTGACTGAGACAGGTGAAAAATGTGAGCCCAATAGTACACAGAGAGTGCAGAATCTTATTACACAGCCCTGAGCCAAAAAGACCTTAAAGTGTTACAAAAGAGTTAAAGTCTAAAAGCAAAGAGGTGAGAGACTAGCAGAAGGTGCCAGTTTCATTAAGTAGATATGTTGATGATAACGGGAAGAAAGGGCAAGACTTGCTGTCCACTGAAACACAACAACTCCCATAATGTATTCTGCACATCATATCGTTCAAGCCTCTAATATTTCATTCATTGATTTTATTGTCAAATGAAAAGGCGCTTGTTCCAAGTGGCATTTAGTGAGACAGATGGGGAGAGAGCCAGACTTCATTACTGGGATTTTGCTCTCTGGATAACGTTGACATTATATGGGTAAAAAGCAAAAAGAGTGCAAAAGTCTACCAGTCCTAATGTTTAGAAAAGTCTCTTTGGTTCTCTTCCTGGAAGCTGAAGGGCTTTTCACCTGGCCAGACTGCAGCCTACCTCACACATCATCTGCATCTGTGAAAAAGCATCACTCAAACTTCTCATGCAGGTGCTTTGAGACAAGCTCTGTTGGTCTAGGATTCAACTGTTGTGTTGACTGCCGTTTTCTGCCAGAGGAAGAGAGAAGATCAGAAGAGAAGTCTATGAACTATTAAACTTTCTGGCATCCAGTTTTAAGCAAATATTCTGCATTGTGCCTACACAACAGAGAGGACATACCTATATGTATTCAACTGTGCCTGTTCTCTTTAGCCTCAGCAGCAAATATCATCAGAGAAACCTTGGAAGTGTGTTTACTGACACTCAATAGTTACAAGCGGTTGCACAAAGCGAAAGGCAAAGAAGAGCTCCAAGTTCCTTTTAGCCACAGAAATAAATGTATAGAAAAGCCAAACACCAGAAAGAAGGAAACACACATCTGTGTGGGAGTTCAAAAAGCACCCCAAAACAACCTGCCTATTTCCAAATCCACCTACTAGAGGACAGGAGAATACTGAAACAGTGGTGGTGAGAAAAGGCACTCCGAACCTTGCTCTCTTTGGAAAGAACTAGAGGAGGAAAATGCAAAAATTAAAAGCAGTTTCTGGAAGAAGATCCAGAACTTTCCCTCTCAGAGAAGTATCCTCCTCAGTGAATGACTGAGTTATGATCATTCCTGTTTATTCTCTCTCCCTTTCTAGCCTCATTAACTTTGCATTCCTGGTGCACAGCAGCATCATCTCACCAAGAAGCTGCCTGCAGACACTATTTTAAGAGATAGGAGAAGCTGGTTCAAACTCTTACCGGCTAAAGAAGAGCCTGCAAACAGGCCCTCCCTCCTTTTTCTGGCTGTCTGCTCCTTCCCCTACATTAGTATGTAAAACGTAGCACTAGCACCCCACAAACTCTCCTTTGTACTCTTCCCCTGTAATGAGGTCAACTTGTTTGGACCTTCTGAAAGGTTAAGTGCAGGAGAGTCAAGATGCAAAATGGATTTATGCTGAAAATAGCTGGCAGTTGTCTGGCTTGACCAAAATGACAGCATCTGTAGGCAGGCACAGCAGCAGAACTTAAAGTGCCTGTGTGTTGTGGTTAGATGCAAGGTCCCTATCAATAGCTTGGAAAAACTTTTGTGAACTGCTTTGTTAGTTACATGTATAAATTCCACCTAGATTTAAATTTAAACAACAGTGTCCCTTTGTTAATCTGAGCCTAGTTTAACTGCTTTTTTTTTTAGTGATTTTTATAGCAAGGTTTACGGTGCAAGCTTTCCTTCAAAAATACTAAAGAGAAGAATCAAAACGATCGGCTCAAATACTGAAAATGTGTAGATAAGACAAACCATACTTCCACAATAAAATGAGAGGGAAGCATGAAAGTACTAAGAAATCTGAGGACATCAAAATGCAGTAAGACAGCTGTGCAACCACTGCAGGAAAGCATGCAAAGGGCAGGAAGTTATGGTATCAGTTAATCCCCTTAATCTCTACTAATGCACGAAGTGTAAGCAACATTTCTTTTATGAAATAGTAAAACGCAAGATAGTTTTGAATCTACCTTGCATCTCAATGAATTCTGTAATCAAAAGGATAAGAACAGCAAATCAAATATGAGTAAATTTCCCTTTACTTAATTCTCCTCTTCACCTGTCTAGGGACAAGATGGAAAACAATATAAAAATTGAAAGCTGTAAAATGGACTTGGCTAACTCACTCCCTCATAACCACAGGCATTAGATGACACACTGTACTTGCTCTTAAAAAGGGAACAAATGTATGAGATAAGTAAGATAAAGAAAATTATCCGCAACCTATCTGTACAATAAGCCTCTTTTGCGTAAAAAAAGGTATTACAAAACAAAGGGCTTCACTCTCTGTCTTCCTTGGGGAGAAAAAAAAAAAGAAATCCCTCACCCATCAGATGATCACAAGACAGACCCTTTATCAGCTCGCAGTACCATGTAGTGGAAGCTGATGTCACCTTTTTGTCAGTCATGCTGCAGATCTATTAAGCACCATAATAAATACAAATTACAATAGAAACACATTTAATACTTCAGCAAATTAAAAATGGATTGTCTTTCAAGTACTGAAAAATAGCAACAAATTAATATGCATTTGCAGATCAGAAAGGCAGTAAGTCAAAAAGACGGATGATGTAGATGACAATTTTGGCTGCGTATTGGGAAGATCAGCAAGACCCAGTTAAACCTAGAGATGAAATCTTGGCTTCCATTGGATTTAACACTGAAAGAATTAATTCAGACCTCAGTCACATAAATGCTGTAGAAGCAAGCACACTAATTTGAGAAATTATCACCCCATAGCAGGAGTAACTGCCTACTTAGTTCATCTCAGTGTTCAGCCATCTGGCTTAGCTGCAGCCCTCTTCACTGGCCCTTTATAATGGCTGTACGGAGAGCGAGAGGGACTATGTGTCCCCATAAAATCTGTTAATACAGCTCATGGAAAAGAGATGATGGCAATAATTTCTTAAATCACTCCAAGCAAAATTGTCAGGATATCAGTTTATGTCCCCCAAAGCATCCAGTAAATGGGACATTTACTGTTAATCTGTTCTAATCTCTAGAAAAGGTAAATCCCTTGTTAGCATTGAGGACAGATTCTATAACCTGGTAGATTCGTGAAAGTCTCCCTTCAGTGTCTCACTTTAGCTTCCACCTCTGCCCTTTTAAAAGACAAAACTGATCTTCTTTCTCTAGGGTTCTTTCCTGGAAGTGCACAAATATTGTACTCACTCAGAAAATCCAACTGTGTAGTCCCAAACAGACAGACCTGCCTAGGATTTACTCTTCACAAAGAAAGTATCATGTAGGTGGCTCCAAATAACTCTTGTGAAATCATCTGTGCACAAATTTTTTTTCAACTGCACCCTACCTAACTTTTACTGTAGCCCATCCAGTTCCAGCCTCCTTCTGGAGGCGACTTAAGCATGCCCCCTGGGGCATTTCTTAACTCCCCACTTCATTAGTGTTACTTTTAGCTTGGACCTACACTTGTTCCTTATCATGCCCTATGGGTTTTCAGAAATGAACCTCTTTTTCGCAAGATCTTTTTACTTCTAATTTGTATGACTTTCTTTCTGTGTTCAAGGCTGTAAAATACGGATTGTTGACAGTGCTTTGTAAATTGGCATAAGAAATGTAGGGATTATTTTCAGTGGTACATACATACTCAAGAACAAAACAAAAAAAGAGTAAAAGAATACAACACCCCCTCTATAGAATAATTTTCCTTCTAGAATAAGATGCGACCTTCTCACTGAATTTAAAGCTCTTACTCTGTCACCTAGGCTCAGCCCATTAATTGCATGAGGAAACTCCAAATAGTTCAAATTCTAGGACAGCCTTCCATTTGTTATCATCACAGGAAGACGGACTTGGCTCCTGCCTTCCCGTGAAAGGAAAAGAAACAATTTTCCATTTAGGCTTATAAGAGCAATGCTGCAAGAAGAGAAACGTGTGAGTATGCATGCACTGAAGGAAAGGAAGATTTATGTTAAGATGTGACTTAAGACATTAAGGCATTAAAAAGAGATCATTATCTGTTTTGGAAGTGGAGAGAAGATCTTCTATATATCATTACCAAATTCTGATCAGCTCTAGAAACTGTGAAGTACTAATGTTATTTCATTTCACAACAGATGGGAAGGTTCACCCCTCAGAAAGACTGAATGAGGGCTGACTCAACAGCAATCATAAATTATTAACTAATTTGAAGGATTTTTCCTCTCCTCTTTTTCTCCAAGTCCTTTAAGCTAATTTTGTAGCTAATGCAAGGACAGATCTGAGGGAGTAATTATCAAGCAGGTACGACAGGATTAAGTAAATGCTCTATGACAAGACAATGCTGGGCTTCTCGCACTACATAAATTATTTGTGGTCAGGATTAAAGTATTTAATTAAATCATCTTTGTGTAGATGAAACATGAAAATTATTTTTTAAATTGCTGCAAGAGAGAAAAAAAACTTCCCTTTGTTTGCTTTTTAGAATCTATTATTGAGTCTGTAGTTCAAAAAAACAAAATGATCAAAACAGCAGTGACTCACTGCCAAGAGCATTAGGATAAAGCAACATACCTTGAAAGTTATCTCCTCGCATACTCTTCTCCCCCAACCAAGATGACTGCAATGTTATGCAAATGCGTTACTGGAACAAGGATAGCTTCCAGACCAGAAAGGTGGTGTCCCTCCTTGGTCTGAGCCGTTTACACACAAGAATTCTCCTTAATGTAAAGTTGTCAGTCACTTCAGTGAGCTCTTACTAAACATTAGCAGTCTGCTAGTGGAATCTGAGAGAGAAAAGGGATTGTCAATTTTTTGTTTTACACAAACAATAGTGGGAAGTAAGGAAAGGCTCGCTATTAAGAAAAGAAGAAGCGTGTGTAGAACAAAGGATTTTTTGACCTCTGACAACAACAAAGGGGAAAAAAAAACAAATTTAAGACATAGCTTTTCCTCCTGAGATATATTTTCTGCAGTACCAGAAGGGAGAACCAATACTGTAGATAGAGTTGCTCAGTTAAGATCAGTAGGTCTGAAATATCCTCTGCCTCTCTTATGGCCCACATCAGCAACTGTGAGACACAGTTAGCCTAGGAGAGGAGAACTGAGAAAGACATACCTGGAGTTTTATGGACTGTACTGAAAAACATCTCAAGTCGTGGCTGAGCTGGGGCAGACAGAAATTTCTTTGCTTCCATTAAAATGTTTTTTGAAGTCACATTTAGCAAACTGTTCTGAGAAATGAACATCTGAGCTTGGTTTGCCTCCATTTGGCTGCAGAATTGAATGAAATATTCTAGTTGGTGGATAAAATGCAAGGATTTGGACTTAATTCTCTAGCCACTGTCAACTAGGATGGAAGGACTTCAAGCTATTTCTTGTTACTTGGACTAGTATCTTGGCTGGAAGAAAACCCAGTGGGGAGGAACTGAGTTGGTTATTAATGCAAATCCTTAATATCGCCCTTCAGAAGATAAAGATGTTGCCATTTTTCATCCTGGATGTCTACTTCTTATTGCAGAAAGCAAATAAATCCTTTTGGGCTTTTTCTTTTAATTTCAAGTCATCACAAAAAGTAGAAAAAATAATAATTTGTACAAAATCATTACAAATGCATCAAATAACAAAGTACGGTGAATTGATTTTTAGGTCTAACAAACCTTGTCAGAGTCCCTTTAAATGACAGCTCAGAGGTAAAATCTACCTCCAGTTAAACTTTATTATTCCCTCTGCTGTATGGAAGGTGAAATAAATAATTTTCTGAAGGGGAAAGGAAAGAAAGATAGATAAAACAAATTCCTTAAATTTGACTATTATTATTTCTTCCCAACTCTACTGTTTGGGAAATAGCGTATGTATTCTTTGCTCTCAAGAACAGCAAAACCAGGTAACAAATGTTCTATGTGGAGAGTCATTAAATGGAAAGTCTGTGTGAATATATGTGCAATAAAAACCATGAACATTCAGTAATTTCAGTGAGCTTTGGATCACACAGCTATACACGTACACATGTGCATATGTAGCAGAAGCTAGATAAACACTGCTGAGCGATGTAACAAAGAAAGCAGCTTCCTTTAATAATTCTAATAATAATGTATCCTGTCAGTTTCTCTCTCCTTCACAGTGATACATATGCCTGCAACTGTATCATGTACCAATGTGGGGGAAAAAAGGAAAAAAGCATAGGGAACTGAGAACCCCACCTGGAGTACCGTGTCCAGCTCGGGAGCCCCCAACAGAAGAAAGACATGGACCTGTTGGAACGAGTCCAGAGGAAGGCCACAAAGATGATCAGAGGGCTGCAGCACCTCTCCTATGAAGACAGGCTGAAAGACTTGGGGTTGTTCAGCCCTGAGAAGAGAAGGCTCCGGGGAGACCTTATTGCAGCCTTCCAGTACTTAGAGGGGGCCTGCAGAAAAGATGGGGAGGGACTCTTTACCAAGGAGTGTAGCAATAGGATGAGGGTTAACGGTTTTAAACTGGAAGAGGGTAGATTTAGGTTAGAGATTAGGAAGAAATTCTTTATCCTGAGGGTGGTGAGGCACTGGAACACGTTGCCCAGGGAAGCTGTGGATGCCCCATCCCTGGAAGTGTTCAAGGCCAGGCTGAATGGGGCTTTGAGCAATCTGGTCTAGTGGGAAGTGTCCCTGCTTACGGCAGCAGGGTTGGAACTAGATGATCTTTAAGGTCTCTTCCAACCTAAACCATTCTATGATTCTTTGATTATAAAATGGAGGTTTGATGTAAGCTATAAGGTACATAATACTGCACATATTAAATTGTTTCCACAGTATAATCCAAAAGTGATTTAAACACCTACAGCAGCATAAGAAGTTTGATGTATTTCTTCTGGACCACTTAACAATCATGAGCACTGCTTAATTTCCTTTCCCATCATTACTTACTGTCAATAAATGTGTGTGTTAAATTTAATTTTTCTCCTTTGTAATTAGTCTGGTTCTACCTGCCTGACATACTAACAATCTCACATTTGTGACATCAAATGATTTCCATGGTGACAGATTGAGATACATTCCTGAATGAGACTGCTAAGTGGGTCATAATTGACTGAAAAGTGGAGAAAATACCCAACCCTCCTTTATATATACTTGCTTTGTTTAGGCTAATCAGTAATTAAGGGAAG
Organism: Burhinus bistriatus; assembly: GCA_013397275.1. Lineage (NCBI taxonomy): Eukaryota > Metazoa > Chordata > Aves > Charadriiformes > Burhinidae > Burhinus > Burhinus bistriatus. The sequence continues at coordinate 424,059 of VYXH01009018.1, forward strand.
ACAGAGTCTAAGAAAAAAGTCCAAAATGGTACAGTTAAATTTGCTTGGGAGCTGATAACCACAGAGACTTGTGAAAAAGTTTTTAAGGTTATTGTGGGTAATAGAGACTTTCAGAATATGTCAAATCACTTTTTTGAAGACTGACTAATTTGCTTTATAACTTCAGACTTAGTTGAGAACATAACTTAGTTCAATGACTTTTTATTTTGTTTATAGTGGACTGTTCTGTAGAATATGCCACTTTATAGGCATGTTGCAGCAGCTTTGATCATTAAGTCCAGTCTAGATTTGACACTACAAAACCTCCAGTCCTTGTCCCTTTGCTCTTTAGTCAGGTTTATTTCCGTTTCTCAACTTCAATTTGTACCATAGACCATACTTGAGCAATGAAACTGTATCACATTTACCTAGGTCTGGATTAAAATTTGATGTGTTCTGCTGCGCGGGCACCTGTGTCCTTGGATGCTATCTGTCAAGGGTGCTCCAGTGAACACCAGCACCATCAAGCCGTCGAAACACAGCACTGCTGGCTTTGAAGAGTAGCTGAATAAAAAATACTCTACAGGGTGGTCTTAGATGTCTGCAATAGCAGCTGCTGTGGTTCCTGATAAAATGGGACAGACAGTGTAACAGGGAATGAAGACCCTCTGTTTACACACATTGACTTCCAGGGGTCAATATAGGGCTACGGTAAGCAGGTATGACTCCTTTTGTATCAAATGGAGCCATTCCAACTTGTAGCAGGTCAGAATTTGGCTCGCTAAATTTATACTGCAGAAGAATGAAGCACTTTTCACACATTTTCTCATAAAAACACCGGCTGTTGGCTTTGCTGCTGATTAACAACCTCCCACTTTCCCATTCTGGGCAAGTTGGTGAGGAAAGCTGTCAGACCAAGAACAGGATTGCTGGCAAGCCGTTCTCTGGCCAAGGCACGCTCCATAGAGCACGCGGCTGTGTAGGAGAGGCTTTGCCATTTGGGAAACTGGGCTTCATGAATTCTAATCCGTAGCAGCCCAAGTTTAGTTCCTTAGAAGAGCAAGCTAAATTAAAACTAACAACTTTCCCAAATGCAAAAGCATTCAACCGCTATATTTTAACTGATACCAGGATGGCATAGCAGGATGTGTAAATTGCTGCTCGATCGCTGTGAGAGTACATCTAATTTGATGCTTTCATGGGAAGAAACTCTGTGAGAAGAAAGTACCAGAATCACATGTGGCACTAAATGTTGAAATTCACAGAAGACAATATTTGCCCTCTAAAGTGTCTGACAGTTATCATTCAGGAGTGCACACAATAGCATCTGAGCAACCACAATGAAACCACAGACAGCTATAACTTCACGTATCCACAGTAAATCTTGCACAATTATTCCACTGAGACTAACTGTGAGATAAATCAGAGGGAACTGTGAAGTCCCAGTGTGAAAAAGGCTCAGTATGGATAACATTTATTCCTGTGGACAATTTATTTGTACAGGGGTAGCTTATGCAGTGCTTGGTGCTGTACAAATACACAACTTGTAATGACTAGGCAAGATAGACAATGGGAAGGAGAAAGGAAACCAGAAACAGGACCCAGGACTGCAGAGGCAGTAAGGTGCCCATGTACCACTGCAGCACAGCTGGGAAGCAGAGCCCAGATCCCTGCTGTTCCACCTGGTGGAACTGCTCTTCTCCTTCTCAATCCCACTATGGATTTTTAACAACTTATTTCACGAGCAACAAAGTTTGCCAATACACTGACACCAGTATGTGCATAAATCACTAACCTTTTTTCTTGTTTCCACAGAAGAGTCTAAATAGTTGTTAAGATTGCAAATTAGTTCAGCTCTGCTAAAAGGATTAATTTTTTAGATCTTTTGCAAATCAGAGATTTTGAAGGGGAAAAAAAAAAAAGACAGATATATAACATTTTCCCAGAGTGTCTGAAGTAACTCCCGCAGCTATGCTGCTTTCAACTCTGTTTCTTCTAAGTAAGTGGCAAAGGAAAAGCTCTATACACCAACTTATTAATGTCAGACATGACCTTGGGTAATATTTTGTAACATGTCAGGACACAAAGAATATATAATTCAGTAATTAGCAAGCATGAAGAAAGATTATATTCATGTTTTATACGTGTAGGTGGGTAGACAAACAAAGGAGGGACAGCAAACAGGAGTACTCAAACCATAGCAGGCTGGACAGTCAGTTTGATGAGAGTAGTTAAGAAGATTAATGTATACTCTAAACTGAACTCCCCCAGTCGGCCAGTGCTCAATAATTTAAAAGACAATGCCAGAGCCTTCATTTCAAGGTGACAGAAAATTCTGATGATGAAAGAGGTAGCTGAAAACTTACTTTTAATTAAAAAGCAAACAGGCTGAAGCTCCCATGTGCCTAACAGGAAGTAATCCCGTTTAGAAAACAGTGGGGAGGGATTATTATTTAGATAGTTCATTTTATTAAACAAAAGAACTGAAAGAGAACCAGTAACAACTTTTCTGCCCTAGTATCCTTAATAATATAAGATGATTACTCATCGACTTAACGAGAAAAAGTTTGAGGCTAAAGAGAAAGCAATTAAACTGACAGATTTATTGCTACCAAGAACAGATACCCACAAAATGCAGAGCTAGGATGCATTAAATGACCAGAATAATTCATGAACGTTCCCAGGAAGATGAATAAATGGATGACAAAGCTCGTATCTTTTACACGATACAAATAGGTAGACAGGTGACAAGCAAATTGATAGGTGCATCTTCAGATGGACACAGAGGTGACATATTCCTAACATTCATAAAAAAATTGATCAAAGTGATCATACTAACAGTTTATGACACATGAGAGCTCAGAAACTGGGCAAAAGAGGCCAGATTAAAACTCATTTTCTACGGAAGCTGGTTTCCAGTTAGCTCCACTTTCTTGCCACAAACACTTTTAACCTGCTGAAGTTCAGTTACAAAACTATTATAGTGTTAAGAATTTATGAGTTGTGGGCAAGAGCTTTTTTTTCTAGGGATCATTGAGCTCTACAGCCTCAGGCATGCATCATCTGCCACAGCACATGCCAGTGGGGAGCAGCAGTTCATCACGGTCACCTGTGACATTTTACTGACTGCTCCATCTTTTTCCCAATGCTAAACTCAACAATCTTAAACTTCAGCTTAAATTTCAGCATCAAAGGGCTAATAGGAAGTTAGTACATCACAAGTTCTCCTCTGCACTTGGACAGACCACATTTGGCAGATACTGTTCAACGAGGGGGATAAAACAGGATGCTGGTGGAGAGCAACACTTGGCCCTGAATCTATTAGCCAGGACAGGCTCAGATGTTATCAGCCCTAACTTAACGCTGTATCTCAGTGCATCATCATTTTCAACCTTGCTGAAGTCAATGAGACTACTCATGAGCTTTTACACTTCAGCCTATGATTAAGTACTTCACTAAATAAGGTCATTAAATTTAAATTGTAGATGCTTGCTAGGTACTCCTGAAGGTTGTTCTCTCACCTGCAGCATATTCCCTTCAGGCTCATGGCTGGCAAAACAAGTGTCAAAATAACATCCAAATCTGCATGTCAGCAATCCTCCCACTAAACTTAAGACATGGGAATTTGATTGATTCAGGAGGGAGCTGTGTTTACCCTACTGCTGATGTAGGGAAGAACAGTACCATGTTTTGGCTCTCAGAAAAGGATGGGATATACAGAAAAGGAAAGGTGTGTGAACCTGGCACACTGCAGCATCTTGCAGAGATATCTCAGTTTGTTTCAGTAGCTTAAGCCATGCAACTGTGTTAATGCAGTGTTTTACCACTCCTCAATAGGAATAATCAGCCCAACACATTACTTTGCTAGTGCAGTTAACTAGCTTAGTTACAGGTGCATGTATTGGCCCCCATAGGGACATATCCTAAAGGATTCACATAGCACGTCCCGAAGCTATCAAGCTATTTTCACTTCTCTCTCTGTTCAGCTTGTACACCTCAAAGCAGCCCTCTACCCTGCCTCCTACTCCCAAACAGGCTATCAATCATGAAGTGTATGCTAAAGCCATAATGTGGATAACAGACCATTAAAAGCTCAAATGAGACTGCTAAACACATTTCATTAATCATAACACAACCTAGTCTTGAACCAGGAGCTCAGCTTTGGCAGGCTGGTAATGAAAGGCTTCTTTCTACCCATTTCTAGTGACTGGGAAAGGGAGAACGGCTCCTGAGCTGGTTACCTTAAACTTTTCGCCCTTCCTCCTCTTCCTCAGGTGCACGTGGCTTGTGAGGGTTACATTGCTAGGGAAAGAGAGTGAGTGGAGCATAAAGAATAAAAATAAGAGAGCTCCTAAGAAGAAAGAATGTGAATGCTGTTCAGAGAGCCCAGATTCTCAAAGGAGCCAGAACACCTGCAACTCACACCGATTATAAGAGCACTTCTGAAAAACTGGCCAAACTGGCTCCCTCTCCCTGGCAAGGGGTCTTTATTTTGGGATTTGACAGGACATCAGATAAAGGACTTTTCTTCCTAGGGGTCCAGAGCCAGTGCTGAATCTACCAGTATAAAAGCATAGCAGGTAAAAGCTCAAGGAAACGTTGTGAAAAAGAGATGCCCCCTTTGCACCACTTCTTACTGTCACATCTCTGGCTTTTCTCAGTAGCCTCCCAAGCCCTTTCCAGGGAAAGTCAGCAGGTTACTCCTTTCCTGCTAGGCAACTGGCAGGTTAACAAGAGTTACCTGCCGAGCACATCTGGCTGTTTAACCCGCCCTGATGCCACATGCCTCGGCATCCTAGCTTAAAGGGGTTGGCATACTTTTCTTTTTTTCTTGGAGAAGGTGGTTTCAGCTGAGATAAGCTGTTTCCCTGAACAGCAGAGGCAGAAGACACTACCAATAAAAGACCCTACTTTAATAATTAATTGGAAGAGTGAACATGCCAGAACTAAAGGGACCTATCGGCACGGGGTTTGAGTTCAATTCTAGCAGAGGATTTGAATCAACCATCTTCTTGCAAGGAGGCAAGTTTTTTTACCTTAGCCCCACCTCATTGTGGTCATGCTGAACTCCCCAGTTTAGACTTATAAAAGACTCTTCCAAATGAGTAGAGAGATCAGTTGCTGACATCACTGGATGGAATTTAGTATGCAACGTTAAAAAAAGGGAAAGAAGTGTTGAATGTAGAACAAGAGCCGTCAAAAACACAGTAGCAGAGGCTTGATTATGCCAGACATCAGTTACTCTATTTTTTGAGCTGAATCTGTTCACAAGGGTATGTATTTGATATGTTATCACATAATTCCCATATACTAAAATGACATAGCTACTATTCCAATGAGGTGTGTCCCAGGTAAGATTCTAGAGCACTACCAATTAAAAGGTAAAAATAATTACCTATGTTAATAATCCCGATTCTTGTTATTTTCTGGGGAAAGAGTGGTATTACAACCATACTATCACTTTTGTTACTTAATGCTGCCTGATATTTTAAGATCTGCAGTACCTACTGCTCTTACTTGTGCCCTGCTACATGGAGTTGGGTTTAGAGGATGAAAACGTCCCTGCAATACCTGCCAAAGAACTTTTACCCTACTGTGAAATTTCTTGAATGCACTGTGCTTTATGGCAGGGGTTGGAAACAATTCTAAGAATTTGGAAAATTAAATTCTTGTAAATGAATTATGTTTCTACAGTCCAATATCTTCCTTCCTCTGGGGGGCTAGGCAGCAGGAGCCCCACCATACCTTGGAGGTGTTTATTAGTATTGCATATTCTGGAAGTATCTAATAATGGGAAGAACTTGTGTTTCTTCTGCTTTTTTTTAAAGACTGAGCTTTTTGCTCTTATGACTGCTATGAAAAGCAAGGAAGTGTAACATTAATAAGCCAGACAACAAACGAGAACTATATACTTCCTTTTGTCTTAACATCATGATTTTAAGTAGGTCTCCTGATCTTTGAGGGTTTTACCATAGTAGGTTATCCCCATTAAGGCAGTTCTCAGGAACTAACCTCTCAAAGGCAGTGTTTTGGGTCCATATATTCCTTCTCACAGGGGATTTTTTCTCCTGTGTGCAGAACACTATGATGACACCTTTACTTTCTCTGGCACAGCTATATGTATCTTTTCCGATGCCAGGGTTTTGCAACCAAAGTGATATTTCTTTGGTAGCCATCAAACGCTCATGCAGCCAGCCAGGATACAATAGAGATAAAGAGATACTGGTCCCATACTGACAGCTAGCTGGCAGAGCTTTTTATACCTGTGTTGTGCATTAACCCCAGTGGCAGACAAGCACCACACAGTCTGTCTTTCACTCCCCCACCCCTCGGTGGGATTGGGGAAGAGGAAAGGAAGAACAAAAGCAAGAAAACTTGGGGGTCAAGATAAAACAAACAAAACCCCCAACTGTTTAATAAGTGAAGGATAAGTAGCAGAAGAGGAAAGGGAAGAAAACAAACCAAAAACAAGTGATGCCAGGGCCTCTCCCCTGGGTAGACCGATGCCCAGCCAGTTCCTGAGCAAAGGAAGGCTACTCCCCTAAAGCCCCCTCTTTTCCCTTTTATTGTTGAACATGACATTATATGGTATGGAATACGCTCTTTAGTTAGTTCGAGTCATTTGCCCAGCTATGTTTCCTTCCAGCCTATTCTGCACCCACCAGTCTATTCACTGCGGGGGGCAGAGCAAGAAACAGAGGCGGCCTTGATGCTTTGTAACGACGGTTCAGCAAAAGCTAGAACATTAGTGTGTTATCAGTACTGTTTTGGTCAAAAATCTAAACCCCAGCACCATATGAGCTGCTATGAAGAAAATTAACTCTATTCTAGCCAGGCCCAGTACAACCCGACATGTAAAAAACAAAAACCAAACCCCATACAAATCAAAACCATTCAACTACCGTGAACAAAACAAAAAGAGTAACTAATCTGCTTGCTAGTAGTTTCTGTCAATTGGGTAACAACCAATTCCTCTTACCTTCTGTCTAATAAAAGGGAAAAATACCAAATGCTGCAAAAGGGTAAAAGATAACTACCTGTAAATACCATTTCTGTTTTCCCCATTAAAAGTACTTGCATGCTGCAAGGACCTCCCCACATTCCAGCCACCAGTAGCTGCACCAATGCAAAACGCTGCACTACACAACACCAGCCTGGCATCCTGTGAAACAACTCTTTGGTTTCAACGAAATGCAAGTTGCAGTTCACCTTATTTAGACTACAGACAGGTAACATCAAGTATTGGTGACCAGACTTTTAAGTAACTTGTGAGCAAGGTGAAATACCTGCATACGCAGATCACATTAAATGAGGCTGGTATGCAAAGGGATCCAAGTCATGATGAACACTTTAGATGGGAGAGTATCCAAAGGGAAAACAGGTGAGAGCGTCAGAGCTACCCTGTCTTGGACATCTTGTTTTCATTTGGGTTTCGCTGCAGTATGGCCTCTTCAGGAGACCTGCCAGTGTTACATGGATATGGCATCTCCCTGCCAGCAGCTGCCCATCTTTGGAGCTATGTCACCTTTTTCTTTCTGCAAGATCTGCTTGAGAGAAGGAGAAATTACTGCCCCGTTTAGCCATCACAGGCTATTGCACATGGGTTTCTTTTGCTATGGTCTTTCGCCAGACGTTTCACAGATCCTCATGTAAATGTGACCCAGGCTTCGAGTGAGGGAGTGAAAATGTTAAGGGGGGCTGGGAAAATGCAGGAAAAATCTTACCACTGTAAGACTGCATGAGTCAGGTAAGGTGTATCAATAATTAAACATTAAAAAGAAAGAAGCAGAATGAGTGTGGATTAGAGGTGCATCCCAAATATGGGCTGGAACTAATGAAGCTTTTCTTTTTACCATCAGAGAAAGTTTATTACATGTACTTCAAAGGCAGTTGACTTAGTGAGCAGTGGAGGTGGGTCAGAGATACATCCTTTCCAGTGATGCTCAGCATAAAAGCAGGAGCATTCATAATGGAATGGCTGAACTGGCTATGAAAATAACAACCCATGACTCGGGAAAATTTTAAGGAGATGATTAAACCTTAAAATAAAAAGAGAGGGAAGGGAGGAATGGCGTGTAAAATAAAAACAGAGTCCTGCAGTTATTTTGCAGCTACAAAAAGTGTGTGCTGATGCTGTACATGCTTCTCATTTGGAGCTCTGGCGAGGTACATAAATCCTGACCTGTAATACACCAGGCTGTTAAAATTCCTCTACTCCCTTCAGCTGAGGCTGCCCAACTGAATGTTAACAGCACTGAAAGTGGGGTAAAAAGTACCCTGATTACCCGGGTAAGTGTAATTAAATTGAGACCTATTGTACGCACAACCAGACCAGAAATGTTAGAGAGACCTAGAGGGATAACAGTGAGGGTGGAGAAATAAAAAAAAATCATCCTGGAAAAAGTACAAGTTAATAAGCTTGAGGAATAGAAACCAAAACAGAGAGAAGTAGTGAATGGGGTGGAAACGGGTGAAAAGCAGTGTATTAGAAAATAAAGAGGGAGAGCTATGATCTGTTGTGCTTTTCACAGGAACTGAGAAACAGGAACTGCTTGGCTCTTGTCTCACTTGTGAGACTCCCTGGCACTGAGTCCCTGCTTGAGTTAGATCCTTCTTCCTTTAATGCTGAGTCTTGCCTGAGCTTTAAGTAATGTGGAAAGAAAAAGCTCTGGTCATTGCTGACAGTAGTCAGGCACAGCAGAGCATCTGTACAGTACTGGATATCTAAAATGCTCTCGTAACAGCATCATACAGCCAGACAAATCTAGCTGTTTCTCTTGCCACCCTGTAGCTAAATCTCCTTGTGATTCACAAGGAATCACATTAGTTTGGCAAGTAAGTAATTGACAACAGCCATTGATACTGCAATGCAATGGCATTTCAGAACAGGACTGTGCCACTATAACGTGGGCTACAGTGTACGGAATAAATAAAAGAGACCCTTAAACTAGAGCTCAGGCATAAGCAGACAAATCCCACACTACTCCGAGATAAATGAAAGCTATTACATCTTCTCTTTCATGATCACCAAATTTGTCTACATTTCACAGTTTCCGAAAGTTTGGTTCCTTAATTTTTTCTTGAATTTTAACAGAGTTTCACGGGTTTTTACTTTTCAGAAAAAAACCCATTTCTGGGTCAACTGTTTTCCTGGTTTTATGTTGAACACAGATGGTAAGACTACTTCTGGGAGACCTCTGCTGCTCACTGAAGTCTGCTGTCTTAGGGAAAAAAAACCCCACAGTACATATCATGTATGCACTGTTTTCTAATTAAAAGCTGAATTCTCATCTTATTTTCACCAATATAAATCCAAGGATAACTTAAACAAAAATAATGGAATTACCGTGGATTCAGTCTATGGTAAATGAGACAAGGATCTTCTGGGCCTAATCTCATAAATGTCTGCCTTAAGATCTCCACTAATAACACCAGGTTTTTAGTGAAAAATGCACCACATTCTTGCAAGATCCCCTGGTGGGGAAAAACGGTATTTTTTAGTACATTAATTCCACACAATTACATTAAAACTTTTGGTGAGATCTCAGGGGAAATGGTTACAATGTCCTGCTATCTCAATATACTTCCTCACCAACAGCACTAGAAATACATAAAGAAACTCTGCAACAACTCTAACATATAATTAAATAACTAGTTTCAGTTTGTGTATATTCTAAGTCTATAAGGGGAAAGTGTAATTCAGCCACACCTGTTTTCCCTCATAAGTATCATTAGTACTAATTACTTACAACTTCACTCATGGCAATCGCTGGATGATATTCAATTGCTTTCAATATATTGCTGAGAGATCCTAATTCCACTTGCAAGGCAGGAAATGGGTATCGGTAATTGGTAAAGGTGCTTCAAGCTTTCGGGTTAATAAAAGAATTGTGGTAATACTTTATCCTGATTCATCTGGAAGAGTTTGCCTCCTCTTTGCCCTTTGACAATGGACCCACTATGAACAAGGCATCAGAGCTACAAAGCCTCTAGGAACAAGCTCATGTTTTGCCTGACAGCTAGGCCAGACAGAGGCAGTCTTTGGAGAGTAGAACAAAAAGTACTAGCTATTTTGGATGTCTTAAGAAGCATATCCTCAGTGTATTTTTGCAGAGATGGACATGTAAGCATGACTTCTTTTTTTTTCCCCAAAGTGCTCAGCCTTAAACCACAGATCTGTCTCGGCTTTGAACTCCAGTTGCAACTTCTTTCAGAGTTTATCATTGCTTTTTCAAGCATTGGTCACAAGGGGACGAATATAATCAAAGGTGCTCTCCAGGTCTCAACACTTTCCAGAGATTTCTAACCCAATCTTTAGCTCTTAATTTTGACAACCTGGAGTCTTTACATATTGTTAAAGAAATGATTAAACATCTTCCTCTTCTACCAAGGGATAAATTAAGACTAATCATAGCTTGGGATCACTAAAATCGAATTTCTTCTACTTTAGATTCTGCCTTCCAAGCTTCTTCCCAAGCAATTAGCATTCCCATCTGCCTTCAACGTGAAAGTCAAAGCTACATAGCAAGGTACCCTAGTGCAGTATATTTCAACGAAGTTAGTCAAAGCCTCACTCCAGCGATGGCTCTATGTTCATTAGCATACAGGATCTGCTCATGACTGAGTCATCAGCAGAGCAAATCTGACACATAATCAAATGTGGGCACAGAATGACATTTCTATTGCATTAGCCAGAACACATGATTTGGAGTTTATGCTGACTTTAAGATTACTATGGAAAGACAGATGGTATGTGATCCAGGGTAAGGTTTCTCAGAATAGTTAATCCATTAATATTTTGGAACAGAAATGAATCAGTGAATTTATACCAGATTACCACCTAGTGCTAGGTGTCTATGACATTTTGATCCAGTACCAAGATCTCTAGTTTTTTTAATTACTCTATCACTAAACAACAACCTTCATCAATAAGTCTCTGCACCTCCTAATTTTGTGCCTTTTAGGGAAAGGTTAAGTACAGACCTGGATATCTGGTGAAGTGTGCCTCACCAGTTCAGAAAGAGCGTGATCCAGCAAGCAACTGCAGATGGGCCTCAGGTGTGGGCTGCTAATGTTTCCAAAGCTCTATAGAAAACACATGGTGATGGGATGATAGGAAAAGGGTTGTAAACCATAAGAAAGGTGAAAAACAAGACAGCTGAAATATTGGTGTCACATCTGCAATGACAAAACCTGAAGCACACAGAGAACTATCATCACTGAAACACACCGATATTAAAGTGTAGTGTTTGCTGCCCACGTTTAAATGATACTGACTGTACTGGCTAGATCAGGCTAATGCTGATTGTATGTTCTGTACTGCCAATATACTGAGAATCCCAGGAGAATACAGTGGGTCAGGGTAACTTCTTTTCTGTTACAGGGCTGGCAAAGAGCGTATTGCAACCTGTAGCTCTTCCTTACCTTTGTTTCACTTTAAAAGGAAATCTCCACAAATTCCCTCTCTGCACAGGTACATATTCCAGACCTAGGTCCATCCCTGATGGACTGCAATCTTGCTTCTTTACCTGAGCTCGCCTCATACAGCAGTCTCAGTCAAGTAAGACAGGAAAAAAAATAATCAGTCATGAAACTGAAGGAAGGATTATTTGTTGATATAGAGGGCTCCATTAAAAATGAAGCTCATATAAGGGGTAACAGGTGCCTTAGCATTAGTACTGGGTAAGGTAGCAGCAATTTTAAAAAGCTTACGGTATCTCTATTATTTGGTTTGATTTTATTGCTCTTTAAGAACACAGACATGCATGTATCCTGCTCAACAGTGAGTTTTCTAATTATTAAACAAGTGGAAAAAATGGCAGCTTTGAGCATCTATCCATAGTCCAGCTCTTAAGAAAATTAAGGTCTTCCAATTCATCCATAAAACCCAGCTATGAACCACAGACTTTACAGCAAGACTGGCAAAAAGAAGAGGCTATGTCAGCCTGTTCTGCATTAGAGGAGGAAAGACTGTTCAAAGAATGGATTTGTACTGAATGTAGCTAGTTAGTAAGATTAATGAGTAGCAACCACATTGCATGGTGGTCAGTCTTCAGTAATTTAATTGAAATAGGAACTAATTTCAAGGTGATATAAAAGTCTCTTAGAAGTTTGGCTACAATTTTTTTCATGGAGTGGAGGTCAACGTGCCATCAGCATGTAAAGGAAGAGCAGAAGCAAGTATTTACAACATTTAACTTTAACCTTTGACTTATTTATTTGAAACTTCTTGACTAGAGAAAGGAGTTGTAGATGAGCAAGGAGAGAATCGTGTCCAGCAAATTTTTATTAGATTAGATGGAACAGGTCTCATCTGGAAACTCCAAGATCATGAAGGGGATTTCCAATACCATAAAAATGAAGCATAAGGAGCACCCTAGGATGCCACATCTCTGAACAGATTAGAGGGAGGAATTCACAAAGCAGGAAGGAAATTCTATTTCCCACTAATCATCACTCCCAGGTAGGGCTGAGAAATCCAGAAGAGACCCTGGAGAATTGAGGGTCAAATGAGAGGAATTAATAGCAGGCTTATCTAGGCTCGCAAAGGGGTCAGTAACCATAAAACATGCCTGAACTATACAGTATTCCCTGCTGCCTGCTTGACCTTGGCAAGGGGAACTCTTGCAAGATCCTATCTGGAAGCTTTTATGTTCTTTAAAACATGCATATCAGGAATAAAAAGTTTTTTTCATCATTGATGCAACTGATTACAGGAAACAGATGGACTTGTGCCTCCCCATAAAAATAGTGATCAATAACCATCTCCACAGCTGTCCGGCTATGCTTGTCTATCCTCTTTCCAAATAAGTTGTGTGGCTTGTCATAAAATTATGAACCTGTAACAGGGTACACTGTACTACAATGGTTTGCTGGGACAGAGCAAATGGTCTGCGACTGGTCCATAACTTCAATTTGAAGTTTGATAGTAAAGATGCTCAGTAATCTATCAGAAGTCAAGAGAGCTGATATGCTCCAGTGGTTCACTGCTCTGGGAGAGCCAAGTAACAAGTAAATGGCAAATACAGATTTGTGAAAGGAAAAGCTCTATTACCATTCTTTATGAACACAAGAGACTTTGCAGTGCACAGCTGTTAAAGATATCACACTGGGAGAGGGAAAGTCCTCAACATAGACAGATCCCAAACAATTTAGGGCTTGCCAGGTCACAACCGACACCCTGAAGCTTGCAGGCTATCCGTATGCAGCTGGAACGGGCTCTCAGCGTGAAGCAGTGCTTTATAAGAGGGCTGCCTTGTTCGGCAGTTCTCACTTCAACCTCTGAATAGTCTCAAGGAGCAGCCCCATGCAGAGAACATTAAAGCAGTCCCGTCTTTTGATAACTACAACTATCATGACAAGTTGTTTTTGTACTAACTCCCTGGTACATAATCTAAACCCTAACTCCTGTTTTGCGGTGTTTTTGCTTGAGTATTTACGCATGTGGACTGATTAGCCTGCCCTGCTCTAAGCTCAATACTTCTGACCTCCAAGTTAAGTAACAGGAGTTTACTTTTACTCTTCCTCTGTTCTCAGTCAACCATGACCCTAGATTTTCTTCCTGGATTTAAGTATATGCTTCATTTTTGTTGTTTATGATGTCATTCTGACACTTTATGGAATCCCTGTAGTGTACTGTAAAAGTGTACCCTGTAGATATACCTGCAAAAAGGCCACAGTTAAAGACACTATGAGAAGAGGAGAGGAAAAAAAAAATTCTTGTAAAAACTGTCACCCACAACAGCACGTTTCTATGGTAATACAGGGCTGCTTTGGGTTGTTATGGCAACTAAACCTTTAAAAGCAATAGCATAAAACCAAAGCAAAAAAAAAAAAAAAAATCACAAAAATGGAGCTTCGTCACTGCTCTTCTCAATTTTACAAATCATTCTCAGCCTTCCTGCCCCACACAAAGACTAGACTGGGTGTTACAGTCATCACAACTCTTTAGGAAGAAAACCACTTGGCTTCACGGCAATGGGTATGCAGAGCTTTCTTACCCTTCTCTTAGAAACAAGGACTAGAAGCGCTGGTCCACAAGCAGAGCTCTTGCACCACACAGCAAAACAAATAATAAAGTGATAACCATGACAGTAGGACTAATTGCTGACTGCAGCCAAGTGGGGATAACATCTGCACTACCCACCTCGTGGGAGGGACAGGCCAAAATTACTCTGAATTAAATGCTGGGTTAGCTCCTTAATGCTACTGTGTACCTCTATTACTTCCTTGGCAAGTTTTTTCTCATAGTCAGATGCTGCTGCCAAGAAAATGCAGAAAATTTCTAGATACATACACTTGCTTCTATATAGCTTCACAGAAACTCACTGTGATATATGACATTTTTAGCTAATCTCAGATAGGTTTCAAGATAAATAATCTTGACTAACTTGGGATGTGTTGCCACTTCTCCCTTTTCCTATTCTTTCTTTCCTGTACATTCACTCCAGCTTTCCATCTCCACACTGTTTTCTCACTTACCTACCACGTATGTCCACTTCCTATTATTACATTTGAAAGAATTACATGATCATGAGAATGGAAGTGACAACATGCAAACACCCTCTCCTAATTCTGCCGAGGTGCCTCAAAACTCATACCCCAGCGGTGTGTCCCTTTGCTGCCCTGCTGATGCACTTCAGCCTTCATGCACGTCAGACCTAGCTGAGGTCACCCAATTCTTTTTACTTGTGACCCATATCAGGGGCCTAGAGTTGAAAGGAGAGCATATTTAAAGACTTCTCCTCCAACTATTCACATCTTTTTTTAGTTAGCCTATAAAAGAAGTTTTAAGATCAAAGCAGGAAAGTTTATGTAAATCAGGGCATATAGGAGCTAGACTATTGATGTAAGGCAGAATCATCCTGTTCTCTCCAATATTTTATAAAGCTAGTTTACACCGGCCGAGATGTGCTCTCTCAGGATTTTAGGACGCCAGTGTAACAATATTCAGATCATCATTTCTTAGTAGTATGGGAAAGTGCCTGAATGTCCAAATAGTGTAAAAAATGGTGCCAATATGACTCTGAAGCAGGTTGGCAAAAAGCCTGCAGACAGCCCTACAGAATGCCACTTGGCACCTGCAATAATCGTATCCTGAAGCATGCAGGAAGGAAATATTATTACTCTCTATTAAACATAACATGTGCAGGAAGACGTGGTAATGCCATGAATTAATGAAGTTCAGGAGATCCTGAGCCAGTTTCAGAGGTGATGTGCATTTCAGTAAGTTGCTGTGAGCATAAACTGGCAGACATTTTGTGTTGATGACAGAAGAGCGGTAGCATCGAGTTAGCCAAGAACAACTTTGTATGAGAAAAAGTATGATGGCTCACTTCACTGTAGGGTTTCGGTCCTGCTCTAAGTTACGTGTCTCAGAAAGGCAGAAGGAGTAAGCATGTCCTAGGTCCTCCGTCCTGGGAAGGTTCATGATCTGGCCTATTTGTCAACAGCACCACTGAATACTGTAACACCTTCTTTGCTATACACCTTCACCTCTGTTCCCATCAGTCAAATTCTCTTGGTGTGTCAGAAGAACACTTATTTGACAGCTCCCCTGGTCCCTAAGCAGGCAGACAAAAACACCACATCTCCAAACATGGACGTAAGTAGCTTCAGGGTTTCACTTAGTTGTGCCCGTAGTTAATGGCTCTCAAGAAGCTGTTCTGCTGGCACGTTCAGTCCCAGCTCCACAGTGAATCCCAGAACCCTGAGGACCAGAAGCAGCTGACACAGGGCTCATCTTACACTCAAGCAGGAAGAGCATCAGCTTAGATCTGGAGACCCTTTTAAGTATTCAGGCAGTGCAAAGGAAACATAAATTGGCCTGGGACTTCACCAGAAAATGTCAAATGTGCATTTCTTTTACTGACACGAACTTGCACACCATCTACTGCAGCTATGAATTCTGCACTTCAGGTCCAAATTCTTTTCAGGACCAGCCCTTGTGCAATGGAGGGTGTTACAGATCACTATACTTGACACTTAAGCCCAAACCAAGAATTCCACTGTGACTAAATGCAGGAAATAAAATAAAAATACAGAAAAGTTGTGGACACACTTGGTCCTTGAGTTTTACTGTATGTTTATCAATCATGTTTTTGTATGTATCTGGAAGAGCTAGGACAAAAATCTTTTTGTTGCTAGCAGTGTCTCAAAGCATAAAAAAGATTTACCTTGAGGAAAGAGTCAGAGGGAGAAAAGCTCCTTCGTTTAATTGAACTGCTTGGCCCATGCTGAATGCAAGCTGGAGATTACTGCAAAGAACATGGGAGTAGAGCAAGTTTGAGACTTAAGTAAAATAAAGACACTTGGGAGATGCAGAATGAAGTGGCCCCATTGCAGACATACCTAATTCTTTCTCTTAGCTTGAAGGTTAAAATAAGGGGTTCAAACATTCCTGATTCTCTAGATTGCTTGGAAAAAATGAAACCTGTGAGGTTTCTACTATTTCCACAAAATTGGACTGACTATTGATTTCGTTTATATGTCTTAACTTTTAGTTCATGTAGCTGTCCCCAGTTTTTGCTCATCGTGCATTTGTACACAGCCTTAGTGAAGTTATGTAATAAATTGGTTTAATTTTGTACACTCTTTTCCCTCTTCCCTGGTTGTGCAGAGAGCAATACCATGCACTCATCCTGCTGATGGGACAATCATACCATTGACCTCAGGGCAATACATTCTACCTTCCAGCTTGAGCCTGTGAGACAGATATTCCCCACACCACTTCACCCTATGCAAATCCATGTGCTGCCAAGGACAGTATTACAGACATAATTTGCGGCATCAAACCAAAAAGGTGAAACCTCGGATGAGGACTTTGTAATTGGAAATGGGGCCTTAGGTCCTAAAAAATATGGATTGCTAACGCAGAACAAGGTAGGCTCAGAGAATATTCCTGGTTCAGAGAGGGAGAAAACAGAATATCAAGTTATTACAATGCATGTCACAGAGAACTGTGAAAAGCATATATGCTTGATAGATTGCATGTGATTAGAATGAGGGCCTTAGGCACGGAAACCCATCTATTAAATATCATTCTTTCTTTAGTCCTAGTAATACAACTATCAAACCTTATAGTAAACTTCAGTTGTTAGGTGAATGACCCATGTGTCTCATTTGCTTGGCTTTTTCACACATGCAGAGGTGTGTGAATCATCATTACACATTATTAATTGGAATGACGGAGAGGTTGCCACCCCCTCCAAATTCACTGCCTGCTGATGCACTTGCTCTGCTTTATTGTCACCTACGGAATGCAGACTGACCGGCCAGAGTGATTAGTACACTGACTTAATTTGTGCGCTCCACCCAAGAAGACTGGCAGACATTCGGGTCTGGGTTTTTTTTAATAGCCCTCTAAAAAAAATACAATTAAACAAGTTGTGAGTTGACGGGACAGGGGTACTGAACGTATGTAAGGGGGGGCATGTCTATAATTGCACAAGAAGGTGAACAGATTGCAGGAGACAATGATGAACTCAAAACATTTATCAGTGGACAGCAACTCCTGACTGATTTCCCCTTTTCAGTTGGGACAGGGGGTTATTATTATTTTCCTCCTCAGTTTGTTCCCACCCTCTGCTCTTATAGGTTTTCATTTCATTTTCCTGTCTACTGTCATCCCGTTCCCACAATTGGACTTTTCCTCTGCCAACAACAAACATGCAAAGCAGAAATGCTCCTTCTCCCAGCATGTACCCTCTGGGAGCTGGATTTTCTAGCTTATGGAAAGTCACAGCTCCTGCCAGTCAAGGGAGATGGGGATATGCACTTTGTTCCTCTGATGCCACGCTCTGTCCAGATTTCTCTCAATAAATATTTGCAAGGCAATTCAAAAAGCTCTAGGTCCATTCTCCACGGTTGGAGTACTTCAGATTAATAGAACTAAAGTCTCTTTAAATCCTGAAGAAAGACCTCAAAGGAGACAAAAACTGTTTTTTCTTTAACACTGTGTGAGTCATAGAATGTTTAGTTTGGGTGTTTGATACATCATAGCATCCAAGACAAAAAGACAGCTGTAGAATGAGTGGCAGGTTAACAAAGACAGAAGAAAAATAATGCAGAAAAAGCACTAGATTGATGTTGAGAAGGTAGCAAAAAGTCCTCAAAATTTCAGTGATGCCAACAAGATTTTAGTACAGATCTTGTAGTATGTGGTGGGGTTTTATTCTGAAAACTCCAGTTGTGGAATCAAAAGATGACAAGAGAATATCAGCTTTCCTTTTTAATTAAAACATTCTTAGCCCCCATGGGAAAAAGCTTGAAAACATGACCAAAGGGTATCCCTTGGAAATCAAAACGGAAAAATAAAGAACCCAAATCTTTTACTTTATTTTATTTTAGAATTTCCCGCACCATGAGTTATACCCGATTTCTATGCACTGTTGGCCTTTCACCTCTAAATATTTCTGCCTGGTGGCAGAAACAGACGAAGAGCCATTCAGCTAGAAAAGAACTATAGATGTTTCAGAAACTGCAGCCATTCTATTTTGGCCGCAATTCATAATCAGAATTTTCTGATTATGTCCCTTGTCATATTAAAACCCATAAACTAGAATGTGCACATGCTGATCCATATAATAAACTCTCTCCCCTGGATGTCATTTACTGAGGTGAACTTTCTTATATACTGCCTCCTCAATAAAGGAATACTATAGCAAAGCAAACGGCAATTAGGAAAAAAAAAGAGAAAGGAGAAAAAAAAAAAAGAACTGCCAGCCAGTCAGCTTATCCGACAAGTGCAGACAGACAGAAGTGTTTTTCCTTAGACCCACAGAATCAGTAAGTCCCATCTCTTTGCTTGATCCCCTTCTAATTAAAATCAGAAAAACTAACCTCCATTCACAGCTACAAACTTGTCTTTTTTCCAAATATCCTAAATCCTTACTTTCTTTGGCTCTTCATGAAGATAAACTGTAATTCAGTATTCACTCCTGTAGTTTCACACACAGGTGATAACAACAGCATCATGAGACAGGGGAGCACGACACACCCCAACATTTCTATCACCTATACCTAACAAATAGGATTCTTTACCAATGAAGGTTCAAAGCTTCTGCAACAGAAAAGAAGAAAACAGCGCAATATAACAATCAAGAATAGAAAATCTTAAGCAGATAGAGTCTCCATAGGGACTTTTTCAAAGAGAAAATGTATTTCATTTGCGGAATAACCCTAGGATGAGCTATGTAACCATTAAACAATTATACAAGTCTTTCAGAAACTAACAGATGTTCCTTTTATGAGCAAAGACAAGTGCCATTCGGCCTTTTTAGACACCTATAAAAATTCAGATAATTTTAACCTATTTTAATAGCTGCCTGACAATTTTATTAATGCACTATGCTACAATGTGATCCTGTTTCCTTCACAAAAAGACTGACTCATATCATGGATTTTTACACACTAAGGTGCACATTGCTAATGCCTTCCTCTCGATTAGTAAAAAAAAGAAAACCTATTGTACTGACCAGAAGGAACAGAAAGATCCCTGCAGGATTTAACACAGTGTGTCAGCCCGCAGAGATCCCATCTCAAAATGACATGTGGAAGCTTTAATGATTTACTCTGTGTAAACTGACAGACTGAACTACAGAACATGCCCAGAATCAATTCTGTGACTCAAACCCTGGCTTCAGCCATAGGTGACAATCAATTTTAAATTTTAATCTTGGCAACAACTGAATATTTTACATCATCACAAGAAGAGCATACCTATAAAAAGTACAATCTTAGCAGAAGAAGAGCCTAGGTCTATGACAGGCATAGTTTATTAAAACAGAGTTTCACTGATAGAGCCAAATTCAAGGAAATTTATACAGCAGCACCTGCTGACTCTGCCTGACTCTCACCGCTGCCATCAGCATCTCACTTTCTGGCACGCTAAATTCACACACAAATGAAAAGTTATGCATGCATTTGATATTACAATCTTATGCATAATAGCGCTTGTAGGAATATCATTACTAAACCACCTACACAAGATGTTGAATTTTGTGATGGTTGTGATTTTTTTGTTTGTTTGTTTGCTCTTTTTCCCGAAGAAGCTGCAAAAATAGCATGAACCTAGATTGTTACCTCAGGCATTCTGCAAAGGAATATTCCAAAGCACCCACATAGCGAGTGTTTGCAAATTTTAAGTTTGGGATTGACTATGTGCCAATCTCGCTTCAGCTGTGGGCACTTGATCCTGCACCAAAATCACTGTTGACCTTTTCTGGTATTTATGATGTCGGTATGGATTTTTATCATTGTTTGAGCTCTTGACACAAAGCAAATAGCTTCTATAGCATGTTTTTATTCATGCAAAGTATGAATATGGGAATCTCAGTCTTCCTATCAAGCTTGCCATTTCTCCTTCTTGGATGCTTGGTTAATGGAGGTAGGTGATTCTGCTTTATTGCTTTCATCAGCTTTCCAGAGAAGCCTTACTTGCACAGACGAACACTAATTGTAGCTTATATTCTCTGGATGACTTAATCTACAAGTAGAGCTATTTGAAGTATACTAGTTATGTACTACCCAGTCTCTATTGTTTAAAAGTACTTAAAATGTTCATCATATCAGCTAGCTGGACTGTGAGACTAACATGTAGTAGGAGGACATCACTGGTCAATATAGCCTCTGAGTTAGGACATGTACTTAGAAATACCATAATGCCCTTAGATGTGGCATTCAACTGAATAAAGAGTCCCCCAACACGGATCTCTACAGGGATTATTCACGTCTCATTTGTGGGTCTCACCTGTGACTCACACCTAAAGGAACCAGGCAGACCCAAGAATTGTCACCTGACATAGGTAAAGCACGAAGACTGTCTCTTTCTACGTATAGGTACAGAACCCAGCACAAAGAGGCTGTGATCCT
This sequence comes from Burhinus bistriatus, assembly GCA_013397275.1. NCBI lineage: Eukaryota > Metazoa > Chordata > Aves > Charadriiformes > Burhinidae > Burhinus > Burhinus bistriatus. The sequence continues at coordinate 444,909 of VYXH01009018.1, forward strand.
GACTGGAACTGCAACCTGTAACACAAGTAATTATGATGACTGTTATAGTCAGGTCCCAAATACCATTTACAATGAATGCTCTTGAGAATCCATATTTAACAAATAGTTAAAGTAAAAATGAGAAGTTTGGAAAAAAAGAACCAACATTTCAATACCAAGGGTTTGGGTGAGCGTGAATAGTAAAACTATTAGCTGATGTGGCCTTTAAAAGAACTTCAAGATTGATGGCAGTGAGCATAGCTTCAGACTGGTTCTTTTCTCAGAAGAATTCACACAATTTCTGTAATAAAAGCATATTGGTTACACTAATCCTTGCTGTCTGAAACACTTTGCAGCACTTCATCCAAGAATGCATGTGATCTACAGTTCCACTCTTCTGCCCTTAGGCTAGACTGCTTTCTCAAGTTTAGAACTGTCAAAATCTAGTGAAAGATGAATAGAAAACATAATCAGTGTCAACTAAGTCACAGAAAACATGTATGACAGGTTATCTTCACCAGACTGTCTGCAGACTTGTAGCTTTGAAGTCATATTTTGGAGGTATCTATCTGTCCTAGAGAAACAGACTGCTTATCTTTGGGAGAGCAAGAGAGAATGAGGCTAAAGCAGAAATGTCCGAATCCTAGCTGAAAAGGAAAATCTTGACATTTAAGTTACTGGTTCCCAAAGTCATATTTATGCATAGAGATTGAAGCTTGCATATAAAAGGAATAATAATTATACAACCCACAGTAACTGCTAAGAGAAATTTTTAAATGTTACATAGCTTGAGAGACACTGTTTCAGGCTACTGAAGAGAGGTGTGAATTTCTCCCAAAGCCTAAGGTCGCCACTTCAAAGAAGAGATTTTCAAATAAAATCACGTATGTACAGCCCTAATTTGTGCACTCAGTTACAGAATAGTTGGATCATTTATTGTAAGGGCGTATGCAAAGAGCTTATCAGAAAAGGGCAGAAGAGCAATAATTTATAAAAGAATCCTACTCCCTTTTTTCCATCTACAGAGCGAATGTCATAGTAGCTTTACCACCTAAAATATTAAGTCGCTATGTAAGGGTCTGATCTTTTCAGCAACTCTTAAGACGACAGGAAGAAGAACCTTTGCAGAACAAGGATACTTGGGTATTGCAGCTGCTATTTAAAATATACTGTGGGCCTTTCTATACAACATATTGGACCTGGTGAAATTGCAAGACAATCCTAAATCTGAGTTTCTTCCAAGTGCGGTGTCCTAGAAAAAAGGAATCTGAGCTACTGGTCTCTCTTTGTCACTATTTTTCTTGGGAAGAAAAGTCTTCCTGGGCACAGAAAGAACCGCAGACTCTAGGACCTCCTCTCTCTTTATCTGTGTGGCTGCAAATTGGAAGAGGCTGCGCTGGACTGTCTTATCAGTTATCCTGCAGCAACCCGCAGAAGGAAGTTCTTGCCTTTTCTGCGCTGATATGAAAAATTCTTCTATTTGCTCAAACAACATCCTGGTGCAAGCAAGTTTATAATGGCTACTTCTAGCCAACAACTGGGTGTTTGACCATTTCTAGGATGAGAGCCTGTGGTTCCAAAGCTGCCCTCCAAGTTGGGGTTGGGTATAGTGTCAGGTTCCTTTGGAGAGTAGAACTTCCTTTCACAGGAGTTTTATTTCCCTTCTGTTTAAGTAATATTTCAACAAACACACTAGGTATTGTCTCAAAGAAATCTTCATAAACTTACTTAGGACTTCTGAGGAAGAAACAAGGAGGCGATTGAAACTTTAGTTCAAAACCAGATCCTTCAGAGGAATATTTGGGATAAATCACATGAGACATCATTTGAATCTTTAGTAATGCTGGCAGGAGAAATAAAAAGACACTGACGACAAATTGAGAATCACCATATGATTTAAACCTATCTTTTACAAAGCAGTAAAAGAGCAACAGTATCCTTCCAACTTATTTGCCCTTGCTTCCAGGATGATCCATTTCCGTTGAGGCTTTGGCTAATGGGATTGCAACCTATGAGACATGCTGGAGAACAAGCTTGTGCTCAGAAGCTTTGATTTCTCTCTCCTCCCCAACATTTAGGATCACTATTTTGGGCGTACGTGCCTTCCAAAGTCCTCTCCCATCCTGCTTAACTCCTGGGGCTATGGGATTCTGCCATTAATTCTTTCTTTGGGCATGACCATCTGGGAGATGAGCAGATGTAGACACTGACCAATTTATTGTCAGGATTTAAAAATCGTGGGGAAGCAGGTGGTCAGCTGGAATTAAAAAGACAGACCGGACAACTTACAAAATCATACATTTGGGAGCTGTGACACATATGTTATGAAGGCTGGCAGTAGGATAGGAATTCTGTCTCCATGTGTAAGTTAGAGCTTTTCACAGCTCTAATCAGCTGAACAACCCTGCCTAGCTGTATGGAGACTACCTTACACCAATGTTTTTATTTCCAGTAATTATCCTTCTCCATGTTTCCTTATTTTCTGTCTGTATTTTTTTTTTCAATCTTAGGCCTGCCTCTGCTTCATATTCCTTTTTTAACAAGCAGTGTTTATGCTTGGTTTCTTTCCCCAGTAAAAAGCCAGGGACCTTCATTGAAGCTATGGCAGAAAATATAAGCAAGGAGATGATCCCCCTCATTGCCTCAATTTAGATTTTGCTGTCTTTCACCATGCAGTGCTCTATGCCCAAGTTCAGTTTATACACATTTCTCTACCTGTTTAATCATGCTAATACACCATATTCAGTAAAATATTACTATTAATGGGACGATAGCACAGCATTACTCCCTATGCATACTTTTATGTAAATTATGGTTGTCAAGGTACATGTCTATATGAAACTCGCGGTTCAGTGCAAGGAAAGGCTTGATGAAGAGGTTTGAACAATATCTGAAGAGGAGGAACAGCTTTATATTCCTTAATGAAGCAAGCGTGTGCATAGTTCAGTTAAGTAAGTAGGTGACTGCTTCTGGCCAGCTGGTGGGACATCAATGTATCCAGAGAAGGGAGAGGAAACAACTGAACTGAGAAGCAAGTACTAGCACCCAGCCCTTGCCCGTAGAGCTGAAGGTAATAGCTCCTGCTGGTTTGCTGGGTACTGGGAAAGGCAAAGAGGCCTTGTGGATTTCAGCATGGGATAAGTACAGTAAATGTGCTCTTTTTTTCTGTCACCTTTCTAACACAGTGCTTTATTTTGGCTTCTGTAAATAAATGGACCCATTTACTTAGGCTGACTTTGCTTGAGGTGATTTTAAGAGAGCTGATGATATGCATCAAGGCTACACTTTTACAGGGCTGTAAACTTTCAAACCAGGATACTGCAATGCCTCTGCACTTACCAGCACTCCAATATATATTCTCAGGGCAAGAGGAGAACAATAGGTCATGTCTCTGACTCTGAAAAGCTGCCAACACTGGAGCCTGGGACAATTAAATGGTTTTAGCGGTGTGTTAGCCAGGAAAGTGCTCTGGTTTGTGACAGGGTAGTGGGGAACATTTTAGTGATCATCTCCTGACACAGTAACTCTGAAAGTGTCCTTTCTTGGTCAAACTATCAAGGAGTTTTTCAAGGGGCTGGGGGAAATGTGTACAGGTAGACAAGACTACTTAAGGTGGATACCTGAAATCCACAGCCCTTTATCAAGTCATTAAGAGGAGCTATCAGTACCTCATTTCTATTCACATGTACAAATCTGCCCCCTCCATCCTCCTCCCTGGTCCAAGTATGATCCTAACTTTATTTATTTTCAGTGGACAAGTTATATTGAAAGTAATAATTAGGTTTTATTAATTAGAAGTTCTTTATTAATAACAAGTTCTTCCAAGTACTGAATACCAACAGGTGCTTGAATGGTAGGTCACTACAGCATCCTCATAATTCTTTATCATCTAGTGTATTGTCAAGCTCTTACTTTTCCCAAATAATTTAACCAATAAAACAAACTACACAGATAATCAGTGCTGTCAGTCATCCTATATGGAACATTGTTGAGGAAAGAGCTCAGAAACAGAACAATTATATTCAAACACCAAAGAGGGAAAGAGTGAAAACATTTAACAAATCTCAGATAGACCTTTTACCCCCGTTGTAATGTTTGCTTTACCATTCTTCCTCCCCCACAAATAAAAGACAGTAAAAAAATCATTAGAATACCTTTGAACTTGTGAAAGACGGCCCATAGCTCAGCAATGTCAGTGGCAAATGTTATGTCTGTGTCGAGGACAATGACTCGCTCAAGATTGGAAGGTAGAGTCTTAGTCAGAACCAACTTCATCAGCCCGTAAATCCCAGAGTAGTGTTTGTTGGGGATCCAAGACACTTCCGACTGACAGGAAATGGGAAGTGGGAAAGAGGAAGAAAAAATAATCATTAGAGAGAGAAACTCTTCCTGACACTAGTTTCTTCTAACAGTGGAAGATCTCTGAGTACCAGCAATACAACACCATAAAATGCCAGGTGGAAACAGTCATCTAAAATCCTGCTTTTAAATTAACTTCAGAAGCTCTGAAATTTGCAAAGTTTCTGAAAGCTTGAAAAAAGAAGTTCTTTGAGGCAACTGCTTTACACAATATAATTAAAATTAGTTGAGCCTTTCCAACCTGGTACAATCCATTCTGAAACATCCACGTATCCTGATAAAAGTGAAATATATTTTTAATCCAAAACTTCAGGTATATTGTACGTTGCTTTCATTTTCAAATGAAACAAAAACTTCTGTGTTTGCCTTTCCCAGAATTTTCTGACTCTGAAGTAGAAGTAACATAATTTTTTTCCTTTTATTTTTTACAGATTTGGAGGTCAGAATTGCAAAAGGCCAGTCATTTGGAATGATGGCCCAAAAACTTGCAAAAAAATTGTTTCTTACAAACTCAAATTTTCCTTAACCCTTACATCTTTAACTTGTAACTAGTGACATCACACAGACATGCCCAAAAGTGGAGAAAGTGGGCGAACATTTTTAGCCACAATTTTTTGTGTTATATATCGAAGAGGCAAACCCAAACATTTACATTTCTTCATTAAGGGCTAAACAAAACATTTCTACAGCTTCTAAAATAAGTTGGGAGACTAAACTCAATATTTCATTGCGCTCCTGGCACTAGGATGTTCCATGAGCTACATTTCATTTTCTTTCTGTGAGACTCAAGTTCCCAAATATCAAAAGTCACTACCGAAAGTAAGATATAAAAGTTTTTGAAAAGTTCCTATTGCCCTGTTTGAAACTCCTATTGTTTAACGTTTTAAAGGGCATGCACTACAATCCCCAGATTTTAAGTTTTCCCCGATGGTATGCTCCCTTTAACTTCAATTAGTATTTTGTCTATAGGGGACCTGAGTGAGACAGATTTCAGGACTTGTCATGGCATGTTATACTTCAGAGAAAGTAAGCAGAAACTAAGTGCATTCATAAAACTGAGAATATTTATTCTGTTGTTTTAACTGTCTCATATCTATTCACTGGCATTGTAAAGTTTATTATGTGAAACAGCTTTTGCACAGAAGAGCTCATTTCCTCCAAAATCCTTCAAGAAAACCTTCCCATAATAAAATGGGTTCCTAAACTTTATTTGGAAGTTAGAAGAGTGGTTGAAGAAAGGCTAATAATAGCTGCTTAGAGTGCATTTCTTATTGAATATGAAGTAACAAGGCCTCTGCCGATGTAAGCTGACCTGCTCTTTTCCCTTTAAAATGGCAAACAACTTTCTGCCGTATTCTCAGGCTTCCTGTACTAGTACAGAGGTTTCCCCCACTAAGTTCATTAAAAAGGCTGAGGGTACTAGAGCAAACCTTTAAGGAGAAAGGCAAAATTTTAAGGGGAAAGGCAGGAAAAGCAGGTTATCTTAAAACAAACCCAAAACAGAAAGTGCAAACTGAAATGTGAAGGGTTTTTTTGGTTTTTTTGAAAGGTATCTCACCCTGGCAATCCATTTGTACGTTCCGTTGCCTGTGCATATAATTCATACGTAATCACTTGCATATACAATCTGGCTGGCATTGTCAGCTACACATATATATGTATTATGTACTTGTGCTTTCTATAGGATTTACACTGTAGAATGCCAGAAGTAGCGCAAGCAAGGAATCCTAGGACACCGGTATAAACACTATGGGAGTGAATTAATACACAATGTGGTTTAATTCATGGGTCTAAAGAGCCACCATTCTTATTTCATTCTTTCTTGCTTGCTCTCTCTGTAATTTGTATGGTGCTTAGAAGAGAAATCTAGCTCTGTTTCCCAGATATATGCCAATATTATGTCTTCAGTTATATAAAAATGAACCTCAGAGCTCCCCAGAAATGTCTTCTATGTGTGTAAGAGAGATAATTTCAAATCCACACCTTCAAAGCTCTGGTTACTTGTGGTCCTAGCTCTCTCCACATGACAGCCTGAGGAAGGGACCATCACATCAAGGTGTCAGCAAAGCAGCATTTACCCTGCTTCCTCAAACTCTGTGTATCATTCTGAATCTGCCACTTGATGTCCTTGTGCTATACCAGCCCCGGAGATCAGCTCTAGTCATACTAACATGGTAAAAGAGTTAAAGTAATTTTACAGACTTAAGCTTGCTTTTATTATTACCCATCCCTATGTTATTAATTTTGGATGGCATGTCCTTCATTTAATTAGTCCAAATGCAATATTGCTCCAGAATAACTCCTAATACGCTTAAGCAAATAAGTGTAATAAGGCAAGGGTTCAGATGTTGCATGGATAGCCTGAGACAAGCAGGGAAGGTAAAAGGTGGCTGGAAAAGTAAAAGTCACCTTCAAGGAGCCATGACTTTCTTTGCTCTCAGGGTCCCCAATATCTAACACCACTGCCATGTATCACTGCAGGGAGGAGATCCTTACCTGGTTGTTCCTTCCCATCTGGTACACAGAAGAGAAAAGCCTGCCACCCTGAAGCCTGATGTCTAAAAGGATCGCTTTTGAAAATTAAAGGAGCAGTCCCTGTTCCAAATGGTCCATCACAGCTGGCTAGCATGTGTTTGATCTCAGCATATGTTGAAGCTTGAATTGTCAATCAGTTCAATATATCTGAAGTTTTCTCTCCTCTGATGCACAGCTGACCAAGACATAAACAGGGGTACTAATTAGCCCCCAGTATAATTTCTTCATGGCTTTGCTATTCATGAATAATTTAACCATTCCAAATTCATGCCAAGGAAAACTCCTTACACTACACAACAGCATTGTGAAGACTCACTCTCTCTGGGTATTACATATAATCTTACTAAAAGAAATACAAGAATACTATGATTGAATAGGTGCCTAGTAGTTACGAAGTGCCAGTTGGAGATAATTAGGGTGGCCTCAGCACAAACTCTTGCAAAATTCTGCAACTTCCAAGCTCTCCACTTTGATATAACTGGTTTAGTCATTTCATTTATCTAAATATTGTCTAAATATTTTCTGTAAGTCTTAATACACTTTTTTTCTCTAGCATAGTGAAAATGGCCCATATATGGAATGTTCCAAACCATGGGGCTGGAACCAGGTGATCTTTAAGGTCCCTTCCAACTTAAACCATTTTATGATTCTATGAACAGAAAGACAGCGGGAACAGTGACCAACAGAAAAGGACAAACAACTTATGGGTGCCTGTATCATGTCAGATCAAAAGTCCATCAAGCTCAGTAGACAGCACCTGATAGTGGATGGTGGCAGGTGCCTACTGAAGAATATAAAACCAGGGAAATTCTACAGCGATACCACCCCCATATATACTCCTATCCTCTGGTAATTTGCATCAAATTTTGGAGCTAGAGGTGGTATTTTTTTCATTAACAGCTTTTGACGGATTTTTCATCTGTGAATTTGGTTGATTTTTGAACTCTTGTAAGTTTTTAGCAACCACAACATCCTGCAGCAAAGAGTGCCACAACTTATTTACAACTCCTGTTTGTACAGACCTGGCTAGCTACCAATTTAATTTGGGTCACATTTGTTTTCACAGATCTACCAGAACAGCAAACCTGTTTCCCTGAATAGTCGTGGCTAATTCAGAACCCATCACTGTACACATAAAGTTCGGATTCTTTTTTCTCATGTGTCTTACTCGGCATTTACCAACAGCTGCCACCTTACTCTCATTGGGAGAAAGACAAAGAAAACAGCTCTTAGAAAGACAAATGTGGGAAATAGGGTGCAGGGATGGGTGCCAGTCACAAGCATGAGTGTGGAAAAGAACAGGGCAAGTGTTCTGGTTGAGCGAGGAGAAAAATGCACTTTGAAGTTACACGCCAGGATGAGATACAGTTTTGTATTTGCTAAAAGCCCAATTAATTAAATTCAATTATTATTACATTTCTATTTAAACCTCGTGCTCTTAAAGGTCATCAGTCTTACAGGCTAAGATACTTTGTTTGCAAATATGATTTTGCTGGACTCACACTTCTCTTTGCTACATTACTAAAATTATGATAAACAGAGCAGTAAGGTGAAGCATGAGAAAAGAGATAATGTATTTACTGTCTTACCTTAGTGCTGGTTTATGTATACACAGACTGGAGCATAAAAACAGTAGCAAGAATAGAAGCAGAGGAAAGCCAAATTAAGACCGTAGGACTGCACATGTTTCTCTCATTACTTACCATCTTCCCTTAAGTATTGAAGGTAGACAGAAAACTTAACAACCTGGCTTGCTATGTGCTTCTTGGATTGGGAGGGGGTACATAACTATACCATTAAACAAAGCACTCAAGAGTTTTAGCTAGACAACTACATAAATCTGAGACTGCATTTCCCTTCTAAATGCAGCCCAGTTAACCAGATCTGATTACCTCCCTACCAGAAGAAAATGTATCCTGACTTGTCCTGATGAATAGGTTGCAGTCCATACAGCATCACAGAATCACAGAATCACAGAATGGTTGAAGTTGGAAGGGACCTCTGGAGGTCACCTGGTCCAACCCCCCTGCTCAAGCAGGGCCACCTAAAGCCAGCTGCCCAGGACCATGTCCAGATGACTTTTGAATATCTCCAAGGACAGAGACTCCACAATCTCCCTGGGCAACCTGTGCCAGTGCTCAGTCACCCTCACAGTAAAAAGTGTTTCCTGATGTTCAGAGGGACTCTCCTGTGTTTCAGTTAGTGCCCATTGACCCTTGTCCTGTCACTGGGCACCTCTGAAAAGAGCCTGGCTCTGTCCTTTTTGTACTCGCCCTTCAGATGTTTATATACATTGATGAGATCCACCCTGAGCCTTCTCTCCTCCAGGCTAAGTAGTCCCAGCACTCACAGCCTTTCCTCGTATGTGAGATGTTCCAGTCCCTTCATCATCTTTGTGGCCCTTGGGTGGACTTTTTCCACTATGTCCATGTCCCTCTTGTACTGAGGAGCCCAGAACTGGATCCAGTACTGCAGGTGTGGCCTCACCAGTGCTGAGCAGAGGGGGAGGATCACCTCCCTCGACCTGCTGGCAATACTTCGTCGAATGCAGCCAAGGATACCATTAGCCTTCTTTGTCTCAAGGGCACATTGCTGGCTCATGTTCAGCCTAGTGTCCACCAGGACGCCCAGGTCCTTTTCTGCCAAGCTGCTTTCCAGCTGTGTGCCCCCCAGCATATACTGGTGCATGGGTTAGTTCCCAGGTGGCAAGACTTTGCACTTCTCCTTGCTGAACTTTATGAGGTTCCTGTCAGACCCTCTTGTCTGTTAAATAAAACTTTTTTTCCATTTTCTTAACATCATTCCTCACTGTCCCATAGAATATATAGCACTGTAGCAGCATCCCCTGAGCTACAAAAAGTGCTCCCTGTTCAGCGTGGTAAGATGAGGGAAGTTCGGCCACTCCCTGGCAGCATGTCCTTAAACACTTTACACTGGAAAAATGCAACCTTCAGTACTGTATTCATTTTCTCACTACATTGACTGCATCCTCCTAGATATGCTTGGGGAAAAAAAATCAATCAAAATAATCCTCAGCTATGACATAATATCCCCATTCCCACTCCAAATAAAAGACACCCTTTCTGCTCATCTAACTTCACAAAAGCACCACTAAAGCCACTACCTTGCAACAGCCCGAAGGTCAGACTGGCTGGGTTGATGACCAGGCTGAGAAACAGCAAGCCTGGACACAGAAGGTGCCACTTGTGCGCACCCCTCTCAGAGGTAAGCTAATAAATCAGATCAGATAGACCCAAATCCCACCACCCCCAGACTTACTGTCTGCAGATTCACTGTGGTGGGGAAACAGCCAGCAGCAAATAGGAGTCAGAAAACAGAAAAGGATGGGGGAAGTTGAAAAGGCAGCCTGTAGGTAATTCTGCCTCCCTAAAGCTTGCATGCCAGGTTTTGCTATAGAAAAGATCTGGCTTCTAGAATATACTGACTGAAATAAAGAGAAATGTGAATTAGGCTTTACAATGAATGACTTGGTGGAAACCTGGATTTCCAAAAGTATCCAGCATCTACTTGCATCTATGTTGCCAACTTCAACATAGGCACCATCTTCCTGAAGATTGTATCAGTCAGGTGATAAACTAACTTCAGGATCTTGGGGAAAAAAAAAAACAAACCACAAACAAAATAGAATTGCCAGGCCACAGTACAATCAAAAAGAGTGTTGTAGATCTGCACAAATTGTATCTGAATTGTATCTGACAATGACCTGAAAACCAGTGCCATCTACATGGTGCAAGAACTTACAGCTGGAGGAATCTCTGTGAAGGAAGACCATCCAAATACTTTGGTAGCTGGTGGCTTCAGGAAGCCTCACAAATGGCCCAAGCATAGGAAACAGCCCTGGAAATTCTGATGTGTGAATCAGGTAACAATAAAAATTGTTATTTCCTCAGATTGGATAAATAACTTCCTAGACACAGTTGATAACTTGTTTTCACAGCTTTTTCATTACTTGTGCTTTGCTGCTTCTCTGAACACTAGAAGTAGCAAGATTTTTTTTTTTTTTAATCATGTGACCTTTATTTAAGACAAAGCTAATAGAACTGGAGCTTTCAGGTTGCTTCTAAACTGGAGGAAAATACTGTCACCATTTTAATGATAATCATATTACCAAGTTTTTCTGCAACGCAAAGCATAAAAAGAGGGGGAAAACAAACAATATTGTATTGCCAGCACAGGACAGGAACTTTTCTTGATGTATAGTTTTTCTCTTCACTGTTTTTCAATTTCACACAGGGAGAACTTCATCCTTTTGTAAATTTTTGCCATAGCTCTTCTCACATTCATGAAAATTAAGTCACAATTCCAGAAGCACTAGCACAGATCAGGGTTAGTTTCAGGATAATCTTTCCCATTTCACATTGACCATACCTCACAATATCTAAATTCTTTGCAGGGACATCTGGCTGATCCCCTTTCTCACTTTCTTGCTTCCAAGAGAGCAATATCAACATCTTGTTTCTGAGACTGGGCTAACTAAACCATTGAGAAAGGAGGGGAATAGCAGGTTAACATTTAAATATGTGTAACATTCATGTCTGTCTTTAGCACACTGTAATTCTTTTTTACAGATAATAATAATAAAAAAGAATCAAAAGAGAGAGAGAACAATTCTGAGTGACCGAAGAGCCTGGGAGGAAGAAGGTGACTGTCACCTGTAATAGTTTCTTCAGGAGGAATGCCAAATGGAATCTCCTTGCATCTCACCTTCAGAAAATCACTGCCTTTGTTCCATCCTTGTCAGGTACCCAGCAAACATTAACAGAAGAGCCTTATTTAAACAAAAACAGACTCTTCCGTTACTGTTTGCTAGGTAACCTGTAACTTCAGCCTTGAATTTAATTTTTTCCAGGGTGATTCATAGGTTTCGATTATATTGATATTCCCCCCATTAACAGGTCCTTACTATTTATATGAATGGTTGTCAAGGAAACCAGGAATCCAGCAAAGCTGGGGAACTTTTCTAGATTCAGAATTTCTGGTGCCTAAGTACTTAAAAAATATAATAATAATTCACACTGAGAAAGAACCGTAGGGAGATGGGAATTTATATATTTTTGCTAAGATTATTTTTCTATTTCTGCTGGTCTTTGCTGATGTTGTTCTTACTCATCACAGAAGCACTGGTGACTTTAATAGAATTCTGCCTCATCTCTTGCTTTATGAACAGATGATATCTTCCACACATACATGCAACAAGTCTGGATACAAATAGCAGTGAGCAAAAAGGTTGAGATAGAAATGGATGATTATCTGAACCTCTGGGTCCTGGATAATGTAGAGCAAATGCAGAAACCGTGGAGCAAGCCACAACTGGAAAGGAAGATTAGATATTAAAAAGGCAGAACAAACAAAACCTCCTAAATCAGCTTCAGCATACAGCAAAGGAGAATAACTGCAAATTAATTCTTGTCTCTGTAGCAAAGTCTGTAACATAGTCTGACTGATGCTGATGCTTGTCTTTCTTTTTTTTTTCCCTTCTTTCTTTCCAAATCTCTCACCAATACGCACACATACACAAAGGGCAGACAAGTGGGAAAAACCTGATTTAAGAATGCTTCTTCAAAACAACTTCCTAATAACAAAATTAATTGAGGGTGCCAAGAGTTAAGCCATGCTCCGTGCCTGGAAGCATCATGCTTTATATGGATGAAACTGATGACTGTTATATAAAGTAAAATGATTTTTTTTTTTTTTTTGTCTCTGCCATTTAGGTAACAGGATATTCAGCCGTACAGCTTCTTCAGAAAAGAAATGACCAAATAGTAATTCATCTCCTGAGATCTTTGAGGATTACCTCCCTCCCTTTAGGTCTTTGGCTGGCTTTCCTCCACAAGGTTTCCATTCCTCCCTCCTTGGTTAGCCCCACCAAACTCAAATGGCCAGTTTCTATCTGAGACCAAGTCCTTTTCTTTACTCTCATCTGAGACATTCTTAATTTTCTTCACTGTTTCTTGCTACCTGCAAAATGCTGAATGCCATCTTTGTTTTTCCCTATTCATTTGTGCAAGATGACACTGCAGAAGAGAAAAGAAAAGTCTGGCCAGTCTCAGTTAGTGCTGTTTCTTGTTCCTTTGGGGCCTTTGGCCTCAATGCCAGCTGCTTTTCAGCGTGGCAGTCAAGGGTGGAGGACCAACAAGAATCAGAGCATCCTGAGAGAGGTCAGTGAGAATAAACCAAACACCAGCCTCCCAAGTCCTACCTCTCCAGCAGAGGCAAAAGTGCAAGTCTTCCCTAGAAGATAAGATAAAGCCCTTTTTTTTTTTTTTTTCTTCCTGTCAGTGAATAAGTGAAAAGCGACACACAAGCTGGACTAGATAAAATGGCAGGAAGCCAGAGCTTTCTGCTGAAAGTTGACTGACAGGTAGATCTAGCTAGAATTTGGCCAGTGGTCAAAAGCAGCTCATGGCTGCTCTTCTCACTTCACCTGTATGGAAAGATAAGAAAGATCAATTGCATGCTTTAAGTGCTACTGACCTCAATCAACAAACTCTCTGTACTAATCTATCAGGGAAGATATAAATCCATGAAAATATTATCATTGCCAGATTTTTCATTTTAGTAACTATGCAAATACACGCACATTAGCTGCAGCCATTATATGTTTTGGCAAATTTCCATGCAGCTCTGGGGGTCAAAGTCCAGAGGCATCCAATCTGTATTTTGCACAATGTCAGGATATTAAACAGGTGTCATCAAGACACACTGTCCAGAATAAAAAGCAACACCATCTCCTGCATAAACACATGTTATGTTGGATAGACAATAGCCTCGGCTCAGTGACAAAAATGTATCTGAAGTGGGATTTTTTTCCCTACTGGATTTTGTGGAAGAGTCTTTTTTTAAAGGATGATGAAAGAAGGTAGCAGAACAGTTAGGGTGACTATTACTAACCAAGTAATGCCTGGCAGGAGACTGCAGGTCTAAAATACTAGCTGTCATGTGCAAAAAAAAATCCCCAACCAAAACCCAAAAATGTTGAGGGAAGGACTTCTCACACTTTGAAGATTGAAAGATCTAGTCCTGTTTGTATCCAATACAAAACAGAACAGAATGTACTTCAATGCGACAGCCAGAGTTGCAGAAGGTGATGATTTGTGAAAATGACGTGGGAATGCAGCTTCCACCAGACCTCCGACATCCTAATATGAAGTCAAAACACAGCAAATACATACAAAAAGAAAGGATACATTCTTCTGTTCAGAAGGAAATCATAGCTACTACCCACCATCTCACCAGTAAAGTCACCTCTCTCCAGACCAAAACATTTACTGTTTCTATCAAGAATAGTGAAACTTCAACAGCTGAAAATGCTGCACCAAGAAAGAGGCCATTAGTGGGTGGAACACACATCCAGCTGGTGGAATAAATGCCATATCCCGTAACTATCAGTTCTCTTATTTTCAGCAAAAGCAAAGAATTTGCAGAAAAACAAATCATCCTCCATCCAGCAGGGTTGGAGGCCAGGTGAGTGGAACCTTCTTATATCGCAATTATTGCTTCAAGAGAACAAAAATTACATGAAGCAGTGCTCTTTTCTCCAGTGGTAAATATTATAATAGATCAAAACTCCTGGAGATGAAAAATCTCCAGGAATACATCTGGGACAAAAAGGATAATAAGGGATAAAATGTATTACAACTATGAAGAAGCAATACTAACAATAATGTAGTATAAGAAGCACTGAATGCAACGGGGTGGGGGGAAAGTATTATTTTTCTTTGTTACTAGAAACAGATAAGATGTCTCTCAAACAATGCAGCACTAACTAGAGAAACAATCTGAAGAAGATAAAGACATTATTGGGAAAGCTGGGCTCCTCCACAGCAAGAAATATTGAGCTTGATGTTCAAAGACACCAGTCTAGCTTCTTGCCTAGGTTCTGGTTAAATATTGGTCAAAAACTTCAGATAACAGTGAATTTGCATGGGTGGTTTTTAAAGGAAGTGTCCATGTAGCAGGCATGTATGTCTTATACTTCTTCAAACTTTCGGTGTGATGGCTAAGGCCACTGGTATCACCCTAATTCCATGTAATCTTGTAGTTGCACCCTAAGGACCATCAGATAAAAATGCAGTCAGATAGAAAGGTGAACATCAGATCCTAAATGGCTGATTAATACAGCTGGAACTATTTTATAAAGGCTTTCAACTGTATCAGCTAAAAACTGTGGAATCCATTCAACCGTGAAAGGGGTCAAACCTGAAGTAATGGAACATTATATGGGAAAATTATCAGGGGATCAAAACACTGCTTAGTCTTCATCTTTGCTTCTGAAAGGGTGAGATATAGACACCATCATCTTACCCTCAAAAATGAAACTTTTGCAGGATTAAGTCAGTTTGATCTGAAAAGTGGTATTTCCACTAACAGAAATGAAATTTCACAATTTAGAAATTCAAATGTTCTCATATCAAGTTGACTCAAAAAGAGGTACCATCAGTGTCATCTAATTAATAACCTTATTATATATCTCCCCTTTGAAACAGGTACTCAAACTCCAAATCAGCCTGAACGCCCTTACTCAGGCTGAGATGGTTTCAGAAGACCTATGAGTAGCATGAGTTCACTTCACTGTGTGCTCGTGCTACGTCAGAGGCACAGCATGGCTTGTGAAAAGTGCTGTGAAAAAGAGTCATGAAAAGAGGTGTGCCCTGGTAAGATGAACATCATTTTTCACCACAAGAATGATCATTTCAGTCCTAGTCCTTCAGAATACTTTCTGCCTACACTGCCTGCTGGACCGCACCATGGGAAGGAGCTCACATCTGAACTATAGTGCAACACTTCCCTAAATTTCAGTTGTTTCTCAGAAACACGCCAACAGCAAGTACTTTACAAATGATAAATTCTAACAATTCCAGTTCCCTGGTGATGAATCAAGGATATTTTTGGAGACTTTTCAGCCTGCTATCTTTTTTTCAGCTTATCAATCAGACATGAAACTATATATACACTTCAGTTCTTCATAAATCTAAAAACAAGGATCACTAAACATATTTTAAGATGCTCACATCAATACCAGTCCTGAATAGGAATGCCTTGAACAGTCACTGCTGTTTTTCTATCAGAAATTGAATGCCCTATGACAGGGAGGTATCCTTACGAGCAAGTGAAAAGCCATTAAGATCTAAGACCATAGTCATTATATGTCTTCCCAGCTTTTTATCTGTTAGTGCCAAGAAAAGAAATTGTGCTAGAACACAGGATGATTATTAACTCTTCCCAGTAAGTACAGGGGATATACAAGCTATACTCTTTAAGCAGACCAAAGTGTTAAATAATTTCTGTATGTCCAAGGTTTGGACAGCAAAATGCTTTAACTTCTCACAGGTGGATGATGAAGTTCTGAGAAAGCAGTTGCTGTAATGGGGATATATAGCACAAACAATAGTTGCAGCAGTCAGTTCGAGGCACTGCATGTTTTTAAATTCTTTTTTTCCAGGGCACATTGGATAATTTTTGTCAAACTGAATAATTTTTTGGAAAATCTCATGTGCAGTAATTCATCTTTTTCCCATTCTCTGCTAAAATAGCCTTCCCTGGAGGTGCAGCGCATGTTGCTGCAATAAAAGTGATGTTTAAGAAGCTGAATGCCAAACAGGAATCCTTGCTATTGAAATGTCAGTCAGCTACTATGATATAAATGTGGGTGACGGCAGTGGAAGAGAGTTGGCTCCTTATTCCTCACTTCACATATGTTACAAAGAAGAGCTACCCTGGCTTCCTGGTGGAGGTAGCACATAGTGACTGTACTGCTTTTCCCTAGAATCAAGAAAAAGGTGGAGCTACAGAGAGGCCCACAACAGTTACAGATAAGTTACAAAAATTAACAAAGAACACTGGTGTTCTCAAAACACCAGCAACAGTGGGAAAGTATAAGGGGTTTATGAAGGCAGGCATGAGGCTTTATTTTGGAATAGCCAGTTGTGCAGTAGAAGCACTGCACAATATAACACAGTAGGCAGACTGGGACACTTCAAAGAGGCCCAGGAAATGCTGTTCCTTCTTGCATCACACTGGGCTTCATCCCAGTATACCCAATTCTTATAGTTCCAAATCTTAAACTAACCGACAACATTTGTAAAACCAAGAAGAAATTACATAAAAATCTGCAAACAGCTATTGAACCTTTGGTATCTTGCCTCCCTCCACAGCCAAAGTCAGAGGTGAGGCTGCTCATGAAAGCTAGATGTCACTAAGCAGATGACAACAGCTGGAAGTCAGTAACAGCACCATGACTCCCATTCTCATGACCAATTTCTGTCCTGCCTCACCGATTTCGACAGCACTTCTTTCATCACCTCCTGTTCTGAATAGGCAGAAATTTAAGACACGGTGTGATTTTACATAAAATTACTTTTTTCATATTCTGGGATTGAATAATAATGGAAGCCACATCTATTTTTAATTTGTAATGTTGCATGGCTTTTTTTTGTGCAGAAGAGGGACTGGGAGGGCAGAGGAAGTACTACTTAGGCTACTCCGTCTGCACGGATAGATTCTGACCACTTCACAAAGGTTCCACTGTGCTGGGGTGTTTGAATTGCTATCTGTTTCTTGGTGGATACTCATTTCCTCCCAAGCAGTCTGAAGGAAAATATCTCGGCTTACAAAACCTGGTCTGTTAATGTCCAGTCATCTGTACTGAAAACCATGGATAAAAGACTCTGTTCTTAGCATGGTAGCATTGTGTCAGAACCACAGGCACATTTTATCACCTGAGACTTCACGTCTCTAGTATTCAATATGTTCATTAGCAAATACACAAAATCTCAATTATAATGTGGAAATTCAAGTCTAAAACTAAGCCATGCAAGTTATGAAAATCTGTACAATGTTCTGATTACAGCCTTTGGTTTTCAAAATCTTAAATTTCCATTAAAAAAAAAAAAATCATTCTTTAAAAGAGAAAGGCAAAGGGCAGGAAGAAATGGTAGTCTCTGCCACTGACATGTGTGGTAGGTCAGTTTACAGAAAGACAAAAGGCCGGTGAAATACAGGAGCTCGTAAATCCACTATAACATGTGACAGTATTTGACCAAAACCACAGTGCTGCAGAAACACTGTAATTGAATACCTACCACTGTGTAAATGAATGTAAACATAAACAGATGCTGTGTTTCACATCCTGTATTGCATTAATAGCAATTAGATCTTGCACAGGAAGTGAAAAAGAAAGGAAGGAAAATAAGATATGTCTACTTTATAACTTTGTGTGTCTGCCTCTGAGGCATGCAGTGAACTACTTAACAAATAAACAATCATGCGCTGCCCTTGAACGTTATATTATCCGCATGCAGTGCAATGCAAATATAGTCTAACTGTTATAATCCATGATAGTTAGTAGCCAGTCATTAGTCCTGGGAAGATAAATTGTTATGGATGGTTGCTTCTGCAATATCTAGTGGAACTGCTTGATCAGGAAGATGATGGAACGCAGGAGAATGCTGGCCAGTTTTGTTGTTCAAGGCATTGCTGTCATTGTTGCCCTCTGTAGTTGATGTGACTAACACTTAGCTAATAATCTGTTCATCAAATATCATCTCACATCTTCCCAACTGTCAGTCAGCTCCCTGCCTCCCATGTTTGGCAGGTGATAACTGCAGTTCTGTTGGAAGTATCTGCTTGAACATGGTTCCAAAATTGGTATATGGCAATGTATGATACATACCGCCCCATCAATGCTATCGTTCATTGGAAAAGCTTACACTGGTAGCAAAAAAATTCATGGCATTTAATTTGCTTTTGGTGTCATTTGTTGCACAGACAGTTACAAACAGAGCATACGTTAAAAAATTATTGGGATATTGGCTTAGAGTAACTCTTGCATGGACAGTACAATTTATCAAACAGGACACTTGGTTGCTGTCTGGATGGTGAAGGGAGTCTCCATGGTAAGGGTCCTTGCAGGGGCATCTTAGTTAGATTGGGTGAGACTCCCTAAAACATGGTTCTGTCCAATTTTTATAATCCAGCTGGCCTGTGGTCCTACATGACCACTGCAGGACATGCATAATCCATCACTATAGATTACCTTAACCTACATACAAAATGTTTCTTAACTACCTTAAGTAGTACCAAATATTGTCCTACATGATAATTTCTACACATGTAGGAACTATTTCTATTGATTGTCTTACCCTTGCACAACTGATTAATTTTGCAGCAGGGACTATCTGGGAATCTCTAGGACAACCAGATTCTCCACCCAGGATGTTAATCAACATTTAAGCATACAAATTGGTGGTGGCCCAGCAGGGACTGCTGAGGAGATCTCAAAAACTAACTGAAATTCCCACTGTGAGAGCTCCTGTAACAATCTGTCAAATACTTCTTGTGCAGATGGCCAGCAGTTCAGTCAATCACCTCGTTTCAACCTGGTCTGCTGTCTCAAACCAGCCCTTTTTCTCATCTATGCAGATGACTAGCCTGCGAGTTCGTGGAGCACCCTGGGAATAAGTAAATTGGGAGTGCACACAGGCACAGCCCTGAGACCCAGCTACACTACAATTATAACAATTAAACTTGATTTTCCTGCTTAAATCTCATAGCCCTTGCCCATCTATCTGACCAAATGATGTCAACGTCTGACCTAGTGAACTGCCTTCTCAGTTCAGATGGAAGTGGTTAAGGAGTGACTCATCTCCTGCTTAAGTAAATGCCTGAACTTAAGTGATATTTATGCCATGCATTATACCAGCTTGGGTTTGCTCTCTGGATCACACCACTGATTTTGACTGAGTGTGCAGACTACATCAACATTTCGGATATGAAATCACCTAAGGCAGCACTGGCAGTGAGATTTGTGGTCTATTGTTTCTGGGAACAGTAAAAGCTGGAATATTGTCCACGCACGCAGCAAAGTATGGAGCTTTTCACTTCACTTTCAGGTCAAATGCTCATCTATTGCAAAAACCTATTCACCATCCCTAGCTTCAAGTTCACAGAACCAATTGCAGCACATTTTTGGGCTGAACTATTTAAAGGACATGGCTTTTCTGCTTTACCAGTGACAACGAGACTATATTTATCTGAGCCATCAAGATTCACACACAGCAGAGCAGGCGACTGCTCATTCTACCTTCTGCTTCCGTCAGTTCACCTGATGTTGTCAGCAGTCTGTCAGGCAACATCTGGGGAAACAAACTCGCCTCATCTGTATTCCACACATCACACACACAGCTTTATCAGCTGCTTCTTCTGCTCTGGGCCAATGCAGATCACAACGGGTTTAATGCCTATACTGTCTTGTGAGTGAACTGACATGAGGTTCCATGTTGAATAATGAAGTGTAGAAGCTAAGTGCTCATGTTGCACATGTTCAATAGTTAGCTCTGGAGTTTCTTATGTAAGACTGAACTGAAAAAAACACAGTATTATGCAGCCTGATATTCACAAGCCACAGCTGTAATGGGTCTTTAGATTAATGTTTCACAGGTATGCTTTTTTCTTTTATTTAATGTTCAGAGAAGACAATTTTCAGTTTCCAGTTATTTTGTGGGATGCATTGTTGTAATAGCTACATCTACTGCATAGGACCAAAGCTGAATAACACAGCTAATGTGATCATATAAAGTGAATCTACATTGCCAAGTAACTTTCCAGTTTGTAGTCACAGCCATATGTGACCACGTAAATTTGGAAGAGTAATGTGCGGGCCATACTGAGTAGAACAAGAATGAAGTCTGCAGCTATGGAATGGCTCGATTACTGGCACCATTATCAGCTGCCCACACTTCAAGGATACTTATTGCTGATTACTAACTGCATGAGGCAAGTTCAGTTAATGGGAAAGCGGCACCGGCAGTACAGTTCACAATCTGAACAGCTTTGAAGTTGAGGAAGAGCTTTTAAGCACAGATCTCCCTTGTGGTTATTGGCAAGGCAATGAGGATACAGGCCAAGTTATGTTGGGGGAGGTTTACAAGTGTCTTAGTAGAACTGGCTGTTACAATCATCAAAATAGCTGTTTCAAAGAAATATATCCTGCAAGCTCCCATCTCAACTGTGTTTGACCCTTTTCCTGAAAATGTTGTTATCTCGGCTCAGCTCCACAGCCAAGTCTCCTCCTCTTCTGCCTTATCCCCTATCATGTGCCTCAAACAAACACAGACCTCTCCCTGGCCATCCCATCCTGTGCTCTATCCCGCTTCCAAGCAGGCAGGTGTTAGTTTGGCAGCACCCATGCCTGGGGAGAGAATGAATATAGGCTCTTTTCGGTGCAGGATGAACATGAACAGCTGTGTCACCTTGCAGAAGTAAAAGTAAGTCTTCTCCAAAATTTAAAAGGAACATCTGACATGCTTAATTCACAGCAATAGATAAAGTAGATATGTTGGTTTGCTGGCCCTAGAAATTCTGGGATAATCAGTGGTACCTTGTCTGCCCTTTCTGCAACGAAGCATCCGCTTCTTCTCTAAAACCTGAGAGAAAACACCGCCTACTGCAGAGCCCTATTTTCTACACCTTCCTTCAGGACACTGGTTGCTCTAACTCTAAGCTGAAGAGCATGCATTTTAAGAACTGCAGGATATATTAAGAAACATTGCCAAATACTTTAATCTCAAAATTCTGCCTTTTAAAAAATTAATACTCTTGTGGAAAGTGTTGCCTGAATTCTAAATAGCTACTTGAAAACAAAAAAGCATCCATACTATTTATAGAGGATCTAACATTATGTGCTCCCTTCCACTGCTTGAGCAGGAACAGGAGCCGGACTTTTCCCAGGACTTAAGGGATTAAGCTAACATGCCAGCTCCTGTTGCATTAGAAGTAAGAGGCTGGAAGCTCATACTTATCCAAAGGGAAAAAACCAAACATGAAATGAAATGCTTTCTACAGCAGCTAAAATGTGTTCCAAAACAATGAAACATTGGTGAATGAAAGCTAAGCAGAAAATTCTCAAGCTACTGTTCAGTCTAAACCCTTTTAAACATCAGCAATTGGTATTGATTACAGGTTTAAAAAAGAGCTATGGAGGGTCATTAAAACCAAAACATAGTATGTACAGTAACACCGGAGTCATAGATCACTTTAGAGAAAGGTAGACTTTCTAGTAAATGTTCCGGCATCAGATCTATGTTTTCCTAAGACTGCACAGCATAATACAGCTCCCAAAAATATAGGTGAAATACATGAACCCAAAATAATCATTAAATCCTCTCTAGAAGCTATGTAGGGAACAAATGAGATGAGCTCCTACAGCTATCTGTAAACAGCTCCTCTGTCCTCTTTGCTAAAACTTGCAGGATGATCTGGATATGAGCCAGCATCATACCTGGCTTTTTAAAACTCCATTTATATTTACAACTCTTTGCTGTCCTTTGGCAGTGTCTGTCACATTCACCTATGCTGAGTACTACTTTATACTGTGTGTTTTGGCTACTGAAATCAGGGAAATTGCTTGGTATGCAGTATGATGAGCTCTGAGCAAGAGTGGCAGACCTGGAAAGTTGTATTTATTCATCAATACCTGCGTCCAGTAAGAAAGTGGTCCCCAACCTAAAGCCTGTGTGTTACATGCAAGACTGTACAGTATTGTTTTAGGTCATCAGCCATATAAAAATTAAAGTTGAGTGAAGATGGAGGGACAAAACAAGACTTTTCTCTGTAGCCTCATATCTGCAAAGTGTTTTGCCTATAAATCAGCAAGTTGGGGATCACTGAAGTAAGCTCTCTTGGTTATTATTTACTTAACTAGATTGGACCCTACCCTAGTGACCAGAAGGAAAACACTAAGAGGTCTGTCTTACCCAGCTGAGAGGCTAATTAAGCACTGTAAAACCCTACAATTTGCCGAAAAGCACATGCAGTATAGACACATACAAGCTTTACAAGAACAAACCTCCTCCTTGCTATAAAGCTATAAAGAACAGAAGGGAGATCTCTAGCTAATTAGGTTAATATCTGCTTATGGCTTCATGCAGAAGGACCAATAAAACAATAAAAACAGCTAGAAACAAAATATTTTTCTCAAGGATAATTTTTTCCCTTTTCCATCTCTTTCTACAACTTTTTGTCTTCAAGATTCTAGAACAGTGTGCTTTGAATTTACCCCTTGATTAGCACAGCAACTTGCTAAATTTTGTTTTTTCCTTGTTTCAGTGTGCTGTTCAGAACAGTCTGATAAGTCATACAAATTATTGCCACCAACTCCAAATGCTAAAATCTGAATACTTCATTCTACCTCCACAGCTAAAAAATGTGCAGCTCAAACTCAATTCTGTGCCTCCATGATCTAATGTAAACTTTCTAACTATGAAAAAGATAATTACTTTATGCTTTGAGTAAGTGATTTTTTTTGCCCCTTGGAACTCTTCTTTCTTCATATTCAGTCCTTTTGAATGGGCATCCAGATAAAAAAGGTAGCAAAATGTAATATTAATACCTCGTCAGAGTGTGTGTACGTACGGTGTTACACACCCATGCTTAAGGAACTCAGGGAAGTTGAGTGTTTCCAGTAACGGACTTGGGCTTATTGAACAAGATACTTAAGATTCCACCATTGCTACTAGAAAGCATCCTTAGCAAAACATAATGTGATCAGATGCAATTCAACCTGGGCAACCAGAATCCCGTTAATAGCAGGTAAAATTCTAAGCTGCTAAACAATACAGTGGAGAAACTGTACTGATTTTAGCCATTTAGTATCTTCTAATTAAGTGTAACTGGGGTTAGAAACATGTGGGTTAGAATTAGTTTTAGCCATGGAAAATATTTTAGTCAGCAGTTCTCCCACGAGTCACCAGTCCAGAGAGATGAATAAAAAAGGGATGAAATGAAACCAGAAGTGTATGAGTAACATTTGTGTTTGTCTTTACCTTGAGCTCATCTGCATCATAGAAGTCTATGCGCACAGCAGGGACCATCCATGTCTGGAACAGAGTCGCCAGGATCTGTTTGGCAATGGCATCTGCGATGAGGTGGAAGTGGAGTGGATTTCGCCTGATATGAGAAAAGAGAAAAATGAATTAGTTCAAAGGTTTCTAATTCCTATTGTAAAAGGACAATATCACAACTTATAAAGCTTTATCTGTGTCTAAGGTCTCAAGGTAAAGCATACCGCATATTCGGTGGAGTCCTGCTCTGTGGCCAAAATGCTGCAACACTTACAATTTGAATAAACATGACAATAATAGAAATATTGGATCACTTTCTGTATGGTTGTAAATAAATATAGTTCCTTTGACTTCAGTGGAATGTGAGGATTTACAACAGCTAAGGATCTGGTCCCTTCTACCATCTCCTTAAAAGAAGGCCAACTAATCCCTCTTTGGGGACTTGAGCTGTGAAAGTGATTGCATTCAGTTTCTAGGTCAACCTTGTAATTTATCTTTGTGGTAAGAACAGTTGTCTGTGGAGAAGTGGGAGTAGAAGGGAAGGTTAAAAAATAATCATCTGAATGAGATGAAATTCCAGGACCATTGAGTTTACACACATCTTTTCGACAAAGCAAACCTGGGGTATCAACAGCTGTCCTATGAGAATCCCAAATTAGATGTTTCAGGTGAGTGCCTTCTAGCTACTGGCATAACGAATAGAATGGAGATAGTAAATCTCCCCACATCCTTGTTCCTAAGAGGGAAGGTGCATTGAAGCAAAGGAGGAAGAAAGAAAATATTTTACTCAAAACACCAGATTTGGGTTTACCTCTGTAGTTACAGGGCTAAGTGAAAAACTTCAAAACAAGATGAGCGAAGCCAGTATCAGCAAGAGTGGCAGCGTTGGACAAAGTGTATAGATTTTTCTATAGTGACGTGAACTTGGACATTACAAATACCATGTTTAAATCCCTTAACCTTGCTTCTCTCTTTGAGGGACACTAAGCAACAAAGTCCAGTCTTTACTCAACTTCTGTGGTAGGAGTATGAAAACCTGCCAGTGGAAGTTAGTCATGATTTGCAGTCTTCCATGATTAACCCTAGCTTAGCAACTTTCCCTGTCAGCAGAGAAGGACAGAGTTTGCAAAAGTCACTAAGATGACAGATGGTTCATTTAGACTTTAGCATTGGCTCAACCTTTCTTTGATCCTGAGGGTGGAATAGTGGAGTCTCATTTCTGTGAAATTTATAAAGGTAAATGGGTGTACTTGTTAATGGATATTTTTAATCTAAAAAGAGCATTTAGTTTCAGATGCTGGTTAAAGTGGAAGTTGACTGATGCTACTACATTCTGCTGTGTGAACGAGAAGTGAGGAAATCTATGTTAGTTCAGGCCAATGTACTTCCATTACACTTTTGGGCTTAACCCAAAAGATGAAGGTTATTTCTTTCTCCATTTCCTGCATTAATGAACAATACATGCCTTTCTTTTTAATGCTAGTTTTCTTGCTTTGGTAAGTAATACTGTTTCTCGCGGAACAAAGTCGACAAAAAAAGGTAAAAAAACATATAATGGTTCACAGTATCATAACACACCTCTCAGCAGAAACAGGAGATTGTTGTGAGAAGCAATGTACGGCTGGATTTTGCAGTGTTAGAAATACTGCACCTAAGATCCAACCCAATACCCAGAGATGCCAGTGAAGCTGTTGTATGGGCTTCAAGGGCACCGTGGATCCAATTATGTGCTTACAGGAAAAGCAGAAAAGGGCTGGTTAGAAGCCTTATATATGAGATAATCATGATGGCGGCATAAACCCACAGCTGATCTGAGTTTAACATTATCCAAAACACTAAGCCACAACGTGCTTTCCAAAAAGACAAAGGTCTTTCAATCTCCAATTTGCCCTGGAGTGAGGAGAGGAGAGGAGAGGGAAAGGCGTAGGCTGCCAGCTGCTGAGCGTCCCATTACCAAGCTAAAGGGATCACAGCAATTATATCTGCTTCACCAGCCCAGCAGGAGAGAAGAAGAGGACATCCTGGCTCATTCAGATTCCGCAGTAACCAGGCATCTTGCCAAGAAAAAATTGAGAAATAGCAGTGATCAGGAAATACATTTCATTAGCAGAGAAAGGCCAAGAGAAACAAAGTACACCACCAGTGGCTTTGGGTACAGGCAAAGCAATACCTCAAGGCAGATAGGTGTTAAATGTCAATGTATACATTCCACATGGGTCCCTCTGCTTAGCAGGGGCTGAGTCTGGTATCTGGTAGGACTATTTCCCAGTTGGTGCTCTTTAGTAATTTCTTTTTCTTTTTTTCAGGGTCATTTATCTATATATTGCAAAGTAGAATAAGAAGAGTAAAAAATCAGTTAAAACCAAGAAACCTACGTCTTCTTTCAAACCATCATTTAGTTAAATGGAATTGATATAAAATATTTGAAGATGAAACACACTAGTTGAAAGGAAAAAATCCAACACAAAGACACTCAGATGTTCAGTAGCAGTTTATACTTATCTGAATGACCCAGAGTGTATGAAACTTAAATGGGAACAAGTAGGTGACATTTTCTTTAGTTCAGCTCCTACTGGGAAAAAGAAAAAAGGAGTAGTTGTACTCCTACACAGAAATCTCTTTCAAGTTGTTAGCCTCATGGTGAAGATTCAGCTGGAAGGAAAGTATGTGTCAGAGGCAAAGCAGAAGATTATCACTTATAAAAATATATCCCCAAAACAGAATAGTGACCCGCTGACATCTACAACTAAATGTGCATTGGTCACAGAAAATTTTACTCCAGATGAGATTTTATTTATGTGAAATGTGAGGTTTAGCATGGTGCTAGAAGCTGACAGAGCACAGACTCAAACCTGGAAGACCTTCAGAAGGTAACAGTACTAGCATACATACAGATGTCACCTTTTACCTCTTCTGGTGTCTGCAATATGCAAAGCCTAAAAGATATGAATTGCTTCAAAGTGTTTATGAAGCAATTTCAGAAGCTTAAAGATCAACCAACATTCATTGTAAAAGATATAGAAGAGATTCTATAAGATAAGAAATCTTTCTAAAGAGACATGAGAAAGGGATGTCATCATTTTTTGCCAACGTGACTGAATCACTGGCTGTAAGAATTAGAGGTGACAATCAGGATATTGTGAAGGATTCTACTGAAAGCTACATTTCATTAGACTCAGATGTTTTGCTGTACCATTTGGTGTCAGTGAAAGCTATTCCATTCTTCAGACTGGTCTTCTTCCAGGACAGAGACATTTTGGGATACGAGGTTTATAAAACTGAAATCAAACTATATTGCTCCTATGATAAGTTAACAGACAGCTCTGTGGAGAGCTATCTTTCACAGGCACTTAGCAGCTACAGTTCAAAAAGTTTGGGAAAGGTGGGGGGAGATACCCGAGTCTTCCAGAGGAAGGCTTGAGAGTCCCTCACTTGGGCAACAAGGAAGGGTGGCATGGCCTTTGAAGAAGTTTAACGAGCAGCTGAAGACAATGAAGTTTGCTAGTGGAAGTTGAGTGGCATGAAACTGGAAAAATACAATGGTCTGGTTAAAGAAAAACCTGACTTCTTTCTGCTGTGAAGGCAGATCAAGTTATGAAAAGGATTTCAATGCTGTGGTTTCCTGCAATAGCAGGGGAATTAATGAGATGATCCAACAGGTTCCTTCCAATTCCCTGAGCCTCAGGACTTCAGTGCAAGCCATCTTTCTTGGATTGAAGGGAACCTGGAATCAAGTCTCAGGGAAAGCCATGACCAACACAAACCTCTTCTTCTCTCACTCCAAACGCGAGGTCAACTTCGTTTGACTTTAACTACTCTAACCAACTCAAAGCACAGCTGTGTGTTGTGTTTATTTTTAATGTATATGTTATGCCATAGAACTCATTTTCCACTGGGCATGTCAACAGAGCAAAAAAACCACACATGGTAGAGGTTGGTTATATGTAGTACATCCAGAAAGCACTATACTGTAAAGGGTGACAGTATATGCAACTGTGGAATAATACAGGTCAGTATATGACAATTTTGATAAACTTCTCTTACAAAATTAATAGGTTTTGGAAAATTCCCAGTATTCATGTGAATTCATATGTTTGGAAATCAAGGTTTCCAGTGTCCCTGTTTTCGGAACAGACAGCCCTTGAACTCTGAGCCCCAGTTCTTCCAGATTCCTCACTATAGAAGCGGGTATTGAAACAGCCAGAGAATTCCCCCCAAGGTCCAAAAATATTTAACCTTGTTTATCTCAAATATTTTGAACATCTGAATTTTTACCAACTACAACTTTTCACAGTTTCTGCTACATGGAAAATGCTGACATGCTAGTGTCTTAATGCAGAAGAATGCCATTTCAAAATATGGGTATTTCCCATCAAGTGGAAACTCAAGATTTTAACCACTCTATTTAGAAAACTGCAAATTTTCATATAGTAAATTATTTCCACTTATCTTAAGATGAGAACACTATCTGACAAAGTAAACCATACGTAAAGAGCACACATTTATTTTCCTAAGATGCTTTCCTCAAAAGTGAATGAAAAGAGATTCTGGCCAAGATTTTCAAGCATGGATGCTTAAATATAGGCTCTTAGGCCTAAATATAGGAGCTTAAATGAATGCTCTCATTTTCAGAATTGCTGAGGTCCTATAAAGCCGGTAAAATGAAACCAAGTCAGTAATTTTAAAAGTCAACCTATGAATGTAGGAGCCTATTCTGAGGTACCCTTTTCTATATATTTTTTTTATCATGATGTCTCATTTTTACATTTCAAAACTTCTTATTCTTCATCAGAGTTTTGATCTGTTTGCTCAAGCACTTGTGGCCCATTCTTTTCAAATAGCCACTGTCACAGAAGTTAAATACAAAAATCTACAATTGAAAAAGGGAGTAGTGAACCAAGACTCACTCTTCCCTTCTGTATTATTCCACAGCTCAATTGTTAGCAATTTAAAAAGCAGCTGCTTGGTTGCATGGTTCTCTCTCTGCAACAGAGGAATTTTATTTTCGAAGAATATAAAAAGGTCAGTAGCCCAGGGGGTTTATTTCCAAAACCTATACTTTATTAAGGGAAGCACAACAAGGTAATACCTTTTATATCTGTAACAAATGGTTACAAGAACTTCAAACAGAAATTATAAAAGGCAGCTTGGGAATTTTTTTTTCCTAATGCCCATATGACAATCCCTCTCTCATACAGGGAGAATTTTAATGTGAAAATCATTACAGATTTTTCATACCCCTTCACATCCAGTATTGATTAAAATGCTCCCCAAACTATCAGAGAGATCTTAAAGAGGCACTAGCTGCCTCATTCATGGATCTTCTTGTTTTGTGTTAATTTATAGAAGCACTTTGGGAAATAATAAGAGATTTCATGTACAGATTTTTTTTAAACATTGCTTTCTCCATTATGTCTCAGTTGTTAGGACATCTAGAAAATATAAAATGAAGTGTGTATTATTGATGCATCTATATGGATGAGAGAAACCAGTTCATGCTTTATAGTTTTTGCCAGAAGAATCTCCCACAAAATAGACTGACATGTTAGAAAAGTTGGAAACAATGACAGAGGTTTTCAATTCTCAAATTAACTCCATTAAGGCAAAGTGGTCTCCATGGAATACAGCCATTAGACTACATAAGCTTTAATTACCAGCCAGTGTTGACTTGTGACACTTACTTGGAAATTACATGTCATCCTTTTTATTTCATTTAGGTTTTCATTTCGTTTGCCTTATTCTACTTGTTCTAAGAAAAGAAGTTTATTATTCATACAGCAATTTATAACACAGTTTCATATTCTAATCTTAAAAATGGTTAGACATATGCTTAACGTTCAGGTTATAAGCAGCCTTCTTAAAGCAAAGAGGCTACTTCGTATTAGAAAGCATTTGCCTAGTTGACTGGTTTTATTTACACTACAAAATCCCACCACCATTACTATGCCGCTATTGCTGTAGGATAGATGGAGCGTACAGCTAAAGAAGTAATCACAATGACTCCTCCAAAGAAGAGGGACTAACATGGGGGAGGAAAGCAAGTATTAGCTGGCACAAAAGAGAAGTTAATTCTTTACAGATTCTCAGGCTGACCTAACTGCCAGCAACATTATAATTGTGTAATTTTGGCCTTTCTTTGTTCCCACATGAAACATGGTGTTTAGCGTCTCTTTGGAAAAAATAAGAGTACATTAAAAATCATTTTAGCTCTTACTCAAGTTAAGAGTTACCTAAGCAGAGACAGAAACGATCTTTGCAATATGAAACTATAAGTTATAGGCCGTTTCTGTGCCACTCTAAGCTTTACAGTTTTCAGAAACACAGTAAAACATTGAAAATGAACAAAGTAACTTGGACCAGTAGTTGCAAAAGTTTGAAGGAGAGTTATTAGCCACGTGACACTGCTTCAGTTTTGAAAAAGAAATGCAGATGCTTTTTGCATACTACTATATGCACTGTTTCCAAAAGCACTTGCATTTCATTTTGCCCATTTGTCCCAATATCTTTAATTTTTGCTTTGGAAAAACTAAAGTTAAGTTGCACTTAGGACACAGTGATATGAGCTTGGCTGTGTTAAACTGACACAGAGAGCAATTTTTCTACCCCTGCAACAGATTTATAAAATCTGTCATAATTAGGAACTAGATGCCCAAGAGAGGAAAGCAGGACAGTTGCAGACTAGGACTAAGTACTCATTCTACAAGCCTCCCTCTGTGCAGCACTGCCAATGCATATTTATAAGAGTTTGCAAACCCTGCACTGTCCCAGCTCTGCTGAGTCTCCTGAGAACAGACTGTCAGTTATGTCAAACTGGGTGTTAAAAGCTGCTGGGATTTTGTGGCTTGAGCATACGTTTTCTAAACAGAAGTGGAATCAAGCTCCTTTTCCATTGGGAATGAAACACATTTCTGATCTGTGGTGTTCTTGTAAGGAATCAACCACACCACCCCTTTCCCCTCCTCTTCCCACTCTCTGGAACCTGAAGACAGATATAGTTTCTCAAATGGTTTGAACAAGCAGCTGGCCTACGTCTCACAATATATACAGTATGACTAGAATCAGAAACTTTCTTTTTTAGACCCGGGGAGAGCTGAAATGTTCAATATGCAGGATTTGCTGTACATTCATGCAAGGGAGAAGAGACAGCACACTCCATCTATAGAAACTCCTGTAGTTTTTATTCTTAATGACGCAGCATCCCTGCTGTTTTGTGCCTCTCTATCTAGCACTCTAGCTCAAAGTTGGGGGTGTAACAAATATGTTAATGCATGGAGGGAAGACAATTAAACTGACATGACCTCCTTTTCTCAGAATTTTTTGATTAGAGAAGTAAGGATTCCCTACAGAACTAGGGAATTTTGGTACCTCTTTTTGTATCAAAATGCACAGCTAAAACATGCTTTAATTACTAAACTAGACAGAAACGCTAATAAAAGCACATGACAACTCCATGAATTCCAGACAGATTCACGGAAGTCAGTGCTCTTACAACAAACACCGAGTGCAGCAGAAACAGGCGAGGATATTAAGTGTGGTTGCTTCGAGGGGCCGGTTGTTTAACCAGCGGATTGTACTGAGGGTGTTGCAGGGCAGCACTCAGGTACTATGCTACAGCTGCTCAAGGAGAACCCACAATATGCCTGGCTACACAGTAACAGCTGTGATTTCTACACAAGCGTCTTTCAACTATACAATACACTCCCCTACATGCTTGTTACAGGCAAATTCTCCACCTGCTGTATCAGGTTTCGTTGAACATTGATCATAAAAAACTTCAAAAAAGGAAAAAAAATCTCTTTGACCGTACATTTGGAGGCGTGTTTGTTCTGTTCTTGCAAAACTATATTTGAGATTGAATGTCGTGATTCTACAAATGAGGGACCAGTAGCCTAACTTTACAGATTAGGGTGGAACAAGCAAACTTCTCCACTGGAAACACACAGTCCTTTCAGATGTCTGTTTTGCTTGACTTATTGGGCAATGCCAGCTAGGATGCATTCCCTGATGAACATTTAGGGGTTAGAAGAAGAGACATCTCCATGCCTGTTTTCACTAATGACCCTCAAGTCAAATGGTGAACTTGCAACTGATGTCATGAAGCATCCACTATCTGAACCAACCACCTCCAACTCTTCTAACTCATTCCTCCTAATGCAGTATCACGACCTGTCTCCATCCTTCATTTCTACAATCAAATAGATCCTAGCAACCAAAAGAAGCCTCATTTCCAAACATTATAATTTTTCAAGTGCATGCTAGTCTCTAAGATAACATTGTTTGCACATGACAACCAAGGTAAGGAATCTTGGTTCTAAATCAATTTTCAGTTGAGTTTGTTGGTTGTTTGTTGTTTATTCTCCAGCCTTCTTCACCATTGCCACTCCAAAGATAAAGATCCAAGAAAGGAGTGTTTCTGAGGCATGGCCCTCTGCACATGGAGCCATAACATCAACAGATGCTTCAGAATCCTGTGTTTTATAGAAGATAAGGAAGAAATGTCTGTAAGAAGCTGTCTCTTCTTTGAGAACATCTTCCCTTTCTACTGAACAATTTAACGCCTTGTGAGAAAAGCTAGGTGTAGGCAGGTGGACTTAGATTTGTGTTTAAGTATGTTTTGAGCAAACAAGTGAGATAGGTTGTCATGAATGTTACTAACTGAACTAAAGTTTCATTAGCTATACTGGACTTTATATTGATCACCTCTGCTGAGCTAGACAAATCATTTGAGATGAGCAGTACTGCTAGCCTAACAGCAAGTCTGTTCTTGACAAGGGCAGAATCCACCAGACTTAGAAATACCAATGTTAATTCCCTTTGCTTTGTTTCATATTTTTAATTAAATATATTTCCAAATTACATAACTGCCATTATATGGCAGAATTATTTATGTTTGCTAATTGCTCAGATGAGTGGCTTATGTAAAACAAGGACATTTCCTTTAAGTAACACAGAAAGAGACTGTTCAAACCTATGAGATGTGAGATTCCTATTATTTACAGAACATTTGGAAACATACAGATTATAGTCCTCTCAAAATGGATGCAAGTATTAGGAGAGAAAAACGGTGCGAAGCTAACCACTAGGATAACTCATGTCACCATAAAAATGGGTATTTGCAAGAAATCCTTTAGAAGCAACAATCAAAATAGACAAAATGTCCCACATCCTTGCAATATAAAGCCAGTTAACACTGAATAATTCAGAAGTCTAACTGGAAATAGATATAGTTTTAAAATTTAACAGGATTTTAACATACAGAAAAATTCTGCACAGAGCATGATACAGGTTTTTACTGTTGTTTTGCTTTTGTTATGTTTATTTTAGCATTGTTCTTCTGCTCCTAGCCCTCGTCTAACATGAAAATGCTAATTCTGGAAAGACTGGTAAAGGCGATGTGTTGATAGTGAAAGTTGCTCATGTATTTTGGAGAATTTCCCCTCTCCAACTGCACTCTAGCCAACCTCTTAAACAATATTCACTAAGTCTTTTTCCACACTGTACAAGGCAAGGATTTACATTCTTTTATGAAGCTTACCAAAAATGGGAAGAAGTTAAAATGGTGTACTAAAACCATTGCAAGGGAGTGATTACTAAAACTGTTCCAACACAGAACCGGAGGCAAACGTAAGGAGCAAGGTGGGGGACTGGAATGCCCCACTCGAGCTAGCTATAACAAGATACTAGCACATGACATGGACAAGAGTTATCCTCCCTGGTATAAAATTATAATTCAATATAAAGCAGCATATTGAAACTACCTCCTTAGTAAACTCTTTATACTCTATGCATGTTACTAGTCTGTTTGTCCTGTTTGAGTCAAACAGTCTGATCACTTCCCTATTTTAATCCACTTTCTGCAACACTGTTGGAAAACGTCTCTGAGAGACATTACTAAACTGGACACATATGCCCACGCACAGTTTAATACCATTTGTCTTTTTCTGGAGCTGCTGTTTATTAAGAGAATTGGTTATTTTGTCTTCATTGTACATTTACACCTCTCAATTTTGGGATCTAACTGTACTCCACGTACTAAAACCAGGTTGCAAAGCCTTCTGAGGGGCTGTAAGTAGCCCTTCCAAAGCCAGAATAAATAATCTGACTTTAATGAAATAATACTGACTGTAATAACAGGTTTACTTTGAAAAATAAATGTCTAAATGGGAAGCTTGGATAGTCAGGTAACCAGTGTGTATTTATGTGTATGGCTTTCATATTGCCATCTATACCTGTGCCACAAGCTGACATCAGAAATAGGCTAAATGAATACAATGTTGTTATTACTATTATTATTTTACAACATTCAGGAGTGTGCAGATGCTTTACAGTACAAATAGATACTGTTCCTATTCCCACAATCCAACAGGGGTAGCAGGTGGATCTCTGATCCCTCTAATTCACTGTAGAAATCTTTACACAGGTGAATCTATTTGTGGAGGTCATAAATTTCATGCCTCCTTCCTTCTAAAGAAAAAGTAATCAGGGAAGGGAACCTGACTTGCTTTTGAAGTAAGAGAATCAATGTAAAAAGAGCTTACTTAGCCATAATCAGATATACAATATACAAGAAAAGAAAGCTACCTTTACCTGTGAAATAAGACAGACTTGACAAGCGTGACAACATCCCGACTGGCGTTGTACCCTGCACAAACAATGGCAACGTGGATGGTCTGTGGGAGAAAGGGAACAAAAAGAACAAAAATTAAAGCCTGCTCCTGTGTTCTATCATTCATTAAGGAGAGCACATACATGACAGTGCTATCATTTAGTGTGGCGATTGTTAAAGATTTGAGTGGGCGTTTTGCAGCTGTTTGCAGCCCACTTGAGGCAGTTTGTTAAAAACATCTTAATTGAGTTATAACACCATTATCATTCCAAAGTCATCACTATCCCTAAATTACATCAGATGTCTGAACAGAATTGCATTTATTAGCTAAGAGCATATGTGTGTGCATGTGTACAAACACACATACCCATTTAGCAGCACAAAAAATACTGAGTATGTAAACATGCAGACCCTTTAACCTTCTGAAATGGAGTTTAAAATCGTGTCTGATAATTTGAAGCAGATATACTCTTAGAAATTTTGCATTATCTTAAGGACAGCTACTAAGGACAGTGAGAGAAAGCTCTGATGGATGAGCAAGAGTGGTACAATTGGTTTGTCAGGGGCTGGGGCATCCCAGTGATAAGATAGGACATGAGCTGTGAAGGTAGGTGGCCAATTCCCTGCCTGTGACTACCAGTAAGGGCTGTACTGGGCAGTGTTAATGTGAAGTTCAATACAACCCCCACACACACATTCTCTCCACCCCAGCACCTTGGTAAATTATCACTTATTCTGTGCCTTCTTACCTCCCTTTTAATATGGGCAGAGGTTTACTTATCTCTTCAGGTGGAAAAGGAAAAGTGAAAAGGCACTACTAGTCATTATTATTAAGGTAGTAAGTAATAATTTGAAAAATGCTGTGAAGTTACTCTTCTCTGGTTTTAAAATTAGCCATTGCTATTCACTGGGGACAAAAGAAAATTATTCTTAGCTCATTTTGACTCTAGCTTTTGTATTTTTCTGTTTCTTAGTGGTCACAAAAATGAAGGAGAGTTCACCATGCTGGCAGCACAAAGCTGCGATTGGGGCCACAGCTGTGAAACTGCAGGGAAGCCTCATTTGGCTCCCATTAGAAGCTTGGTTAGCTGGTTTCTCACACACACAGCTCTCATTTTCCACAGAAAGCCCACTACGCAGAGAACAAATGAGGAATTCTGCCTCCTCACATAGTCATAGATTCCCAAATTCTGGCTTGTAACAGAAGCAGATTTACACAAGAGGTGGCATGTGTTGGGCACGTCTAAAGAGTCCATAGCCCCATCCATTAACATTGCCTGGTACAGGGCACAATTTGAATCACGTAACTGCCAAGTGGCTGTGCCATTGGGCAACTCCCACACGAACATTGCAGATGCCTCCAGCCCTAGTGTGCCTCACAAGCTGAGGCACATTGAAGATCTGAGGTTTTAAGAGGACTTGAATTAGTAAGGCAACTGTCTGTCCAGAGAGGTGTGAGAAAGAAAAGATATTGCAGTACATTTTGGCAACAGCTCTGTGAGGTATTCAGCACTTTAAATTTATGTTAAAGTCAATGGGAGCTGAGCATGCTCAGCACTTTGCAAAAATTGATTGTGTTTCTCTCTTGTGATAACAATAGGGGAGAACAGAGGCTGCTATTGACAACTTTTATTGCAGCAGTGGTTTGTACCATACTTATGGGCATGGGTTCCTGTGGGTGCACAGATTCTTGACACTGCACACACTGCCTCCTCTCTGGTTACCACCTGGTCTTTCTCAGGCTTTTGGAAGACCTAAGATCCTTCCCTTCAATGCCAATTAAAATCAAATTAACTGAGAATGGTTTCATGCCTGCTTTAAACACTTCACCTGAAGACACTGGACCAGACACAAACATTTTATGTGTTTTGACAGAACAGTACTGTCATACCACTGTCAACATCATTTTATACAACATCTACTCGTCAGAAAAGCTCTCCTCACAGCCTCTCTTTCCACCTTTCAAACCCCCACAAAATCAGAGTTTATTCTGTCAAGGACTTCCTGCATCTGTTCTCCTTTTCCTAAATTTCTTTGTTTCAAAATTAAAAGTATGCTTTCCTTGGTGTCTTTTAGCAGGTGCTGTTGTCTTGCATGCTGTTCCAGCCAGGGCACAGTGAGAAGGCAGCACTTGCTGCTCTTCTGAATGTCCTTCTCCAGTTCAGAGACACAGGCATCCATATACCTTCTGCTCAGCCTCTCTGTGGTGCTTGATAATATTTATCACTTCTATTCCTGCCTGTGATCAGCTATAGGAAAGAGCAATAATCCTCAAAGACCACAGAAACCTAGTCCTTTTTTTCCAAAGTTTTTGCCCACAGCATGCTGCAAGACTCAGGCAGTTCTTGATTCCTTTTCTTGATTCACTTTCCTCTCCCTCACTGTTCAACTATTAAACAAAATAGTGGGAAAATTGATAAGTTAACATGAGCTCAACAACCTGAACTGTTTGCAGATGTTTGCACCCTAACAAGAAAAGTTTCATTTCCAGTTTTCTTCATGCTTGTTCCAAATACATGTTTGGGTAGAGAGCAGCTGGCTGTAGCTACATCCTGGCAAGACGGGGCAATAGTGGCTGGAAGAAGGAAGCACTTCAAAAAACTTGCATCCTCCTGAGATACTGTAAGCATCAGATCCCAGATTATGAAACTGGTCAGCAGCATCCCAGCTCTCTCAAACTCCTCATTTTCCATCTGCAGATGGCTAGAAGATTGTATCCCCATCCCACCAGAACTGGCCACTGTGACTCACGGAACCTCTGGACTCGATGACAGCAGCTAACACATAGAAGTGAAGCCAGGTAAGCCAAGAATGTTCCAACTTCCACAACATGCGGCAGCCTGTCTGCTTGGTTCAACATGTCCCTCCAAACATCTCACACCAAGGCTCCGCATGCTACACTTGCTCCTCACTGTTTACAATCCGTGCTAATTCTAGTTGTCAGATTACTGCCTGGATATTCCGAAGTCACTGTGAGACTAAACTGAGCTCCTTGGAAGTGTCCATCCTCCTACAACGCTTTTTTTAAATTTAATGATAGGCATGTTCATCACTAGTAGATGTTGCATGAAGTCTGGACACAGGCCATTCACTGGAGCTGCTTTTAGACAATGGAAGTCACTGCAGCAACAGATTAAACAATGATATATCTTGCTTTCCAGAATCTATGAATTCTTCCTCTGCTTATACATACAGATATGAATACATAATCAAAACACTGTGGAAGACAATCAAGCTGTTCTTCCTAAAGACTGGGGATCAGGGACACAAAGAGAACTATTTTTGATTTTAAATAGTTTAGGGAGCACTCAGGCCCAGGTAATGAAAGGCATTTAAAGAAGTTAAACTTCTTTAGGAAAAGGAATTTAAATAATGCAAGGTGCATGCTAACATGGTTTAAAAACTATCACTTCAGCAAGTACAGACCAGGAAAAACAGTTTCTGAAAGCAGTATTTCATATAAGTCGATTCTGGGGTAATATTAATGGGAAGAAAACATCCAAAACCACATGAAGAACTGGGCCTTAGATCCCTCCCTGATGAGGAGTACAAGGTGTCTAGAAAAACAGACATTATTTTTTTTCCTCCTCAGGCTACTTTTTGGAATGGCGAAATAATGAGCTTAACAAACTCTAATTAGTTCTTATAGCTAAAAATAATCTTTGATAAAACATTTCATACTTCAATAATTTTCCAGTAGTATTAGCCAGGCCTTCTGTTGCAGTTATTTAATCCTTCATAAAAAATTGTTGAATGTAGTTAAGAGATACTAAATGCATGTTACAAAACTGTAAATATGCTACAAATGTTTTCCAGAGGTAGGTAACATCTGCTTTTCCTATGTTTTACAGTGCTTAAGCTGGTGGGGACCTATTCTTTGTGGCTCTGGAGCACTACACACAACCCTATTGAGCAACATTGTTGAGAATAGTAACAATACAAATATGCCTGTAAAAATGTTTCCAATGTTAAGTATTCTGCCAACCTACTAAATCTTATACTGCCAATTTAACCATTTTCTAATATATAATCTCTTTTATAACATTTATAAATGCACACTTAATTTAAACTAAATGCCCAGTTTATGAAAGCACAAGCTGGAAAGATACTATCATAAGAAAATGTTACACAATTCTGTTAGCTTCCATTAGCATTATGCTCTTCTTCTGAAGCCTGTTATTTGTGCCTATGTCTCCGTAAGCACTACTCTTACTTATATTTCCAAGGTTTGTGTTAAAATTGTCTCCTACTGGGAAGGCATGACAGGGATCTGCTCCATCCAGGGATAAGGCCCTTAGTTGGAACTCTGACTTTTTCTTGCAATATAATGCTGGTCTGTTTTATAACATCAGAAGAGTTCTCCTGTGATGCAACAGAGTAGGAAGTGGTGTCTGGAATACAACAAACCCACTATTTTTTGGTATAGATCACAATTATTATCACACAGATTATGCTCTATCGGGTATTTAATGTTCAGTCATTGTAACCGCACTTTAAAATGTTTTAATCATCACTAAAGACCAACCCAAATTAGATTCTGAAATGTCAGCCTTGGTAAATTTCAAAGAACTGCCTCAATGGAAAAAACAACTATTCCTAGCTCTCTTTGTCTATCCCAGGGCCCCAGTCTTCTTCTCAGGACCCTTGTCTCTTTCTACCCAAGTTGTTGACTCTTGCTATGATATATGCCAGGGTCAGAGGCTAAAAAAGATTTAGTTTACACTGCTGAAACACTGAAAACAGAGGGTGAATGCAGTCAAGATACCACTTACACAAGCATGGAACCAGAATCTACAGTAATAGGATAAACGATGAGACCTCTGGCAAATCTGATAATAAGGAAGTTTAATTTTAACTTCCATTGCTGTTACTGAATTACTGAGTGAATTCCTTAAGAAAAAGAAGAAAAAGCTATTTCGCTATCAAAATAGTGTGCAGTGAGATAGGGGGTTGGCAAATAAAGTGAGGTTTCATATTTTATATAACCATTGCCTCCAGCACAATGCTAAACCCCACTGAGCAAGTAAATTTATTGGCAAAACACATTATAAACTGAAAGGCTACTTAAACTATTCCTCCTTTAAGCTGCTACTTTTGTGTCCCAAATTGATTGGTACATTGAACAACCAAGAACTGAGATTCAGCTCATCACTGCTTGGCATGATAATAAGGGAGAAGTGAGGTTTGCTTATTGATGGCCTGAACCTTCCCTTATTAAAAGAAATGCCAAATGCTTACAAGAAGGAAAATCAGACCCTCATTATCGGGAGGAGGGAAAATGAAAAACAGACTCCTCCTTTTCCCTCTCCTTAAAATAATGTTGGTTCCTTTTTACACACTGACGGACAAAGATGTCCAACTGGAAAGCAATAATTAATTTTTAAATGATATTTGATATTTGCCCATTAAATAGACTTTATCTGAAGAGATAATTAGGACTTCTTTTTCTCTCCCGCTTATTTTCTTTCAAATTCTATCTTCCCAGCGGCAGAAAGCAAGATAAAAGGTGATACAGTATTACCCTCTGCAGAAATAAATGGAGGTATTTTTGATATTTTCACCAGCTGGGATTGGCACAAGGACTTTAAGCAAGACTTTTTGTTTTGGATCTATCCATATACGGAACTGTCATTATTCAGCTATCTGACAACTAAATAGCTGGATGACATCCACAAAACTACTGGCATAAAATGGGGACAACCAAACCGAAACAACCCCCCAAAACCTTCTTAGAAACAGATCTCCTGTTCCCTGCAGCTAACCACACCTCTTGTACATGGCTCACGCAAAGCAGGTGGTTCCACAGTAGCCTCCAGATACACTCCTAGAAGTGACTCAAAAGCACAGGCTGACTCCATAAGCCGCAATTTAATTAATGGTAAACCCTGAACTGTTCTAGTACAGATGCACAAAGAGAGGAATAAGGCTTTTCAAAGCACTGTGGTGCTTTCTTTTAATTTAGAAACACACAGGGTCAGTTTGCCACAGGTCTTTATCAGCACAGCTGTACTGAAGTCGGCTTGGAACAAGGCTTTGATTTTTACACCAAGTCTGGGGACACAAGAATGAAAAAGACGAAAAACTCTGATCAAAAAATAACTCAAAGATATTCAGATGATTAAATGTTTTAAAGTTTTAAAAAAAA
The DNA here is from genome assembly GCA_013397275.1 of Burhinus bistriatus. Taxonomy (NCBI): domain Eukaryota; kingdom Metazoa; phylum Chordata; class Aves; order Charadriiformes; family Burhinidae; genus Burhinus; species Burhinus bistriatus. The sequence continues at coordinate 485,392 of VYXH01009018.1, forward strand.
GAATAATTAAAAATTATCTAAAAAGTTGCACCCAGTAGTCCTTTAAGAGCCTGGTTTCTGAGCAGTAAGTTTCCGGGGGAAGGAGATAGGGATCTGCAATGTCCTTAAAGGATCAAATCTATCATGCTTTGTTTCTGGCAGGTTCCTTTTACTTATTTACCTCGCATTTTTCCACTGCTGGTTGCTGCCCACACTCGGAGCTGTTCCCCGCCACAATGCCAGCCCGCAGGCTCTCGCTGTCACCTGTCCCCTCTTCCATGGAGTAGGTTTTGGAGTGATTGCCACGGTGGTGCGAGGGGCTGCGACTCTGTGCCAGGCTGAGCTGCTTGCGAAGCACGCGGTTCTCCTCCTCCACCTCCCGCATGCGGACTTCCAAGCTCTCGCGTTCCCGTTGGCTCGACGCTGTGTACCGAGGACTGTGGGGCTGGGATTCAAGCGGAGACAGCGACACTGGCTTCCCATCTGCAAGAGAAGGAAACAAAACTCTTCTGTCAGAATATACTTGAAGTTGCATTTTCCTTTAATGTCAGCATCATAAGGCAGGGATGTGTTTCAAATACAGCCACGTTTTACGCAGACTTGGCACATCAAGCCCATGCTTAAGTGCATGGTAAACTCGGACAAATGCTGAAGTTCTATGAGCTACAGGTCCTACTAATTTTAAAACCACACTAAAAGATAAGCATGTGCTTCTTTTATTCTGGATAGGGCTGCCTGCCAGTCTCTAGTCTGGGAAGACAGTCAAGAACAGAAGGATTTAATTCAAAGACAATTAATTTAGTTAAATATATTTTACAAATGCATGCAAGACAAAATAATTTTCCTGTTCCCCATTTCCTCCACAGTCAAGCTACAGCATTTTGGTTACCATTTTGTGCCAAACAGTAGCCCCATCTGATTCACATGTGAGGAGCAGATGGTTTTTATTCAGCAATACAGCATTATGTGCTTGCGAGAAATAAGAGGTTCAGGACAGAAACATTCAATACACATATGGGTCAAGTTCTGGAAAGTATTTTGGCTAAAAAAAAAAAAAAGGGAATTTTCAAAAAAGCAAAACGGTTCAATTCAACACCTTTAACTGAAAACTTATATTCCAGAAATATGAAACACTTCATCTTCACGTTTTCAAAAGGTATCTTCTTTGTTCAAAACAGCATTAAAAAATGAGCTAGCTATAAACTATAAAAAAGATAAATTAACCTGAAACAAAGGCTCACAATCAAAGGCAACAATTGCAACACATTCTACCATCACTTCCCAGAACATTATTGCTACCAAATTTTAGGGGAGCAAATAGGGATGCAGCTGATGTGTTTTCAAAGGAGACATATTTTCACATAGCTTTAATAAAGCTATATATATACACACAGAGTACAAATGCTTGAAAGGTGGTAAAAAACCCTCAACCTAAACTACTGTTCAAAAATGTTCGATTGAAATCAAACTGAAACAAAGCAAAAGACAGTGAGAGTTATCCACAGTGTCATAATTAGCAAGACATTCCTTTACAGTGGAAATACATGAGTATCTTATACTAAGGTATTTCTCTGAAATAACTTTCTACCTGCGCGTACTGAAAAAAAAATCTGCTATTTAATAATTTTTCCAATGCAGAGAGTCCCTTTGGCTTTATCAAACACCAGCTTGAGCGGTTTAGAAAATGGAAATCATGCAGCTATTGTTTAGCAGTTCTCCTTCTGCTAAATATTTCTTACCCTCTGACTCAAAACTATCTCCCTGCTGTAAGGACCAGCACATTTCTTGTTCTCTTCCATTGTTTCATATTTACATGAATGGTGAGCAGTCCTTTAAACTGCGTTCACGAAAAAACAGCTATAGAAATCAAAACTTCAATTCTAATTTCCATTGTTGAGTGATACAGGTGTATAGACTTCCTGTTATCTATACAAATAAAACATCATTTGGATTGAGTATCTTGCATTTGCTTGCAGACCTTCTGCAAAAATTTTCTAATTTATTATTTTTACCCCTAGCAAAACTTATGGATAAATCTGAGCTTGGAAAATGTCTCAAGACAGATTCTGAAGTTTGGCCAGTGATACTTTGGAACTTCAACACGCAAGCAAATACTTAGTAAAAATTAAATGATGAATTCAAAAAGTCTGAAAATCATGGGTGCCACAATAGAGAAATGTCAACATTAAGGACAGAGCCATGCTACAATTAGAAGTGCAATAAAATACTGAGTTATCTTTCTCCGTCCAGCTTGGAAGGCACGGAACTGAAACTGTATTATTTCTCAGCTGCTCATACCCAAACTAGGAAGACTAAAACTCATTTGTGTGTGATTATATTGCATTCCTATTACTCGACAGCAAGAATGTATTGTGTAGATACTCAGATGAAAAACAGTACCCAAACAACAACCAGCCTGTGTTATCATCAGACATACAAGGCAAATGTAGCCAAAGACTTCACTGGCAATCACAACTCCGTAGCTGGTGAATACCCAGTATGACCCAGATGCTACTTATCTCTTCCTATCCTTGTCACTAGATTCTGCTACCTTCTCAAATAATTACCAGAAAAGGTACTGAGCAATTAGTAAAAGTTGCAAGATATGGAAGTAAATCGCAGAACAACATTCATCAAAATTTCAAAATATGGAAAAAATTTAGATATCTCTTTAGCTATTCTACAGACATAAATCAATAGGTCATAAATGTTGCTTTGCCGAAATTCAAAATTAACAAAAAAGATACCATTTTGTGCATCTGAACAATTGTAGTGATATTCATGAGAACAGTTGAACTGTTTCTAGACAACATTTAGAAGAAACGGCATAGTCTGATAAAGGAGCTGAAAGAAAGTATCACCTGGCTGCCTCAGACTGGAAGTTGCAACAACTAATGAGACCAGCTCACTGGACAGTAAACTCCACTACTGTCTTCTCAGTAGTACATATTTCTGCTGGTATGTAAAAGGCAGCAGGGAAATCATGTCAGGAATTATACAACCAGCTAGCTTATTGATCTGAAATTTACAACTACTTGAAATGTATTGTTTTACTATAAAAATTATCCTTGTTTTGTTACAAAGTGCTAAGTCCAGGACATTTTCTGGGATGATCTCCTTAGGGTTTGTACAGCTGGACAAGTCATGTTTTGTTACTAACATTGTGGATTATTCTCAGGTGTATCTTGATGTGTTCGGTATATTCATAACACCGCAACTCCCTGCTGCAAATGATGATGTGACAATTCCAGGACCCATTTGAAATAAAAGTAAAAAATTCAAAAGTGAACTGACTTTGATTGTAAGACTCAGAAATCAAATAATTTTTCTCATAAATGTTGAGATGGTCTAGCTCGTAATTTTTGCACATCTGAGGTTGGCGAGGCTGGTGGCAAGGTACGATTTGATTTAGTTCTATCACCCGACTGGTGGTGTGAAGATACTTTGACTTCAGTGAACACACAGACATGGCAAAATGCCTCTTGGAAGCTACTGCCTAGTAGGTAAACACCAGCACATGCCACCCTGATCGGCTTTGGATCAGTTCTGAAGGCAACGCAAGGACTGTGTGTTTCACCTCATCTTTGAAGAAGGAGTAAGTGGACTAATGTAAGGGACCACTAATATTTGATTGACTGTGTGTGCTGCTTGGTACAAGAGTTAAACTGATTGCACTGCACTTGAGTTTTATAGTTTTAAGTAACTGGCAGAGTGCTCTGAGCTGATGTCTAGGCACTTTTTATCTAATCTAAATCAAAATAAAATAACATAACACATAACGAGGTCTGTGTGACTTTGGGACAAAAGATCTCCCAGGGAACACTGCAAGAAACATTGCTGTGCTCTGAAGCAAGAAGTACGCTTTTGAATGGTGCAATAAATAATAATAAAGCTATTATTTTTTATTCTTCATTTGGGGTTATTGCTCTATTTTTGGGCCTTGGCAGACTCAGATTTAATATTTTTTTTTCCTATCTGTGTCAGGTCTTTTACTTCAGACTTTCTGTGCTAATACAACTGTACCAAAGAAATAAAAATGACCTACAAAATTCCACTGTCCACAAAACAAAAGCCAAACACAAACCTGAATAATTATTTTATGGCTGACAACAGTCAAGGACTTATCATCACAGTAGGTCAAACAATTCAGAAAACTTGACAATATGCAAGTTATGAATTCTATGGATTATTGAACGCTTCTGCATATGTGGTCAACTGTATTTAAGGAAGTCACCTATATTTAAGGCAAGAGATTTCATTAAACCTTACTTAAGCAGTGAACCTTAAGACACTAGAAGATATAAAGCCTATAGAAAGCAATCCAGCATAGTTTATTTGAAAGGAGAGGGACTGAAGCAGTGGAATTTTCTTACATACAAAACCTAAAGGATAAGCATTAACACACACAAAGTTCCTAGGTTTGTAGTTATCAGAATTGGAGAGGTGATAGTCCTGAAAAGGACCCGGTAGCATTAGAAGCTTGCTGGGGAAAGAGCCCCAGAGAAAACAAAGTTTAGCCAAAGGCTTCCTGCAGGGGTGGATAAGGGAGAAAGAAGCAGTGTAGGAAAGAAAAATTCACCCTGATTCAGAGGAGAAGACAAGTGCAGAAGCAGGGACTCTGAGTTTCTCGGATGACCCTGATCTGAACTCAAATGCTTAAAATTTTGTTAGGAACTAACTGAGGCAGGCAAATTTATGTTGCATGTTGCAGGATTTTTTTCCTTAATTTTTTACATTTCTTTTGCTGTCTTAAGTGCAAACTACTTGTTTTTTGGCATCTTTACAAGGTCTAGAGGTTTCTATGTGTTTTAGCTATTATTCATCCCCTGCCTAATAGCGTGTAATGCCTTTATAATGAATTAACTGATGACAGTGAACTCTAGGCTGCCTCTGAGATAAGAGGAAGTTATGCTGCTCACAGATAATGTTTCAGTCTGTCTGACTACAGATACAAGAAAACACCACTCCTCCATTTCACATTTGTTCACAGTTAAAAATTCATATTATCAGTGCACCCTTTGAGGACCAGCAGTGTAACAATTTTAACCAAAAGCCAACATTCTCCAGAAAGAACTGGGATAGCAGGCAACCACCCTCATGAATTTCCCCCTGTTAAGGCCATGAGCAAAATCATTTGAAGTTCATTCCACAATTATTTTTTTCCCCATAAAGACCATTGTAGAGAACTCCATGGACCCTAGCGGAAAAGAAAAATAAGACGACTGTAGTCAGGACTATGGAGACATAAAAGCTCTGTGTAAGCAGATAAACTATCCCTTTTCTGTTGGAGGTCTAGCTCAGCTTTAATCATCTAACATCTTAGTACTCTATGCACTTCTGCTCAGCTGGATGCTCTGGTAGGTATTGGTTATACGGGCAGCTATGAATGAAGTCCTTTTTGTTAACAGTTTGGTACTTCAAGATATATGCCTCCACGAGTAGGTGCTAAGGCATCCCAAGGTGCCTATTCTCACACTCACCAAGGCATTTTTTTCTCCTACGCCTTTTTGTAAATCTCTGCAGTGTGATCTCAGCTGGAAGTAGAAAACCTTGCCCAAATAACCATCTTAACAGTGGAATATAGTCTAAGCAATTTACTCCAGATCTGTGAACGCAGAACTTCCTCATTCTAATGTGACATGAGGCAATTATGAGCTTACGCTTCCAAGTTTCAGCGGTAGAAAGTTGTGCCATTGAAAGATGTCAGAGTAAGAACACTGAAGGCTGATGTCCACTAGACAGAGACAGCACAATAAATGACAATTAAACCTTTCCACAGTGCCCAAACAACTTTCCTCAGCTCTGACAGAAAAGCTGCTCCCATCAATATTAAGCACAAACCCTTCTCGTGATTTGGCATGGACAACATACGTGCTAAATTACATGTTCATTGGTAAGAAGAGACGGTCTCCACAGAAGACACCAATCAATTATCAGCCTTGGACTTAGGCAATAGTAATTGCTCTTAGACACTTCACCTCATCCTTTAAGTGCTAAGTCAGTGTTCACGTCCACTGCTTTTAATGGTACTCAAGACCATGCTAACATGCTTCATTGAACCCAAACCTGAACCATTAAATTCCACTGCAGGCCACCCTTACTTAAAGCATCACATTATCGCCTGCTGCTCATATACACAGAGATGCCTTCCAACTGTCCTTTCCTTGAACAAAATAGCTCTCTACAATCAGTGGATTCAGAAATTAAATGTATCATACACAAAAACCCTACACATACAGAACATCAGGTTTGTAAAGTGTCTTGGGTTTGTGTGGCAAGGTTTTGGTAGCAGGAGGGCTACAGGGGTGATTTCTGTGCGAAGCTGCTAGAAGCTTCCCCAATGTCCGACAGAGCCAATGCCAGCCAGCTTCAAGTTGGACCCACCGCTGGCCAAGGCTGAGCCCATCAGCAACAGTGGTAGTGCCTCTGGGATAACATGGTTAAGAAGGGGAAAAAAAACCTGCAGCAGAACAACAGCCAAAGAGAGGAGTGAGAATATGTGAGAGCAACAACTTTGCAGACACCAAGGTCAGTGAACAAGGAAGGGGGGAGGAGGTGCTCCAGGCACCGAAGCAGAGATTCTCCTGCAGCCCGTGGTGAAGACCATGGTGAGGCAAGCTGTCCCCCTGCAGCCCAGGGAGGTTAACGGTGCAGCAAATACCCACCTGCAGCCCATGGAGGACCCCACGCTGGAGCAGGTGGATGCTCGAAGCAGGCTGTGACCCCGTGGAGAGCCTGCACTGGAGCAGGCTCCTGGCAGGACTTGTAATCCCGTGGGGTACCCATGCTGGAGCAGTCTGTTCCTGAAGGACTGCACCGCATGGAAAGGACACATGGAAGGGGCCCACGCTGGAGCAATTTGTGAAGAACTGCAGCCTGTGGGAAGGACCTACATTTGAGAAGTTCATGGAGGACTGTCTCTTGTGGAAAGGACCCCATGCTGGAGCAGGGGAAGAGTGTGAGGAGGAAGGAGTGGCAGAGACAATGTGTGATGAACTGACCACAACCCCCATTCCCTGTCCTCCTGCACTGCTGGTGGGGAGAAGGTAGAGAAATGGGGAGTGAAGTTGAGCCTCGGAAGAAGGGAGGGGTGGGGGGAAGGTGTTCATTTAAGATTTGGTTTTATTTCTCATTATCCTACTCTGATTTGATTGGCAATAAATTAAATTAATTTCCCCAAGTCAAGTCTGTTTTGCCTGTGATGGTAATTGCTGAGCGATGTCCCTGTCCTTATCTCGACCCACCAGCCTTTCATTGTATTTTCTCTCCCCTGTCCAGCAAAGGAGGTGGAGTGATAGAACAGCTTTTGTGGGCACCTGGTGTCCAGCCAGGGTCAACCCATCTACAAAAGACAAACACTCAGAAATTTGGAAATGTGAGAATGACAGTCTCCTTCCAATCTTTGCTGTCGTTCCCTTGTGCCTGATGACAGGATCATTAACTGCATGATCATGACTTTACTTCCAAAGAACCTTCGCATCACTGTGTGCACAGGATGGATGGTGCACACAGCTGTTCAGTAGCTTGCTTCAGCTTATTATTCAGTTTGCAACCACTCACACCCTGCTCTGAAAAAAGACTTATTTATTACCTCACTGGCCTATGATGCTCATCACAATAATACCTGAATTCAGCATGGGGATCAGTGACTTATTTTTCAAAGTAATTTGACGGAAAGATGGTACTATCAGTCCCTCTTTACAGGCAGGGCAGAAAAGTTTGGAGTCATTAACACCAAAAGAAAATACCAGTTTTGGATGCACAATTGAGATGCTTCTCATGTAGTTTTTCAACAAATAAGCACCTTTTCTGCACTTCATTTGTTCAGAGGACAGACCTCATCACCTGCATATGCAACAGTATATGCTTAACATTTCTGTAATGCAAGAGTCTGCAAGCTGGAAACCCAGAAAGTGGGAAAAAAAATACAGTTAGCACTCACTTGTAATAGCTTTGTTTTATGAACATCATGTAATGAACTCAGTGGTAGAGACAGAAACAATTTTCCAGGGCAGATTCAACTTCATAAACTACAAAGCTGTCCATTTGCTTTCTATGCCCCCCTGCCTTGTTCATGACACACCTTCCAGTCTCTTTAATTAACTAAACAGAGTGGTCCGAGTACCACTCATTGCATTGCTGCATTTACTCTGCACACAAAATGAGGAAGGGGTTGTGTCTCAGAAAGAGTTAGCAATTGTACCGTCAATGATGGCATCACGTTGCATCGCTGCAGAGAGCTGTTTATGTGTTGGCTGAGTGAATGTAATTCTGGTACTTCTAACAGGGATAATAGGGATGGTAAACAGTAAAAAACTCTAAGTAAAGAAAAAGCATGTAGCAACAGAATGCAAGAAGAAAGAGGGAAAGAAAATCTAAACCTATCATACATCTTCCCTGAAAATGGATTTGGCTCTTTTTAATAGTTTGCTTTTTTCAAATGAAATATTAGCTTATTAGCTAATGTTATGACTGTTAGCTTATTCACAAATTTAAAACAAGAGCCCATAAGTTTTATTTGTTCATTTCCCTGTCTAGAACACAATAACTTTTTTTTTCTTTCTTCTGTCGTCTTCTCATTCTTTCTTTCCCTGCTTTGCATTGCCTTGGCAAAATATATGCCCCTCCAAGAAAAGGACTAAAAATAACATTTTCCCCCTTTCCACTGGGAGTGGAGATGTAAGAAAATAATCTCTTATCAGAGTAAGCACTGAGTGAAAATAAGATTTTATCGGCGACTTGGCTTGACGAAGATAACATGTCATCAAGAGGGGAACTTGGCAAAGATAAGACGTTATCAATATCAGGAGTAAAGCTTGGGGAAAATAATGTTTTAATACCTATTAGATTCTAAATAAGCCATCTGTGCTCTTGATGAATTGTTATTTTCTCCAAGCCCCATTCCTGTAAAGATGCTGATTTTTTGGCAAACCACTTCTGCAGCAGTTGGGGAAGGGGGGTGGGGGGGAGAAAGAGGAGAAAAGGAAGTTCTTTCTCCATAAAGCTAAAGGGATATTCTCTTTCTTCTCAAAAGCTTTGCATGCAGGTTAAGACTGCCAATGTGACAGCTTGGAAGACTCAGACACCAAACGGGTATTGCAGGGAAAACTCCTACAACAATGGTCTGCAAGTATACTGCAGAGAATCCCATAACAGGAGAGTCAATATACCCCTTCTGTCCTTGACTGCCCTATCCAGGCTCTGAGGTGCTGCCTATAGTATTTTTGGCAGAAGCACTGCTCTACAGAGCCGATGACCAGCCATCACTTAGCAATAACTTTTTTGTCATAAACAACCACATCACAATTAGCAGTGGTGACTTGGGGGCACAAATAAATGACCCCTTTTAGATCAGTTGCAGACATTATCACCATTCAGCTAGAGGTGACTATTCCCACAGCTTAGCTGACCCAAAGGGTCACGCAACACTTCTTACCCTCCTGCAGTGCAAAGCATTCAACTCAGTTTAAGCCAGGCTGATTGCCTCTGCCCTGAAGCATTCCCCTCTACCACCTCCGCTATGGGGGCACAGTCTAGTGAGTGTCTGTGCCCTGAAGCTGAAACCTTCTGCAACTCAATTATAAATCTTCAGAGTTACAATCTGGATGAATTTAAATAAACTGTGGCACTTCCTAGAAAATGAGAGATCCAGTTCATAGTAGGATGGACTACTTACTGCCTTAAATGTGGGTGAATGCCACTGGTTGTTCATAGGAATGGGCAAACAGGGAATAATTAGAAGGGAAGCTGTGGAGGGACTGCAGGAGTGTGATGTGAATAATAAAGCACACTTAGGAAAAGGCATATGAATGATATCTGCAGGGTAAGTATTTGTAGCCAGCTGAATTTCCCTGGTGTACAGTAGGAGTGGGAGGGAAGACAATGGGATCTGTTAATCTGAAGATTTCCTATGGAGAAGCTGCATCTCTTTTTTCATTAACCATTTGGATATCTTATGCCCAGAGATTTCTCTATGTTCAGGTGTGAGCTTGGTGTTAAGGTAATTTCCAAGGCCCTGATATAGCAGAACACATAATCACCAGCAGGCAGCCATTACAGCTCCCTAAGGTATAGCATGTGCCCAAACGCATCCTTGCAGCTGTACGCAGTACTGTGACTGTCATTCATGGCAGTGGGTTGTCAAAGACTGAAACTCTTCTATGTCGGCTCCTGCTCAGTAAAACACTGTGGAAGAGATAGGAAGGGAAAAAGTCTAAAATACAGCATTTTACAGTGTTTTTTAAGAGTACAGAAAGTACAAGAAATAAATACCTAAAGCTTAGAAATATTATAAAAATACCCATAGGTTTCTACAATTGCCACAGTAACCATAAGCATGAGACAAGTATGCTCAATCAAAGCCTAGTAGTAGCTAATTCAGACTCTGTTGCTGATGAACAGCCTCAGCTGTTCATCAATAGACTCCAGCTGATAATTATTAAGTTAAACTTCTGAGCAGTATTTGCATATGTAAAGCATGCTTTCCCTGCCGAAGCAACAATGGATGCTATAATGCATTTCCTGATTGTACAGCACTTGGATTTGGGGAACCTGGGCAAGAGAGTCTGCTTTGCATATCCTTCCTTACCCTCATCAGGCCAACCATTCAGAAGAAACGCGCTTACACATGCTGGCATCTACAAGCTAGTGCAAAAAACAGTCCTAATCCTGCATAACAGGAAAAATGCAACCATTCATTTCAACCAGAAATACAGTTAGAATACAATTCTAATAAGAATAACGTAAGACAGAGTTTTGTATATTCCTTGAAACATTTATCTAACCTTCCTTACAACCCAAAAAATGTGTAACAACTGCTCTGTGAGAAGACAGCTTGGTCACCTTAAAAGACCTGCAGAAACTCCAGTGAACAGATTCAGCCCATTAATTCCTAGTAACCTCCAGATGTGGCCCTCTCCTCCAAAGGAATATTGAGTATCATTATGTGGTTCTCTGTTTGGTCTTTTCTCATCTCACTTTCTCCACATCAGAACTTCATTTCCTGAATGTGACTCTTGGTCACCAGTCATAGTCATGCCCCTCTGGTTAACTGTAGTATCAAGAATACAGATTAAACATACACAATGTGTAGATTACTTTATGTGTGCAATTCTCCATATTTTCATAATTACATGACAGACAAGGCATGCCCAGACCTGTTTAATACCAGAGGAGTTCATAGGCACACTTGTTTTAGGGATAAGGAAATGTAGAAAAGAATTGGGAAGATCTTTATGGAATCTGTAACACAACTACCTGCCCCCATGTAGCCACCGTACCACTTTGGTTTAAGAGTCCATCATGGGTTTACTATTAACAGAGCTGAATGATTTTTTATCAGACACCAACAAACAGTAAAGCAAAAGATGTCCAAGTCTGGCTTTGGTTAAACACAGAAGATAGGTTGAAAAAAGGAGGTCTAAGGGAATGCAGGTGGTCAGCCTCTCTGAAAGCCAGCATTTAGGCTCTTAAGTGATAGTTTAGAATTTAGCTACAGCAAAATTTATGTGTATTGCACAGTTACACACCATCTTGAAAGTCCATTTTCAACACATCTACAGAAATGCTGTAGCATTAGTTCAGGATGGTTGGTGCTGCTGAAACCTACTGGAAAGCTTGTTATATCCCTTAATCTCCCTTGGCACAGAGATGTCATCACAGAACCATACGCTAGTATTTTGATTGAGTCTGCTGGAAAAGGAGATTGTCTGAATACTGACTGACCATCAAGGATTGTTCAAAGATAAATAAGCAAGTTAAAAAAGAAATCCAACTTCTGCACCACACCATTTCTTCCTTAGCAAGAACCAGATTTGTAAGAACCTTCAAATCTTAAAGAGCTCCAGCCATCAACTACAGATATGAACACGTATATATAAAGGCAAGTAGTAAAGAACGAATTTTCAAAACAATGATTTCTCTTTTTTCTAAATGTATCTGAAGATTACATATGCAGACAGAAATATTGCAAGTTTATATTTCTAGTTTAATATGATATTAGGAAATAACATCAGTGTTATTTCACTGATGACATAGCAGTGCATAAGTTATTAATATCTTTCAGTATTGAGTCTTCTATTTTCCCCGCACATTCTCAGCACTTTTCATTTGCTGCACCTGTCATTTCAGCCACTTCAGTCCTGAAGAACAGTGAGGGGAAAATGCAAATAACTGCACATTCAGAACACATGAAGGCTGATCAGTGTTATGACATTTATCTTCACTTATGACAAGAGATAAAATAACTCATGAGTTAGTTTCCCATCCTCCTCATGAAGAAAAATGTCACAACAGATCGTCGTGTACTATATACAGCAAAATTTCTAACACACCTTGCAGAGAAAAAACCATCACAGCAGTGATGCAGATGGTAGGTTTCATGTCATGGCTATGACATCACAAATGAGACACATAGCATTTTAAAATAGTAGATATAAAAATAAGTCATAATATTAAAAAAAAAATCTAGAACAACAGTTCATAAATTAGCTAAAGGCAACTAGTTAGATTATTTGCAAAATTTATATTTGCATTAAATAGCAATGAGTTGTCCATACAGTTCAGTGGAATCCTAAATAGCTTTTCACATTTTCTAACTTTCCCCACATTTTCCAAATAGAAAGCCACAGCTGGCCAATATATTGTGTTTGATAAAATAATACTTTTCTACTTAAAAATCTTAAAACTCCACAAAGGGGAGTAATGAAATTAAATTAAACAAACAAAGTAGAAAATATACTCTTAATTCTCATGACAAAGATAGTACCTTTATCCCATGGAAATCAACAGTGGTTTCAGAACTAGCTTCAGTGTGGCCAGGTATCTACCCCAGGACTACAATGTGGTTTTGGTGACCAGATTTGATTGACATGTAATACAGAACATCTTTTTTTTGCATTAACTTCCTTAAGATTTACCTTTTAAAAAAATATTTAGGTTTAATATATTAGAGATGCTCTTCCTACAAAGATAGAATAAGTAGTTACAGAACTGATTTTGTATCAGATATATCATATCAGGTAGACACAGATTTCATTTCCAACGGTGACCTAGGTTTCCTGTAAAACACGAGGAAATTACTCTTCTTTATGATATTCTTGTTTTGTTACAGAAGTGAAGAAAGCGTATCAGAAACATAATCCTGTTTCAAGTGAGTCACAGGCAAAACTCAGTGACTTCGATGAAAACAAGCAGAGGTCTAATATTTCAAGATATTCTGCATGCATACAGCATGGTGGTGTTAGTCATTTTTATGTTGTACCATAAATGTACACAGTGGTGTACTGCGGTAGGTCAGAATGTGGGCCATATCCCCTGTGCCCCACCACAAACCTGCTGAGCTTCCTGTGCAGCAAGCAAATGAAATTTTTCATTTTTGAGCAGCCACAAGTTTATTAAGGTTAAATAACATCAACTGACAGCAGGATTTAGATGTTCTGGCTACTAAGATTTTGTCTTGTAACAGATGAGGTATACCTTTGAAACTAATTCACACTTTTGCTCCAGTGCACTGAAACGTTTTAATGCATGTTTAGGATCCTAAATAAGGGTCGTAAAGAATATGCCTATTCTTGTGTAAGACCACACTAAGGTTAAGCCCCACTGACATGCTTACTTACTATTCTAAAATAAAGTTGCTTTACTCAACCAGGGCAGCAGTGCTCAATATCCATGCTATCAACATGTATTTAAAGAAACACTTTCTCTTTTTTCTCAAGTAGATCTCTTGTTTGCTAAATTTTCATTACCTCCAGGAATTTCGCTCACAAGTACTGTGGGAGACCTCTTTAATAAGTACAAATGAAATACTACAGTGTGACATTTTTAATGATGCTTTCATTAGGTAGCCTGTGATCAGGGCTGACAGCCATAGGCTTTCTACAATGATGTAGACTATGAACTAATTGATGCCTATGACAAGTTTCTGTGTTAGGGTAACAGGAAGATGAAGGTGGAGGCATTTACAAAAATTTTTGTATTGTGTTTAGGAGTAAGTGGGTTGTGTGTAGTGGTCAATTACAGTCTTGCAATTGCCCTTTATTTCTGTTGACACTTTCATTAAAATACCTATTCATCTTCCTTTGTTAGTGTAATTATAGATTTATTCATTTCTATCATTTGAAATAATTTTTATTATCTTAAAGTCTAAGCAGAGTAGATGGAGACTTGACTAAAATTGTTTCATATTAAAAAACCCCAAATCAACACACCTTATACCTAAAGAACACCCAGACATGGAAAAAAAAATACATCAGCTACACAAAAAAATGCTGCAACTGTAAAAGTCCTTTAAAGGTCAAGCTAAAGAAGAAACAACAGGAAAAAAAAAAAAAAAAGAGAAAAAAGTAGCTTCCCTTCCCATCTACTCCCAGCTTGTTCTAAGAAAAACGAAGGATCTTAATCATTATGTTTAGTTACATATTCCGTATTAATTTGAACAAACCTAGACACAGGAATCAGCTGTTAAGAGCTGACACAGCATAAGGCTGAGGAGTGAATGCTAGGATGTTGCTTACTTCATCCTTCTTTATCCTCTAAGAGCAGGCTGCTGCAATACATACCCTTACAGCAAGAAAACATGGCCTTGTCCCTTCTAAATTATGACCGTCTGCCCAGGAAAAACTGAGACAGACAATAGAATAAGAATACTTTATTGTAGCATTACTATCAGGTTTACTTTTTAAATTATGCCTTCTTCTGGTCTTAACAATCATTGAAATAGTACAGATATTGAGTTATACCAGCTCTGACTTCACGTCCTCCTCTGAAGAAAATCCTACATTTCTATCAGTATATAATATGTATTTTGTCCCTTATGGTAAAATTCCATTTGGCAGGACATTTGAATGTGATTTCTTACATTTTGAGACACAGACTTTCCTCTTTTGATAAACTGTAACTTCACCAGGTACATATTTAAAATTCATACTAGCACCTTTCACTAGCACCTTCTACAGAAACGATTTAGTTTCTTACTTGATGAGCCCAAATATTTATTGTAAACTCTATCAGACAATGCTTTTCTTTCATTCCTTGAATAATCTGACAATCCCATCAACAAGGAAAGTAAAATTCCAGACGTGCCTAAAGACCACATAGGTCTATTCTATTCTACTATTATGTGACAGTCATTAAAACTTGTTCCAACTTGGAACATTAAGAACCACACAAGATGTAAGAGTGAGCAAAGAATTTGCTGCCTGTGCTCAGTATTTCCAGTTCTTAAAATTATATTTAAAGTCTTGCAATATTTTGTATTTATTGGAAAGTCAAATCTTGGAGTTACATGAAAAAAATATCAGTGCTTTTTGCTTGATTCCTTCCTTTGCAGTAAGATCTCATTTTCATCTCTGCAGGAGAAAGTTGAAAAAAACATGACCTATCACGATGAAAAAATCAGGAGACAAAGCTCTTAAAAACCTGTAATTTTAGATATAGTGAATTACGACTTCTGAACACTTTGAACTAGCATTGGCATTTTTTTATTACGACTGTTCAAATGACTTGTGCTTTAGTATGATGGGTACATTCTGTAACAGCAGACATGTCAGCCAGGGTGGGTAAATTGAACGGCCAGCACTTGTGACAAGCTTGTGATAGTTATGGTGCAACCATCAATTCAGCCTGAACAGCACTTACTAAGGCAATCATAAGGGCTGTTGGGCATTTAAAGGAGCACTAAATATCCTGTGGTAACCTTCAGCAGAGCTTTCAAGACAATAGTATTATACCAGACAAATAAATACATAAAATTAACAAGTATTTATCATCAATTATTTGAATTATTGCTTTTTTGTTTATTTTTGCTGGAATTATGCTTGAGAAGGCTCTGCAGGCAAAGTTTTGTACTGAAAAACATGCTATTTCCACTGATAACTCCCCAGTACACATAACAGGTTTTCTCCTTCTCCATACTAGGCACTCAAAAGGTACCCAGATCCCAGGAAAAAATGCTCAGATAAAACTAAAGTGGTATCAATTCCACTCTGTCACACTATAGTACTTAGAAAGCGGAAGTTTAACTCTGCCAAGAATATAAATCTCCGAATATGTATTTAATTTCATAGCTGTGCCTTTTCCCTTTCTTATTTTTCCTCCCTTTTTATGCTCCTCTTGTTCAAGCATTTTGGATCTGGTTCTTAATTGGGTCCTGATGATCCTTACTGCCTTAATTTCAGAGCCCAGCATACCCCAATTCCCTTCTTCATTTTGAAATTCCTGCAAATTCTATAGTCATCCTCTGTGTGGCTGTGCAGACTGTAATCCCTCATAATAGGTTGCTGCTGATCCTGCTCTATGGATTAACCAGTGTAAAATGCTTATGCAAAAATTTTCATCAATTCATGCCTTCCAAACTCAACCCCAAGCAGCCCAGGTATATCTAATCTAACCGACCGGCTTTTATCAGCTGCACACAAGAGATGTGAAAATAAGCCTCGTTTCAAGCCTCAATCGCATAACTACTACCATGTTACTATTTATTTTATTTAACAGAATGCGTATATGTGAGGAATTCTAAAGTACACTCTGTAGTTATACATCACTGGATTTGGTATGGTGCATGTTTCTTTGAAAATTGTGAAATTACAATATTTTCATGCCTGTTTTTGATTGCTTCTCTTAAAAAGAGAGGAAAAAATAATACAGCTGAACTTCAAGTGTAATTCTGCTGCTTTCTTCTTCTGAAATCTATATTCCCATGCCAGATGGTGTCTGAGTTATCAAAGTTATTACCCTAAACTCAATTAGAGAAGAATGAAAGTAATTAAGTAGGGGATGAAGTGACACCAGTATTCAAGACAGAAAGCATCTACCATAGGTGAGGATTCTCTAAATTAGATAGAAATTAATCTATAAATTCAGCCTAAAACATAACAGCTTGAGCCTTCACTTTCAAATATTCTAAGACGTTGTGCAAAATTCAGTACTTGCTCAAATGGGCACAATTCCCAGTGAAATAGCAGTCTATAGAAGGTGGGAGTCATTTTCATATTTCGGAGGGGCTATTACCAGCAATCACCAAATGCGCTCTGAGACAGTTATTGTTCAAATGTTCCTGTATCTGTTGTGGGATGTTTTTTCAGGCTGTTGCGTGACCTCAGGAATGCCTGTTTCCCTTCTTAATCCTGGCTGTTTCATACCCACCATGGCAAAAAACAATTACAGTAAATACTTTTTACTATAAAACCTGTAAAAGAGACACCACAGAGGTGCTGTTAACTCTCAGTTTATTTTACATTTCTTTTTTCTTTCTCTACTTGCTTTTCCTCTGGTGAAGTAAATCTAAACAAGTTGGCACCGAGCTATGGGAATGACCGAAAACTATAGCTACAGGTTTTAAACACTGTGACATAGCAGCCAAAAATTATTTTTTAATCTACTAATGACAGTCTACTTATAGGAGAAATATGTAAGAAAACCTAGTGAAAACAAATCTCTTTTACTTATCAAAACTCATTTTTGTATAGCTACTATTGACAAGAATCATGCATTTATGGATAAAAGTAATCAGGATAATTCAGTTAGTGCTCTGCAGGCTGTTCACTCATTTTCTCTCTAAGAGAGAGATATATACCCAAATTCTCATGGTATGTGTAGGTGAAGAAGGATAGTAAGGAAAATACCATTATGTTCTGGAATGCTCAAAATTGGTGCTGCATGGCTGAACGAAAAGAAACATCTACCGCTTTGGAGAACAGGGATGTAGCCTGTGCTACTGCTACAGGCAAAAACCCTGGCCAGCAAGGGAACAAATTAAATCCTAAGAATGTATGCATCTCTTGCTCCCGCACTGGGGACAGAAGTGCTGGGACGGAAAGGGCCTTTATGAATATATGCCGATTATACCATACCATACCATACCATACCATACCATACCATACCATACCATACCATACCATACCATACCATACCATACCNCAGGCTGCTCAGGGAGGTGGTTGAGTCACCATCCCTAGATGTGTTTAAAAGTCATGTAGATGTGGTGCTTGGAGACATGGTTTAGTGGCAGACCTGGTAGAGTAGGGTCAATGGTTGGACTAGATGATCTTAAAGGTCTTTTCCAACCTAAACAATTCTATGATTCTATGATACCACACCATACCATGCCATACCATATATAACAGTACTATGTTTAAAGAATATAAGGGTTTGAAGTATAAGCACTGAAATTTAGGAAATACCAGAAGTACTTGGGCCTTCATTTGCCTCACGTGTACAGGACAGAACAATGCAAAAAGCACTCCTGCATGTACTAGCAGCTGCGATGCAAACACTAACAATGGTTCCAGTCTGCAGAGGCGACGGCGTGACAAACTGCAGGACCGTGATATACGGGCTTAAGGAACTTCCAAGCTCTCTTCCCCACCGCCATAAAGAATGGGCTATTTTTAATGCAGGCCACTTAAATCTTGCTTTTAGCACAGCCTTGCAAAGATTACAAACTTATGCAAGAAGGGAACAGTGGGAATGAGTAGTTGCTTAGGAGAAAGAGTAGAAGCACAGGCAGGGAGTATGAACGTCTTAACTCAGCTGGGCCAGGGCCTCAGGGAAACCCACCTTCAGTTACATCCTTTCAGCAACAGTGGCACACACCTTTCCTGAGCAGGGCTGCTCTTGAAGGCTTTACCAGGACCAAAAGCAGGAACATTCAAAAGTCTCAGATTTCTGCAGCTCAAGAAAGAGAAGGAAGGGTTGGAGTACGGCCACAGGAGAGCCACCACTCTTAGAAAATATGATCCATGAGGAGAAGTGAAGCTAATTTATTGCACTGGGAATCACAAATCCTTGCTGACAATAGTAGGTTTTCAATTGTATTCTGAAACACAAGGTTTGAATTGTATTCTGAAGCACATGGGTTTTGATTCGTTACTGAAGAACTTTTAGGGGAGATCAAAAAGAAGCTACTGAGGTGAGCTGGTGATAAAACAAGAACCAAAGAGAACTCACATGGATCCTTGAGGACAGGTAGGGTGGTGGCAAGGGCGACAGAGTTCTGCTTGCCTAGGTAATATCATTTCCCATCCTTTATTACTCATACAGAACACTGTTGTCTCACTTGGAAAGGGACAGATCTTCTGCTCAGCGGACTGAAACTTGGAGGGTCTCTGAAAGCTTATAGAGTCAGGGATCTCAGTTAAAATGGATCATGAAAAAATATAGAAAAAATGACTACTGGACACTTATATATGTCTGGGGAATTGGTCAATTACAGTCACATACGGGATGTCAGGGTACATATGGGACTGGTGCATGTACATTATATGCGTGTCTATTAAAGGCTTCTAGAGAAAAAAGAAGTCCCAACTAGAATTATTATCAGTTCAGGTGCAACATTACTGAAGATATAGTAACGATCCATGATACTTTCATGACTGTTGCAGGTCAGGACAGGTGAGGCAATGGCACTTTCAAGTGGTGTATGAACACTTTCAGTCTGTGCCACATGGGTAGCATAAAGGGTAGACTGCAAATTGTTCCCTTTTTTGACCACTCCTACCATATCAATTAAAGCTACCAATAAATCACAACGAGCGTACCTTGCTGACTGAATTTCAATGCATGGAGAATTTTGAACCTAGGGCATGGTAGAATGATGGGCTTATATATGTCTTCAAGAAAAAGAGCTTAAACTATTAGGGCAATGGAGTATGCAGAGAGCACTGAAGCGCTGCTCCAAGAAACATGAAAATCAGTAACTTGAGGTCACATTTCATATATTGCTTTGTAAAATGAAAATAGCAAAAGAGAGAGAGGCACAAAGCCAATTTAGAATAGAGAATGCATGAACCAGAAAAAAAGCATAATGAAACCCCAGAAATGGAGCTGTTAAGGTGAAGATGTCAAAAACATCTATTGAGTTTAAAACAACCATAGCAGACGCTGACCTTAATTTAAATTTTATTAAGGAAAAATGTATCTGGCAGACTCTTGGTTAATTTGTTGAAGAAAAAGAGATCACACACTCTTAAGACCACTCAATTTTAGGGAAATCTAAAGAGCACATACATTACTCTTACTAAATTCACCTATCCTAGTTTCAGGGGACAATGAAATCCTAGAGAACTAGTAAACTAGTTCCTAGTACCTAAAGTTTTTGTAATGTGACTTACTCAGAGGTATGAGAAATAAATCTAAACCAATGTATATATCTATATAAGAGCAACTCTCCATAAGCAGAAACATATCCACCAGCACTTTCTTTAAAAGAAAAATTACTAACTTCAGTAAAAGAAGCAGTGGTGATTCCCTTTATAATTCAGATGAGGGTGAATCCTACCACTCATCTAGCAGGCCAAAATTATTAAGACAGTTGATTGAGAACTCTTTCCCAGAATAGCCTGCTCTACCAAACCTATCATTCTATCTTAATTTGAAATTAATTTATTCCCCAGCTGTCAAGAAAAGTCTAGCAATCAAAAAATTTTTAATTTTCATTTTTCCCTGTTTCTCGTTCCTATTTCCAGTGTAGACTGGGGGATGGAAGAATAATGAGACAGAAAAGCACCCACAATTATTGTTTTCATTTAGGTGATGAAGGAGATTAGTATTATTTAATTAAAAAACCCCAACCTATATTGATACTTTCCCATTAAATTCTGTTCTCTGGACTTTTTGTATGTCTTTCTACCGTTTTGACAAAAATAGGGTCTTAAAGATCACTTAGATGACTTAGAAGCACATTAAGAGAAATAGTCACTGAGGAGCCTGAGAGGCTTGAGAGGAGCAGATTTTCAAAGAAAAGCAGGTGTCTACAATGCAGATAGGTGCACCTTTAGGCATCTATCCTTACCCAAATTGCTTAAATGACTTCAAAAAAAAAGTTCTAATGAACTTTGCTCTTCAATATGAAACTTAATATTCTCTTGAAAATGCTATCCCAAGACTAATTATAAATGCATTCTGACAGCCAGGTACCTGCCAATGCTCTGTAAGCAGACAAGCCTCAGAAAATGCAAGGGATGTTTAAAGGAGGAGAAGAAAGCCCACAAACATGGAACATGCTCTATATGTCAACGGCTGCTACTAAAGGGTTTGTCCATGTCCAGTTCTAATTTCTATGTTTTACTTCAACGATTTGGCTTTGAAGATGTGTTAACTTCTACTTTACATTTATTATACCAATAATGAAAATGCTGCCAAAATTGAAATTTGAACTCTTCCCTATTTTAATAAATGAGAGAGAGTACTGCCTTGTCCTACATGGTGATGATTGGCTTTGTGCAGGTAACAGAACAAAGCATTTCAGTCAGCTCTTAAGAATGAGTTTTGATAAACGTAGCCTAGTTTTAGGCTGCTTAGTTCATTGCAGTGACTCTGAGGCTGTCCGTGCTCAGAAGTTTCAGAATCAGAACAGAACTTCTTGTGCTACTGATTCAAAGCCACCACACAGCAGTTAAGCCAAATTTGAGAGAAGAATACCAAGCAGCCTCACAAAATTGTATACATCAAATATCTTTATGTGGATGTGTAATGTAGATATGGAAGACTAACAAAAAGATTTTTGGAAGAACAGATCACTAATTTCTTCTTAAGTAAGACTACATTAATTAAAATTATAATATTCCCCATTTGCTTCACGAGCTCCAAATACAATAGGAGGTCCTATGAGTACTTTTTTTCCCAGCAGAGATCAGGAAAATTAAAAAAAAAAAAAAGGCAAAACCAAACAACAATCTCTAATGATTTTATATTATTATATTAAAAGCACTGTTACTTTGGTAACAAACTGACAACCAAATCGTTTTTCAGTGGATTTTACAGGCTTTCAGGCAGTACACCTAAGCTTCTGAGGAGAGTTCCTGAGCCATGAAATGGGGTATGAAAATGTTTAATCCCTGACTGAACTGTTACCCTTGTGGAAGCACTGTGAGTACATACAATTACACAAGAAAAAAACCTCATGTTTACCAGCAGTACATTTCATTATTGGGAGGCAGCTTATTATATCAATACAGATGTTTTTTACTGGTACAGTTGCCTCCATGCTAGAAATGCTTTACCAGTATAACACACAAATGATTGCATACTGGTGAAGTGCTCTTAGAAAAGACACTGGTTAGGCCACTGCAGTATTTTGCAATTCATTTAACACTTTCCTTCCTTTACAACTGTATAAATAGCATTTTTTAATTGCCAAAAATTTAACATATACATAAAATTTGGGAGTTGGAGTGCGATTTTTAGAAAGGCATTCATTAGTTATAAGCACAAATAGGCTGTGCTTGTCTTCCTAAATCTCTCAGATACTTTTGAGCTTATTTTCCTAGCTCCTAAATCACTTAGGTACAATTGAAAAACATATTCCTAGTCAAAATAAATTGTCTCCAAGACTCTCAAAATGGGATGGCCAAGATTAAGCTTTTAAGTTAGTATTTAAATTCAGACATGAATTAAAAAGATACTCAAAATTGTTTAGCTGGTTTAGCTTTCTAAACATTTCAAAACATACTAAATTTACTTTTGGTATTAACAGCATTTAGTCCAAGCACTTACAAAAATTATTAGATACCCAAAATCATGGATTTGCTTTTTTCTTCAAATTATAAATTTTGCAAAATATTTTTTGAGTTTTTAGAATTTTTTTTTCAAGCTTTCTTTTGGAAGTATGAGGACTACAATATTTTACTTCAGTTAAAAAGAAACTGGCCAACAATCATATTAACCTGTGAAAGTATGTTTTTTTAAAAAAAGCAAGTATCAGAAAAAAATGGGTATACACTGATGGTCTGTCTGGCTTCAGGTAGTCATATGAATGGAAGGGAGAAAGATCGTTCATGCCAGAAAAATAGCATGGCTTTCTGGCATTTCTTGTTATTACTTAAATGAACCTATTCTATAAACAAAATTACAAACTGTATAGAGATATCAGACTCTGTAAGGCTCAGGTTAGCATTAAAACAGTATAAATTGGGCATCTTCTATACTGTCCTTCTTTTATTGTTTTTTTTCTCAAGAAGTTCCGTGAAGACCAGCAGTTAAAACTCGTATGAGAATTCTGGTGACTGTATAGAAGAAAAGCTGGAAGAGGGACTACATTAAGCACTGTCCTGGTTTGAAGCGCATGCTATTTTACAGCAAAAATTGTATTTAAAAAGTTACCACAGATGTCATATACTTTTACTCAGATATTGCAATGTAATATTGTTTTGATGATGGGGTCAGCTGCCAAAATAAAGAATTGGAAAAGTGATTGGACAAAAATACACATCAAGAAGTGCGGGTCCAAAATTTTATTGGTTGCAATCCATTTTTAAAAAGTTCTCTTAGCAGCTGTAGTAAATATAGAAAATCTTCCTTTGATAACACTGAAAAAAACAATCAGACTTTTCTCACTTTTGCTTGGTCATGGTGGTGGGCTGTGGAGGGAGGAGGGATACCTAATATTTGGATTCTCAGCTGTAATTGTGAAATTCACCACTTACAAAATCAGAATACAAGGAGTCTCATTTTCTTGTAATGAATCAGCTACAAGTACAATACTCCATCTTTTTAGTTTAAATGAATTTCATGGCACAATTGGACAAAGCCATCTGCTGCCAATTGTCTTGGCAACTAATAGCATTGCTGCTGGCAGCTGCCAAAGAAGAGCACATTGCCATACAGCTGTTACAGTCACTATAAAACAGACAGCTAGCTTCATCGCTCCTCTCTGTTGCTTCTTCCTCCCAAATCCCTGAGGGCTAGATCATAGCCAAAGTACCACCAGCGTGTCAGAGGAGAAAGGAAGAGGCTACATAGAAGCAGGAGATCTCACAGAATTCTGGCTATACTGGCAAGCATGCAGCATCTCCCTCCTAGCTTTGTCCATCCCTCTTGGCTCCTGTGAAGGCAGAGAAAAACTGTGCTAGTATGCCCAGAAGGCACAGCCTCCCTTCTGATACTTATCATTTGCTGATGTGCTAAAAAGGCTACTGGTAGTCATAGGCTATTTCAGATTGCCAACTATAGTCTGCTGAATTTGGGTAGTGCGTCTTCCTACTTCTAGCAGCTATACAGGAAACTGGGGTCAGGTTGCCCAGACAGAAGATGATCTGAGCTATTCATCTCTCTCTTTAACTTAGGTGTTGCAATTTAGGCACCTAGGCAGCTAATGTGAATTTAGCTCATGTTCTTAATGACGATTTTGATCAGTACCTCTGGAAGCATGCTGAGAAGACCCTTGAAAGCTTTTCCAGGAACAAATCCATGAAATTTTAATTTGCGGTGCAGTTGAAAGTGGGAAGATATGTACCCAGTCCACGTGTCACAATGGCGAAGCATCTAGACATTGTAAGGACTCACATGAAACTCTTATCATGGGTTTCAAAATACTCAACGATGTTCTCCAGTCTCTTACAACTGCCATAATGGAGTTATGTAAGATCTCAGGTTCTAAATGAGTGCAAAAATACACTTAGTCCTGCTAAAGGTAGAGAAAGACTGAAAAGTAGTTCCCTGAAGTTTCAAAACTAAAAGAGTAAATAAACCTTCCCCTTCAACACCCATTAAGATTTTCTGAAAGAAGTCCTAACCCACTGATACCAACAGTAAAACCTCCAATTTTCTAACACTCTTTCGGTCTTTGCTAAATCACAAAAATAGATATGGGAGAAAAAAAAGCAACATGCAGTCACAGCTGCTTCTTAAATCACCACGTTTACTAAATATAGGCAAAGAGGCCAGACTAAGTTTCCTATATTTTGCTACTCTGGTGTGTTCCTAGACGTTTCACAACAAAATAAGCATCAGCAGAAAGGTCACAAAAGATATAAGGAAATACCAGTTTGTTCTCAGATCATACATGTTTTAAAAAGGAGAAATAATTTCTTACTGGTTAGGCTGATTTGATGGATTACAAGAAAATGGAAGTCAATTCAGTGTATTTATAAACTGGCACGCTAAACATGTCAGAAATGAACACAACAATATGTAGACCTGACGCTTAACAGAGAACAAATCAATCAAGTGGACACAGATTATTTTACAATACACACACTCTGAGCAACAAAGGGATGAATGGTGGGTTAAGGAGAGAGTGAAAACCACAAAACCTATTACCTTTTATTAGAAACTACTATGACTACAGCCAACAACCACTTTGCACATAGGACATCAGAACTAGATGATCTATAGGCCATAAAGACTCCTAGACAGCATTAAGTGAATTAACTTGATTCTTAGCCAGTATAAACTATTAGCTAAAAGCAAAAATATCCAGTCAGAGACAATCCTTGATCTCTTCTGCTGCTCAAGATGGGGAGTTCAGAAAGCTGAAGCCAAACTGACAAACCAGCAAGAATCTTAATCTTGCCTTGAGACAGAAAATGCGCTTTGAGAAGCAGGGGCAGAGGGAAGGAGGTAAGGCTACTGTCTTTCAAGAAAATGTACAGTGCCTTTCAAAGTCACTGGGAAGACAGCGTATATCTTTGCACCTTGCAGCAAAAACAGCACTTGCTGGTGACTACAGAGACAGTCTTTAATCCCATGGCATCTCTGCACCTTCCACCCACACATGAGGTGACTTGTACAGATGTCTTGCTATGATGCAGTGCCCCTTCCCTCACCATGCCATGGACCAATGACTTGAGCTCTTTGCCTCACAGTTTCACATCTAAGGGTGACTATCAGAGCTACTTACATCAGTTATCCCGAGAACACACACTGCTCAAGACACGTTTACCCAGTTTCAGACAAAACACCAGCGTTGCAACTTGTGTGTGCACCAGAATTTCAAAAATCTTCAACGTTAGGCCATTCTGTTCTACTTAGGGATAACAGGGCTCTGTCAGATCCAAAGTCAGGTGATTCTGAAAACATACCAGCTTCCACTTTGCATAACGTGTTCATATTCATTTCTTGGTTTACATTCTTTCTAGGATTCCAGTAACTAAGCCCAATAAAAACTTATATGTGTGTTAACCACATGAGGAAGAAGTTACAGCAGGCAGTGTGGTGACTTAGAGGCTTGAATTTATGTAAGCACTTAAGTTTATGCAGAATCAGGGCCTTGTATTTTAAAACAGGACTTAATTCATTCCATACCTTACATATTCAATGGGAAAACAGCTGTGAGTGCAGTCTTGGGGTTCTGAATTTAAAGTTCAAAAATTCAGTCATACATGGTTCCCACAGCATCCATTACTCTCTCCACTGGCACGTATGTAGTGTTTTGCACTGCTGTTTATGCTAAGAAATTTATGCCCTGAAGTGTATGTAAAACATTACCAACTTATGTTTCCCACAGCTGCTGTAACTCTAAAGTTCCTGGCTTCTGTGCATTTAAATTAACAGTCATAACAATACACCAAAGCCTTTTCTTGCACTGAAATTCAATTCTAGATTTTTTTTTACAGTATATACCAAAACACACATATTGATCTCCTGCTGAAATAGCTCTCCTTCTCAGTACGTTCTGAAATAACAGTGGCAGGTCATTTACTGCTGCTCCTGCACAACATCTGATTTTCATACCCAACATTTTCTCAAATATGTGTCTTTTTTTCCAATGACATGGTCACTTGCCCTTGTGAAAGGTCCTATTTATAGCTCTTGTGAAGTTTTCCAGTTAAGCCTATTTGAAATCACCCACTCGCAGAAAATAACATCAGAACAAGGCAGTTAGCACGTTGTTTTATCCCCTATCCTGTGCCAATCTGCAGAGCATTTTAGTCAGCTCCTTTGTACCTGTCCCCTCCTCACTGTGAAATAAATAAACTTCTAAGCAAAGAAGTACTGGAAACCTCAATTCAGTGGGTAACTTCCTTAAAGTCAGAATTGGCAAAAATAGGGACAAAGAAGGAAAGTACTTCCTGTTATGATTAAACAGTGATTGAATAATATTTGCAAGGTAAATTATCTTCTCCTAGAAAATAAGCAATTTTCTCAAATAATTAAAAAAATCTTGCATCGAGTGTGCATCAAAAATGTAAAATTTTAGCCTGAACAGTCACAGTCTTTGAAAAACTGTAAGCCTCTTAAACAGAACATCTAGAATGGAAACATTTTAACAATCTTAACTCTTGACACTTCAATATTTTCCTATGTGTATTTATACAATATACATACATGAAGAATATGAAACGCTGTTCTGTTCTGGTGATCCTCATTAAACAAAGAACTTGCTAAGAAGGATTATGCGAAGAGCTGCAGAAAGGCCCAAGTGCTAGAAAATGTATTTCAGAATGAACTGCTGAAGGACAGAAATCTATTCAGATAAACAAAAGTATGGATAATAGGCAATTTGCTCATATCACTAAGTACCTATGAGAAATACTAAAATTAATTCCAAGAAGACTCTTCCAATTGTAACAGAATGGTACAAGAACCAGTGGCTGATAACTGAATGTTCAAAAATGCAAGACAGAAACAAGGTACAAATTTTGAGGAGAGAAAGTAATTAAGCATTGAAATAACTAGCAAAAATCACTACCAATTTTCTGTCTCTGTATATTTTAAAATCAAGAACCAGATTTTGTAATAGGTGATAAAAAAAATCCTGTGCCTTGTGTCATTCAGAAGACTGCAACTGTGTCTTTTTGCTTGGTATACTAGAAATTTCCTTTATATCAGTGATTTTGGTGACAGACTGAGAGCACTATCAGAGCTAAAGAATGTGCACCCCAGAGCTCAGTGATCTCCACTGTACCGTAGCCCCTGCCTGGAGGACCACACTTCTGAAATTTCAAGGAGGAATTCGGAAATGTGAGAATTCAAAGGTTTTGGGCGTGTGAACTAATGCAGTTCTACCACACTTCCATGGTGAAGCCAACCAAAGCCAAACTCTGCATTAATCTGCTGCCATATCTCATGGCACCAAAACGGCCAGGTTTTCTTTCAAAAAATCTACTAAATCATAAAAACCTTACACTTTAATATTATTGGCTGCAACCAAAGAAAGAAAGAAGCAATATAAATGTTAATGAGAAGATGTCTGTTTCACTTTATTTAAAAGCCAGTCTAATCCCGTAATCCTAACAAACAAAAATACTAGGCTCTCCACAATTACAACATAACAATGTCCAGATGGTGTCTGTCTGTGGGGAACAAGAACAGAGGGCTTTACAAGGTAGATTCCAGTGAAAAAATCTGAGTCCCAATGAAAACTAAGACAGACCTTCTAGTGGAGGTGTTGAAAGAGTGACTTGACTGGAGCAAGTAGCACCTATTGCTTATAAAGGTATTCCATTTCATTTTTTAAGAGGAATTCTCATAACACAGTGAGCACAGGAGTCAGGTGTATATACTCTAATATTATAGAAGGAAGAACGGTTTGTATAACATGGCTTGAAGATTTTTCAGTTTTCCTTTCTAAATTTGTACGGTTTATTTATTTTAAGAGCTATAAATATTATAAATCAGCCATTGAGTTCTCAATGAAAGCTGCAAGATTTAAAGGTACACATTAACAACATATGGAGAGCTAGAAAGACAAAGAAGAGAAGATTAGAAATAGTTCATAATTTTTCCCTTGTGAAACCTCATTGTGGTGCATAGTTGGAAGTGCCATTTTAGTCATAATAAAGTAGAATTTTTGCGCAAAGATATACTCATTCAGTTCTTTGTAATGCAATACCCCTTTGTGTAAACTCAGCCCATGGTGCTCTAATGCAGGCTTAAAGTGGAGCTTCAGCAAAATTTCAAAAGGGGTCTCGAAGCTGGATGTTTCAAGCCAGAAGGATATTCCCTCAAGCAACGCTTTTGAGACATAAATGAAAAAAATGAAGGAAGCTAATATGTTGATGGGAAAAGAGGAGCGATATGTCTACTCATCACACACTGAAGTCTTCGAAAGCACTGCATGGTTGGAAAACTAAATGTACTTGAAGTCAAACAATGTGACCTTTTTCCTTATTTTTAGAAATTTTAGAAATCTGTAATTTTTGTACATAATAAGAACTGCGACTTTACATAATATAAATAGTTGCATTGCAGACAATTTTAAGACTTGACTATTGTTAACAGGAACATAAACCAGGGTATCTTCTATGCAGTGGTCCATACTAAATAACCAGGCGAAGACAGTGTGCTCAAGAATAAAGGAGGGAATTTGTCCAGAGAACAGCCAAGAACACTACATAATACGTACCAGAAAGGATAGGCTGTTTTATTGACTTGAGTATTTATTCTGTGCCAGTACTCAAACAGGGGAAACAAAATGATCAAGATGACTCTTGGGCCTGTTACACTGATGCCAAATGCACTAAGTGCACTTCAAGTAATGAAAAAGTTAATCCAGAAATAAGTAGACAGAATATTAATTGATAGGAATATAATTAAGGATACACAGCTTTTTCTTTTTTTTTTCCCTATTGATTTTCTCTGATCATACTGATTTTATCTTTTGATCAGATTTAAAGTTGGCAAATAAAGATTATGCACAGATGTAATATATTAAGGCATCTGCAAAGTGTCTGATCTAGTAACAAATTTTCGTGTTGAAAAGATAGAATACCAGAACATTCTATTTTATGAACTAAAAACTGGCTAGCTAAACAGATTGCAAGCAACAGGTGTCAATTACTGAAACAGGAATATCCACTGAGACCTCAAAGGAATCAGTACTCTGCTGGTTCCTATTTAACATTTCATTGATGCTTTGGAAATAAAAGAAGAACTTTACATAGGACACAAATTTAAGAGTGTAAATTATGCTAAAGACAGGGCAATCCTGTCCCACTCAAACAAAATGCAGTTCAATATGTCCAATTGTAAAGGTATACTTTTGAGAACAAACACTGCAGACCATATCTATAAAAGACAATGCTATCTTTTGGAAAACAAGGATCATGGATAGGACTTAAAAGTCAGAGTAGATAAGCAGGCAATAGAAAAAGCACTTCAAGAGCTTCAAGAGCTGAAGCTACAAAAGAAAGAGGGGTGTAAGCAATTAGGTCTTTGGAACTATAATTGGGGGAGTAAAGAGTAGGAGGAGACAAACATATGTAGTACCTCTGTATGTAGTACTGACAAGAATATTACTTCATACCCCTATGATATCTGTCATGTGCATTTTTAAAAGCATGTTGAAAATCTGGAGATGGTTCAAAAGAGAACCAGAAAATGAGTTGAAGACTAGAGATAATGCCCTACAATTGAAAGAGATCAATCTCTTTAGCTTATAAAAAAGAAAACTGAGAAGTGAGTTGATTAAACTGTGTAAGCTCCTTCACAAGGAGAAAATAGCAGGTACTGAAGAGCTCTTTAATCTAGTGGCGAACAATACAGCAAGAACCAGCGACTGGAAGCCATAGGCAGACAATTTCAAGTTAGAAACAGGGTACACATTTTTGTCATTGAACATGACTAATCGCTGCACAAGCTTCCCATGGGGAGTGATAATTTTCTGTTTTGAATCATTACTACATTTCTGAAGGATAGGCTTTAGCCTCACAGAAGTAACACTGCAGCAAAACGGAAGTAGTCTGCCTCACTACAATAAAGTTTGGGGTAAAATACAATGATGTGATACAAAGACCAGCTCAGACAACTGGGAGGTCTTTGATGGCCTTGAACTCAATGAACGTGTGACTTCCATCAAGGTTTATAATTTGTCCTGAGAAGTGCACACTGACAAACCTCGCTGACGTTTTTGCTGCTGTCAGGATCAGGCCCCACGCTACCTACTCCACCATTGCATACAAGGTCTAACCTAACATACTCCCTGCTGTCCATCCCCAAGTGTCTCTCTTGACACACTTGAATTGGAAGGGAACCTATCCAGAGAGGAAGCAGATACTTCACACTACAAAAGTAAACAAGCAGGCAATTGCCACAAGCATCTGTGGCCAAGTTCCGTAGAGCCTACCAAGCTGCCAGAGGTCAGTGTGACCATTGGTAGCTGCACGTTGCAGTGCAAATTGGTGTGGATTGCCACAGAATTTCCTAAGAGCTGCCATTCCCTGGGCCTTTCATCTGAAAACTAATGATTCCTAAGTCTATTCTGGAGTTAGAGAGATGCAGCATTCAGCACTCTCATGCTGGAGGTAGCAAAGATAATGAACACGAAAAAAAGATGCATATCCCAAGTACTACTTGAGGTGTCATAATTCTTCAACAAACTTGCCTTAGGACTGTATGACAGATTAAAGAAGAAAATTCAGCAGTCATTTAGATGACAAGCCCAGGTACCTGCCTTACGAGTACTGCTTAGATTATACAATCTTCATTAATGTGAATGCACATGTTGACTGTTACTCAAAGAGTCTTGGTTTTCTTTTTTATAGCACGTAGATTTCTTGTTCCACAGAATGCCAAAGCAAAGCTTGAAATTGTTATCTAGTTATAAATTCTGATCTAATAATTCATAACCCAAATGGCAACTAATGAGGACTTTTATTTTTAGGAGAACAGATGCAGAGTTGCTTTAGAAACAAAACTAAAAATTCAATGTCATGATTTTTGTGATCCAGAACTGATGATATTAGGACATTTGGGATTGGCAATACTGTAAATGGTATTTTTTCCAGCCAAAGAGACACCATCAGTCAAATTAAATTCTATTAAATCTTTAAAAATGGAGAGTGTTTAAAATATTTAAAAGTTTGAGAAATTACATCCATTCTTTTCTCTTTCTGCCTATTTTTGTGATTATACTATTGGGTTTTCTTATTTTACAGACTAAGAAAAGAGAAGGCTTTTCTGTTCACACAGAGATAGACAGATGTAATCTTTATTTATTTTTCTGATCTTGAAAATTGGTATGTAATGAAGCTTTCCTACAGGTGAGTTTAGTTCATTCATGACAGTTATGTATCACCTTGTCTTTCAAATTTTTTAACATATCCCCATTTTTTAAAAACTAAATTAAAAGAAAAAACTCTTTAAATTGCCAGAGATAACATTTATCAGCTTCAGGCTGGGATTCACCAAGAAGCCTGAAGCTCAGTTAAGTATCTATCTTCTTATAATTAATCATTTTTTTTCTTTTTTTAAAGGAAAAAAAATAACCACAAAATGGAAAGAATGGATAAGACTTAGAGAATAATTACCCTTGAAGGTTAAAGATTTTCAAATAGTCATTAAAGAAATGAATGGAACTGTTTTTTTTTAAAAAAAGTACTGAATTTTCTTTTCTGACAAATTTCAAGAAAATTGAGAGGTCCACTTTAATTTATGTGGTAAAATGTATCCCAGCGTCCTTCCTTTCTTGCCTCCAGTGAGCTGATACTCATTCCCTTCCATAAGTTTTACACTCATTTGATGCTATAGACTCAGAAATAAACAACAAAGTTACATTTTTTCAGATATTGACTTGTAAAAACCTTAGTTGCAAATACACAGATATCGGTCATCTCTCTCTACAACCTGGTGTCTCGCCACAGGTCTATTTTTGGCTTCAACATCTGGGAAAGAGACCCAGAAGAAAGCCAGCAGGGTTCTGCAGGAAGAAGGGGAATCCTATGTCGGGCTCTGCAGTAAAGTAGCTGCATTTCACATCCTGCTGTGCAGCTGGCAGGGAGAATTCCCACTATAACCAAACCAGATCTCAAGCTAGGAGCAGACTATGTCCTTCTGTCAGTTCATATACAGTACATTTAGGGTTGTTTCCTACTTGCACATAGTATCTCCCTGTTTGCAGGTGTGGCATAACGTGGACAGTTTTGCTTGCCATTTATCAAGCCCAAATTGCTCATTACTCCTCAGGTAACATGCATTTCTGCTCTGGATAGACATTTGCCACACAAACCTTATCTGCAATTCAAACAACCCAAGACTCAAAGGAAAGCATTAGAGACAGGGAATAACATTTTTTCCCCTCTTAACCCCTGCTCCCAAAGTAAAATGCACTCCAAATTCCGATGTACTATTTAAACCTCCATCATTCAAAAAGATACTCTTTTAGTCACTGCAGAAAAATGGACGTATCTGTAGGTACTGCATTAATAACACTTAGTTCTTTAAGTATCTTCTAAATCAAATTGCCTTTCAGACTTTCAAAGTTCTATTTTGATTACAAACAAATATGAAAAAAAATGCCCCATAATTACTAACAGTAGCTACCCCAAGACTTACTAATAAATAATTTGGGAGTTCTGTTGAATCTTTTGCCCCAAGGCTTTGAAAATTTCTGACAGTGGGAACTAGGAGGTAGGAGATAAATTGCCCTCTCTGTGCTTAGCAGCAGCAGATCCAAACCTCCCTGGAAGCACGCAGGTGCTGGCTGAGAGACAGGACATAATTGGATGGATCAGTGGCTTGGATGCCTTGGAAAGGCCTCTGTTCTCCTCCACCGGTTTTTTCAATCCCTCTACTCTTAGGCTGCCTTCTTGCCTCTACTCCTATCACATAACCATTACGTCTGTAACTTGGTGATAGGTCATGGCAGCTCTGAAGTGCAGACACACCAGAAGCATTTCATTAACTAGTTCAGAAACCGACAACAGTGAGGCTGTATCAGCTCGGGCTGCACACGGAATCCCAAAATATCCATGCTGCCACGGTACCAATAGCAGTGAATATACTGGATAGGCAACAGCAGTGCTCCAACTGTGCTTTTACAGGCAATGTAGACATACTTTGAGTTTTGCTACTCTGTCAGAATGAATGAATTGCTTTGCTTATTTCTCTACAACATCTAAACATCCCTTCTCCCTCCTAGCACCTCTTCTCCCCAGCCCTTCCAAAGTCTGGGATGCTATCTTAAATGACTGAACAAGAAACAGAGCTTCTTGCCTCTTATTTCATGTCTCGCCTCTTATTTCTTCCTAGTTTCATTAGTCACAGTGAAATAATGCTAAAACCATCTAGTAACTAGCTAACTGTAAATACAAACACTCTCCAACACCACCATCATTTCTGGAAGGCATTAGCCCAATGTACTAAATTATGAACGCTATGCAGAGAGAAGCTGGGCATGGATTTGTGAAGAAATTTTCAACTATCTGAAAACCTTGTAGTTTTCTAGTTAGTCTTGGCTGGCCATATGATTTCAAATCACATTTTCTTCAGTGGAAGCCCTAAATATAAATTCTCCTAACCAGCATTTATGTCAGTGCAAATAAACCAGATGCAAGAAAACCATAGTGCTGAAGAGTATGTTACAAAAAAAGAACAGAAAGCTAAGTTGCTTAGGAGAAATTTACTCATAAAGAGGATAATTAATTATCATATAAGAAGGGGTCCCAGTACAGAAACAGAAAATACCATCAGTGGGGTTTTTATGCTAAGCATAGTTAAGCAGGTACTTAGAGAGTAGACTATACAGCACCAGAAAGCAATAGAGAGGTGAACTGTGCACAACTGATTTGCATGACTTCTCCATTCTGAAATGTCATTGTTGTATAGAAAGGAACATCGAAGCCTTATTGAATCTTATCTTTTATAACTGGGAGGATGCAACACTATTCTCTTTTAGCTCCATTTCCAGGTTTCTTGGGACTTTGGCACAGAACACAATTTAACTTTGCTGAACAATGTTGCTTGGTTTTGTATATCCAAAATAAAATTGTTTTTCTAGTGAAAATCAATTTTAAAAAGAGGAAGCAAATGGGATTATGTTTGCGGTGTTGGTTGTTTTTTTTTTAAAAAAAAAAAAGAGAAAAAAAATTAATGCCGTACATGTGGACGGAAACTAGCAGTGGTTAAGATTTTCTGATCACATCGTCATTGGTGCTGAACAAGGAACATAAAGACTATTAGAGAAACACTAGAATAGCAGCCCTTATTCCTGCTAGGCAGCACTGCAAATATACCCCCAGGGATTCAGTGATAAAATAGAGAAAATTGAACATGTGTGACAGAGAGCCAGAGTGAAATGAAGCACAAAAAAGAAGTGCAACACAAAAAGCTTAAAAAGGCTTATGGTGTGAAAACACTGAGGAAAGAGTAAGAGTGTGAGGTATGTGTGAACCAGTGCAAGTGCAAGAAGAAACAGGAACAGGATTTCGAGTGAGTAAAGCTGAACGTGATAGAGGGTAACCAAGCATAAATGTGAAAGAAAAAAAACGGGGTACAAATAAGCATATAAGTGAGCAATAGAGCATGGCAGAGTGACAGATTGTGATGCAGTAAGAGATGGCAAAAGTAGGAAAACCAGATGGAAAAGAGTTTTAATGATAAATTTCTTTTTTGGGGGCTGCTTTTACTTTCATCATTTATCAGAAGAGAGACTGTTAAGTGAAAACAGACCAGAAAGCAATGTAAGAAAGAAACAAGAGCCACAGTAAGTACTAAGAATTCTCAATAAACAAGCCATTTGGCAATTGCCTTCAATTTTGTCCACCAAGCTGAGGTGGTCAGAATGACCATGCAGCACGTCATTTGGAAAACAGCAAACTGGAAGAAAGGGGAATCAATAACTTCAGAAGTGCAGCTGAGCATTTTCTCCAAAGCAAAGTTAAATGTTTTCTCCCTTATGTGATGATGTGTTGTTGTCACAGTCTACTGTGACGCCAAACATATGTGTAGTATCACAATAAAAAGTCTTCAGCAAGGAATTAGGGGCAGAGAAATTAGGGACTACAAACACTAGGCACAACTATCTGTAAGAGATGTCTAAATAAAAGTTCTACCGCACAGCTGTAGTTACACAAAAATATTAAACCAGGAAGTATTTCTTCATTCCCGTAAAAGAAACTTGAAAGAAACACAGGTATTCAAATACTTCTCTGGATAACAACAGATATGGTGCTTAAATTGCTTCACTTATCCTAGTAACAGCTTTGATGGATCTCCTGCACTTTCTTTCACATCTAGACTACAGGATGCTTTTTTTTCATCTAGTACTCTTTCCAAGACTTTCAAGACAATCTATGTAAAATGTCAAGTAAAAGAAAGAGTGAGCTATTTCATTTTGTGTAGTTAATGATAGAGAAACTTCTTGGTTTGTTTTTTTTCAAGAATGCCTCAAGTCTATTAGAGTGTAAGAGTATTAAAACCAAAAGGTTGGATAGCTTCCCTGTGAACATTCAAACTCTCAAAAATATTGATTTAATTTAATCTTTCTACAGTCATATTTATTTTATAAAAGATTCAATGTGTCATATTTATGTAATAATCTTGAAAAACTATAATAAAAGATTCCTATGGATTCATTTATATCTTGAAGGTTATTGAAGGTCTACATGGTGAATAAATACCTTGTTTTCGCTTATCTGGTCTCAAATTTGGATCTCATGGACTATATTTCATCAATAGCTTTCTAAAAAACTACACAGAGAACATATTATAAATAATAATGAAATAGATGATTAAAATAAAATTTTCTTTATCCCTGTTTTAAATGGGAGTGACCTTTTCTTTCAAGGACAACTGGACAAACAGGAACACATATTCATATTTTACACATACAGACTTACACGTACTTTTATAAACGCTTCAATTATTGTTTCAGCAATTTGGTTTACATACAAACTAGTTTCAGCAACTAGAAATACCCAAAACTCAACATGCATCACAAAAGTAAAAGAATGATGAAATATTCTGATGAAATACTCTATAAGCAG